>JARQOC010000008.1:57289280-57578346 GCA_033576535.1 Allobates femoralis | reverse complement strand
CTGCTCGGTACTCGCACGAGTATCACTGTACTCGGGCTACTCGGCGAGTACCGAGTAATCTCGCGATACTCGTGCTGTGCTCGTGGTCCTCATCCCTGCATGTTGGCGCTCTTTAGAGAGCCAGCCCACATGCAGGGATTGGCTGGCAGACCACTGCAATGCCACAGCCCTGTTAGTTGTGGCATTGCAGTGATTGGCCGGCCTGCACAGCGTGACCGAGCCTTTATAAGACCCGGCCGCGCTGTGCCCTGCACACAGCCATCCAGACAGTGAGTGTAGGGAGAGTGTCTGCTGCTGCTTAGGGACAGATTTGCGGCCCTCATTGGTAGATCCGGAGCAGGGCTGCAAACTGCTGCTGACCACAACAGTCCTTCTCAGGAGTAATCTAGGAGGATATAGGCAGGGTGATCCAGATCGGAATCCAAGCTTTTCTGTGACCATAACAGTCACCAGACTGTTGTACTTACTAGCTTGATACAGGTTAGGGACTAAAATCCTACTCTCCTGTGACCATTACAGTCACCAGACTGTTGTACTTACTACCTTGATACAGGTTAGGGACTAAAATCCTTCTCTCCTGTGACCATAACAGTCACCAGACTGTTGTACTTACTACCTTGATACAGGTTAGGGACTAAAATCCTACTCTCCTGTGATCTGAACAGTTACCAGACTGTTGTACTTACTACCTTGATACAGGTTAGGGAATAAAATCCTACTCTCCTGTGACCTCAACAGTCACCAGACTATTGTACTTACTACCTTGATACAGGTTAGGGACTAAAATCCTACTCTCCTGTGATCTGAACAGTTACCAGACTGTTGTACTTACTACCTTGATACAGGTTAGGGACTAAAATCCTACTCTCCTGTGACCTCAACAGTCACCAGACTGTTGCACTTACTACCTTGATACAGGTTAGGGACTAAAATCCTACTCTCCTGTGACCTCAACAGTCACCAGACTGTTGTACTTACTACCTTGATACAGGTTAGGGAATAAAATCCTACTCTCCTGTGACCTCAACAGTCACCAGACTATTGTACTTACTACCTTGATACAGGTTAGGGACTAAAATCCTACTCTCCTGTGATCTGAACAGTTACCAGACTGTTGTACTTGCTACCTTGATACAGGTTAGGGACTAAAATCCTACTCTCCTGTGACCTCAACAGTCACCAGACTGTTGCACTTACTACCTTGATATAGGTTAGGGACTAAAATCCTACTCTCCTGTGACCTCAACAGTCACCAGACTGTTGTACTTACTACCTTGATACAGGTTAGGGACTAAAATCCTACTCTCCTGTGACCATTACAGTCACCAGACTGTTGTACTTACTACCTTGATACAGGTTAGGGACTAAAATCCTACTCTCCTGTGATCTGAACAGTTACCAGACTGTTGTACTTACTACCTTGATACAGGTTAGGGACTAAAATCCTACTCTCCTGTGACCTCAACAGTCACCAGACTGTTGTACTTACTACCTTGATACAGGTTAGGGACTAAAATCCTACTCTCCTGTGATCTGAACAGTTACCAGACTGTTGTACTTACTACCTTGATACAGGTTAGGGACTAAAATCCTACTCTCCTGTGACCTCAACAGTCACCAGACTGTTGTACTTACTACCTTGATACAGGTTAGGGACTAAAATCCTACTCTCCTGTGATCTGAACAGTTACCAGACTGTTGTACTTACTACCTTGATACAGGTTAGGGACTAAAATCCTACTCTCCTGTGATCTGAACAGTTACCAGACTGTTGTACTTACTACCTTGATACAGGTTAGGGACTAAAATCCTACTCTCCTGTGATCTGAACAGTTACCAGACTGTTGTACTTACTATCTTTATACAGGTTAGGGTCTAAAATCCTTCTCTCCTGTGACCCGAACAGTCACCAGACTGTTGTCGCTGTATACAGGCAAAATGCGCAAAGGCGTTGGCAAGGGCGTTGGCAAGGAGCAAGGAAGTGAACGTGATGGTGGTGCAGGCAAGGGCTGAGGTCGTGTGCAAGCACTAATTTCGCAACAACAAAGGGGCACATCTACTCGCTCACACACGTCCTGTCCCAAATTCTTGGGGCCCGCTGCAGTACAACCGCTCTTGAACCAAGACCGGTGTCAACAGGTTGTTACTTGGATAGCGGATAATGCTTCAAGTCAGATTGGCACCTCCACAAACACCTTGTCTTCAACACGGTCAAGTGTCAGCAGCCGTGATACTGCACCGCACATTTCACAACCTGATCCTCCTTCCTACCACCAGGCCGAGTACACGTCCACGGACATTACTGATCCCACACTTGGACACTCGGAAGTCCAGAAGTGTGTACCCATGGGTGAGTGGAGGTACATGGCAAATTGCCATAACAAAATTTAAATTCCGCTGTCATTTGTGTGTGGTGTGGTGAAGTCTGGCCCAATCCAACCCTTCTTCATCTTGATCAGAGTCAGCCTGTCACTATTTTCAGTTGACAGGCGAGTGCGTCTATCAGTAATGATTCCACCTGCGGCACTGAAAACACGCTCTGACAAAACGCTAGTGGCAGGGCAGGCCAGGACTTCCAAGGCGTAGAGAGCCAATTCATGCCACGTGTCCAGCTTGGAGACCCAATAATTGTAAGGCACAGAGGAATCTCGCAGTACAGTTGTTCGATCTGCAAGGTACTCCTTCAGCATCTGGCCAAACTTAGCATTTCTTGTGGCACTACCCAGCACCTCACGGGCTGTGGTACATGAGGGGCTGAGAAAACTGTCCCACATAGTAAAGACTGTTCCCCTACCTCTGGCGGATTGGACTTGTGCCCCTCTCGGCCATACGCCTTGGTTGTCCACCGATTCCTGACCTATGCTGCTAGCGTTTTGTGAGGGGAATGCTTTGCCTACTTCCGTTACTATGGCCTTCTGGAACTGCTGCATTTTGGTTGACCTCTCCGCCTCAGGAATGAGAGACATGAAGTTCTCCTTTTAGCGTGGGTCTAAGAGTGTTGCCAACCAGTACTGATTGTCGGCCAAGATGTTCTGAACGCGAGGGTCACGAGCCAGGCAGCTTACCATAAAGTCAGCCATGTGCACCAGACTCTTAACAGCCATCACTTCAGTATCCTGACCAACACGATGACTGAACATGTTGTCCTCCTCCTCCTCCTCATCTCCCCTGTCCTCTGGCCAGCCACGCTGAATCGAGGGTATGACTGGTGTGCATGTCATATCCTCAATTTGGCCAGAGAATTGCTCCATGTCTTCATCCTCCTCCTCCTCGTCACAGTCCTCCACTGCACGTTGTGATGACATGAGGCTGGGCTGTGTGTTATCACCCACACCCACTACAGTTTCTTGCTCCAAGTCATCGCGCTCCGCCTGCAATGCATCATCTTTGTTTTTCAGCAGAGACCGTTTTAGAAGGCAGAGTAGCGGTATAGTGACGCTAATAATGGCGTCATCGCCGCTCACCATCTTGGTGGAGTCCTCAAGGTTTTGGAGGATGGTACATAGGTCGGACATCCATCTCCACTCCTCAGGTGTTATGTGTGGAGTTTGACCCATTTCCCGACGGCTTAGGTGATGCAGGTAATCAACAACTGCCCTCTTCTGCTCACATATCCTGACCAACATGTGCAGAGTTGAATTCCAACGCGTGGGGACATCACACACCAGTCTGTGGGCCGGAAGACGCAAACGGCGCTGAAAGCCGGCAAGGCCGGCTGAAGCAGCAGGTGACTTGCGAAAATGCGCAGACAGGCGGCGAACTTTTACCAGCAGATCAGACAGCTCTGGGTATGATGTAAGAAACCACTGAACCACCAGGTTGAGCACATGGGACACGCATGGAACATGCGTCAGCTGGCCTCGCCTTAAAGCTGCCACCAGGTTCCGGCCATTGTCACACACGACCTTTCCTGGCTTTAGGTTCAGAGGTGTCAGCCAGTGATCTGCCTGCTGTTTCAGAGCTGTCCACACCTCTTCTGCATTGTGGGGTTTGTGACCTATGCAGACTAGCTTCAGCACAGCCTGTTGCCGCTTCGCAGAGGCAGTGCTGCAGTGCTTCCAGCTTGTGACTGGTGTGGAGGGTACAGTGGATGAGGATGCGCAGGAGGAGGAGGAGGAGGCTGAGGAGCATGACATGCCGGAGCTGTAGAGTGTCGGTGAAACCCTGACAGAGGTAGGGCCTCCAATCCTTGGTGTGGGAAGGACGTGTTCCGTCCCTCGCTCAGACTGGGTCCCAGCTTCCACAATATTAATCCAGTGTGCCGTCAAGGAGATGTAGCGGCCTTGCCCACAAGCACTTGTCCACGTGTTTGTGGTTAGGTGGACTTTGGCTGAAACAGCGTTGTTCAGGCCACGTGTGATGCTTTGGGACACGTGGTTATGCAATGCGGGGACGGCACATCTGGAGAAATAGTGGCGGCTGGGGACCGAGTAACGTGGGACAGCAACCGCCATCAGGTCGCGGAATGCTTCCGTCTCCACCAGCCAGAAAGGGAACATTTCTAGCGCTATGAGTCGCGAAATTTGACAATTTAGGACTGTGGCATGTGGGGCATTAGCAGCGTATTTGCGCCTGCGTTCAAAGGTTTGCTGAATGGATAATTGAACGCTGCGCTGGGACAAGGACGTGCTTGATAGTGGTGTTATTTGTGCGTGGGCAACTTCAGGTGCAGGGCCGGAGGCTTGTTCGCGGCCAGCATGGACAGGGGATTGGCTCGCACGCACAACACGCGAAGATGTAGCAGTGACATCAGCAAGCACCGCTCCTCGACTCTGTTGTACTTCCCAAAAAGTCGGGTGCTTGGCTGACATGTGCCTGGTCATGCTGGTGGTGGTCAGGCTGCTAGTTTTCGTACCCCTGCTGATGCTGGCATGGCAGGTGTTGCAAATGGCCTTTTTAGAGTCATCTGGAGCCAACTTAAAAAACTGCCAGACTCGGGAAGACCTAACATTTGCACAGGCACCTTGTGTCGTGTTGTTGTTCCGGGGAACGGTTGCCTGCCTTCTGCCTGCAGACACGACCCTGCTTCGTACTGCCTGTTGGGATGCTACGCCTCCCTCCCCTTGTGCACTGCTGTCCTCGCTCTGCATATCCTCCTGCCAGGTTGGGTCAGCTACTGGATCATCCACCACGTCGTCTTCCTCTTCCTTGGCTAATCGCTGGACTGCTCCTCCTTCTCCTCATGTCCCACCATGATGACCGTTACAATAGTTAGGCTGTTGTTTCAGGTATACCCCCAGTGGTAAATTTTTACGCCCATTCTTTTAGAATGGGCATTACAACGACAGGATACCCGCTCCTTTTCAATGGGAAAATGTTTTGAGGCCCTCCTGCACGTCTCTATCCAGGGACAATGTGGAGCCTCCCAATTTTTGGCTGCCCTGCCAAAGGGCTATACTACAATACACCCACTTCAGGTTTACAGGCCCTCCTGCACGTCTCTATCCTGGGACAATGTGGAGCCTCCTAATTTTTGGCTGCCCTGCCAAAGGGCTATACTACAATACACCCACTTCAGGTTTACAGGCCCTCCTGCACGTCTCTATCCTGGGACAATGTGGAGCCTCCCAATTTTTGGCTGCCCTGCCAAAGGGCTATACTACAATACACCCACTTCAGGTTTACAGGCCCTCATGCACGTCTCTATCCTGGGACAATGTGGAGCCTCCCAATTTTTGGCTGCCCTGCCAAAGGGCTATACTACAATACACCCACTTCAGGTTTACAGGCCCTCCTGCACGTCTCTATCCTGGGACAATATGGAGCCTCCCAATTTTTGGCTGCCCTGCCAAAGGGCTATACTACAATACACCCACTTCAGGTTTACAGGCCCTCATGCACGTCTCTATCCAGGGGCATTGGTGAACCTCCCAATTTTGGACTGCCCTGGCAAAGGAAAATACTACAATAGACCCAGTTCCTCAAAATGGGCACATTATGTCAAGACAGGGCTTCATGTACGTCTCTTCTCAGGGTCATCGGAGTGCCGCACAATGTTTTCACGTAAAATCTTTCATGTAATCACAAAAAGTAACATACACCAGCTGTATCTCACTATTGGGTATGTGCCCTTAACATTTTCACCCTAAATATTCATTTTGGTGTCATTTTGGAAGGTTTTCTGGTTACTCCGTAAAATTGGCGTGAAACTCGGACAACATTGTTCACAGCTGTGACTTTTGAGTGAGAAATGCTTCCAGGGGTCTTCCCCATGGTGTTGCCATGTCATTTGAGCACTCTTCTAAGACTTTTTTGACATTTTTAGGGTTTCTACCAGCTGCCGGCAGTCATTTCATAAAAATACTCGGGTCTCCCATAGGATAACATTAGGCTCGGTACTCGGGCCGAGTACACGAGTATCTCGGGATGCTCGGCCCGAGCTTCGAGCACCCGAGCATTTTAGTACTCGCTCATCACTAATTGGCTGACCAAAATCTCAGAACTGCATAGACTAGAAGAACTTTCTAGTTGGGAAATGCACTTCCATGACTCCTTTCTCAAGACATGGCAGCCGTGGAGGGAAAGGGTGGGAAGCGGTGACAATGGTAATTGAATGAGGAGTCACGATGGCCGAAAGCGATCCCCCCCCACACCTATTCCATCATTTACCTGTCATCTGAGAATTCGTGAGAGGTTCCTCGGAGGCGAAGAAAATACTTCGTAGGTCGCCAGCCATGGGAGTTCTACATTTCTACATTCTATATAAAAAGTAATACAGATACTGTATCGTCAAAACATCTATGAAAAAAATCGAGAAAGCACATGTTTAAGTTTTAGAATGAGTTTATTTTGTTAAAGTACTATATGAGGATGACATAGGTACCAATAGAAATAAGTAACATGTATGATAATATGATATTATGTACCATGTTTTGTTACTTTTAAAAACTAAATAAAGAAAAAAAAAAGAAAAAAAGCTGTACTAATGCAAGAGGTAAATTCATATTTTTATTAGTTGAAAAAATAGAAAAGACATATAAACAAAAAATGAGGCAAAAAGTACATTAAAAACACACAAATGGGAAGCCAGTAGTTGGTTGTCTGGTATCAACTACAGATAAAGATGCAAGTTTGCTGTGTAATAGTAAAGTGCTTAGTGCTGAATCCACAATATAAGTGCTTCCCTATATAGAAGTATACAGGCAAGACAGCGTACCGTATATACTCGTGTATAAGCCGACCCGTGTATAAGCCGACCCCCCTACTTTTGCCCCCAAAACCTGGGAAAACCTATTGACTCGTGTATAAGCCGAGGGTGGACCTCAGCACAGGTATACAGCCCCCAGCAGTGTGGTATACAGGCCTCCCCAGTGGTATATACAGGCCCCAGCAGTGTTACAGCAGCAGCCCCAATGGTATATTCAGCAGCAGCACCAATGGTATATACAGCAGCAGCCCCAATGGTATATACAGCAGCAGCCCCAATGGTATATACAGCAGCAGCTCCAGAGGTATATATAGCAGCAGCCCCAGTGGTATATATAGCAGCAGCCCCAATGGTATATACAGCAGCAGCCCCAATGGTATATACAGCAGCAGCCCCAGTGGTATATATAGCAGCAGCCCCAGAGGTATATATAGCAGCAGCCCCAGAGGTATATATAGCAGCAGCCCCAGTGGTATATATAGCAGCAGCCCCAGAGGTATATACAGCAGCAGCCCCAGTGGTATATATTGCAGCAGCCCTAGTGGTATATATAGCAGCAGCCCCAGAGGTATATACAGCAGCAGCCCCAGTGGTATATATAGCAGCAGCCCCAGTGGTATATATAGCAGCAGCCCCAGAGGTATATATAGCAGCAGCCCCAGTGGTATTGTGAGGCACCGCCGGCATGGTCCTCATGGCCGGGGCGCGTCACATGCAGGATCAAGGTATGATCCTGTGCACACTGGCCGGTTTGACTGATCATGCTGTGTGAACCAACTGTGAACACAAGGTTTCATGAGCCTAATGAGCGGCAGTAAGAGTGGGATGAGATTGAGGAAGCCCTAAGGAATGAGGGCTGAGTGCTGACAACCCGGAACACAGGGAGTTAACCTGAGCTGTGTGAAAGGTTGATTACCGGCAGCTAAGGGGGAATTTAATCCTGTTAGAATGCCATTGTATTACTATGTTAATTGATGACTCTATGTAAATGGCCTCAGCCACCATTGCTTAATGTCATGGATTGTAGACTAAATGTATCCTGCTAGGTGCTATGCCAATCAGTATGTGGCTTTCCCTTGGCAGGACTGTATTACTACTAGAAATGTTTTAGGCTTGAGATCCAGCCAATGAGAAGACAGTTTTATTCCACCAATCGTGAAGTCCCCAATATCCTGCATTGAGTTGTCGGGGTATATAAGGAGACCTGTTGGAGATTCAGTCTAGTGACCTCAGTTAAGCAGAGGTCGAGTTGGAGGTTATGGACAGCATCCTCACCCATGTTATTTTGGAGCCTGAGCAGGGAGAGGACATGTTGGAGTTTATGGACAACATCCCTATCCCTGCTGCTTTGGGAACTAACCAAGAAGAGGTCGATGTGGAGCTTATAGACAATGTCCACACACCTGCTTTTGGGGAGACTGCCCAGGAAGAGGTTGATGTGGGATTTGTGGACAGCCTTCCCCCAACTGTTTGTTTCAGGAGCTAACTTGGAGGAGGTTGAAGTGGGGCTCATGGATGGCCTCTCCACATCTGTTGTTTTGTGTGCTGACCCAGGACAAAGACTATCCAGCCAGTTTATCACCAACATCCCCCACATCCAAAAAGCCAAGCAGCACCCTGATGTGGATTTTGCTACCATACCTTCATAGGATAATCCATGTTCCCAGCCCCCATCATACTCCTCTGAGCCATCAACAGTAAGTAAACCTAACCAGACTGTGGGAATTGACTTGGGGGGGAATGGATAGCATGAGGTTTATGGGAGCTCCACTCCTGAATCCCATTTTAGTGCTGGTCCACAATATGTCTACCCATCCTGGGGAGGTAATCTGGGGGAGGTGTATAGATGGAAGCCTCGATTGCTGACTTCACCATTAAAAAAGACAATGAGGAGAAGGATGATCAGAAACTTATCACATCTGACTGCCTTGTCTGGCTAAATAAAAAGGGGGGAAGTATGTGGCAAAATTGACCCCTTTAATGTATAACCTAAGAGGATTTCTTATTTATCCAGACAATATTGTATTTTGGTTTGCAAACTTGTACTATGCCACTCATGGGTTACACAAGATTTCTAGGAGCCTGCTAGTATTTAAAGTGGGTAATTATCTACCTTGTGATGTCTCACTCATTGTTCTTACAAGTCTTGTAGATGACTGTTAGTGTTTACCATGTGTAATGGAATTATCTCACTTGTTTGTCATAGAGGGTCAGAGGAACTTAATCCTGTTAGAATGTCATTGTATTAATATGTGGATTGTTGACTCTATGTAAATGGCCTCAGCCACCATTGTTTAATGTCATGGATTGCAGACTAAATGTATCCTGCTAGGTGCTATGTCAATCAGTATGTGGCCCTCCCTTGACAGGACTGCAATACTACTGGAAATGTTTTAGGCTTGAGATCCAGCCAATGAGAAGACAGTTTTATTTCACCAATCTCGAAGTCCCCAATATCCTACATTGAGTTGTCGGGGGATATAAGGAGACCTGTTCATTAACCAGTGTGTTGGAGATTCAGTCTAGTGACCTCAGTCTAGGGATTTCGGTCCCCGCTAGAGGTGCACTGGACTTGATACAGGCAGCTAATCTAGGATCTACGGACCCGATTAGCCGGACATAACCCCAGGCCTAGGCATTACGGTGCCGACTGAGAGGATCAGAACCTGGATTATAATTCTACAAGGACTTCAGCATGGAATATAATATGGATTCGGCTGGGATAACAAAGACTGCATAAGGACGCAACTGAGGTTGGGACGATCCAGTCACCTGGCTACAGACTTTGCTGTGTTATATTCTAAGCCCTGGTGAGCCAGTGGAAGGGTGAGCCTCTGTTGCCTGTTACATTTTGTGTTTTGCTGGTTATGTGTTATATACTGTTAACTATTTGGGTAACCAATAAAGCCTTATTATTGTGGTTCCCTCACCCTGTATTGTCTGAGTAGTGTTCCGCCCACGGTTAAGGAGCTCGGGTGTTCAGTTTGGGGATGAGCCCTGGTCCAGGCTGTCTTGCCAAAGGCGGCTGGGCCAGGGGACGAGAGCACCCACTGACCCCCGTGTCTCCACAGCCCCCCTACAGCAAATAGGACTCACTCGAGTATATTTTGAGGGGGGCACTTTTCAGCACAAAAAGTGTGCTGAAAACCTTGACTTATACTCGAGTATATACGGTACCTCCCTTTTTTAGTGGTTATAGCCATCTTTTATTGATTTCAAAAGGCTTCTTCTTTTTGCACAATATATCATCACACAAATGAACCAATCATCTATTATATAATTGCCGTAACTGACTTCCGTTGGAGCGGCGCTGCTTCCGGTGGCTTGGTTAGCGAGTCCGAGGTGCTTCTCCTGGACTCTGTCCGTGGCCGCGTAGCGGCCACGGCGACTCGCGAAGCAATGCCCGCTAAGCGGGCATTGCGAGTCGTTGCAGCCTCGCGAAGCAATGCCCGCGAAGCGGGCATTGCGAGTCGCTGACACCCACCACTAACCAAGCCACAGAAGCCCATACTACTGTAGTGTACACCGCTATAGTATACTACAGTCCCATAAGCGCCATGGGACTGTAGTATACCATCGCGCTGTACACTACAGCCCCCTGCCGCTCTAAGCCACTACGCGCTGTACACTACAGCCCCCTGCCGCCGCACCCCTACACCCTAAGCCCCGACCCGCCGCACCTATGCCCCTACCTCCTAAGCCCCGCAGCCTCCTAAGCTCCCGCCGCCAAGCCCCCACCCACCGCACCTAAACCCCTACCCCCTAAGTCCCGACCCGCCGCACCTATGCCCCTACCCCGTAAGCACCGTCGCACCTAACCCTGTACACCGCTATAGTATACTACAGTCCCATGCCCATAAGCGCCATGGGACTGTAGTATACCATCGCGCTGTACACTACAGCCCCCTGCCCCCGCACCCCTACACCCTAAGGCCAAGCCCCCACCGCCCGCACCTAAACCCCTACCCCCTAAGTCCAGACCCGCCGCACCTATGCCCCTACCCCGTAAGCACCGTCGCACCTAACCCTGTACACCGCTATAGTATACTACAGTCCCATGCCCATAAGCACCATGGGACTGTAGTATACTATCGCGCTGTACACTACAGCCCCCTGCCCCCGCACCCCTACACCCTAAGCCCCGACCCGCCGCACCTATGACCCTACCCCGTAAGCCCCGCCGCACCTAACCCCCTACCCTCTAAGCCCCGCAGCCTCCTAAGCTCCCGCCGCCAAGCCCCCACCCGCCGCACCTAAACCCCTACCCCCTAAGTCCGCCGCACCCCTACACCCTAAGCCGCCATAACCCCTAACCCACTACCCCGCCGCCGAAGCCCCTACCCCCTGCCGCCCTAACCCACTACCCCGCCGCAGCCACTACCCTCTGCCGCAAGCCCCTACCCCCTGCCGCCCTAACCCACTACCCCGCCGCTCCCACTACACTCTGCCGCACCTAACCCCTAACCCACTACCCCGACGCAAGCCCCTACCCCCTGCCGCCCTAACCCCTAACCCACTACCCCGCCGCCGAAGCCCCTACCCCCTGCCGCCCTAACCCACTACCCCGCCGCAAGCCCCTACCCCCTGCCGCCCTAACCCCTAACCCACTACCCCGCCGCCGAAGCCCCTACCCCCTGCCGCCCTAATCCACTACCCCGCCGCAGCCACTACCCTCTGCCGCAAGCCCCTACCCCCTAAGCCGCACCTAACCCCCTACCCCCGATTCCGCACCTAAACCCCTACCCCCCCTGCCCCCTAAGCCCCGCCGCACCTAAGCCCCTATCCCCCGCCGCCTCCTAAGCTCACACCGCTAACACCTAAAGCCCTACACCCCAAGCCCCCGCCGTCCCCTAACCTAACGTCCCCGTCGATCACTTACATGCCTTCAAGTCATCTGATCGTCCGTCCGATCCACAAGTCCTCCGTCCGGCCAGGCGTCCTCTTCCTCCGGCCCCGGGGGTCTTCTCTCTTCTTTCCGCCATCTCCGCCTCTTCGTCCGGCCCCGGGGATCTTCTGTCTTCTTTTCCCAAACTTCCACCTCCGACGTCCTCTTCCTTCTCATTAAGATAGAATGGACGAAAAATCCGCCATTCTACCTCAATGAGATCTGAGGCCCTCTTCTGATTGGTCGCTGTATACTGCCCTCAGCCAATCAGAAGAGCCCCTCAAAACTGAGACGCAGTTCTCATTCAGGTCCGCCTTTTTTTTACCCCATTGACATACATTACCGGTGTGTCGGCGATTTTATGGCCGCCCACCTGGTTCTATTTTTCGGCCCTAAAATCGCGGACACACCGCTAATGCATCTCTATGGGCAGTCAGCCCGATTTCGGATTGAACGCCGACCAATCAGAATTCGAGCTGACTGCCCATAGACATGCATTAGCGGTGTGTCCGCGATTTTAGGGCCGACAAATAGAACCAGGTGGCCGGCCATAAAATCGCCGACACACCGGTAATGTATGTCAATGGGGAAAAAAAAAGGCGGACCTGAATGAGAACTGCGTCTCACTCTGACTTAAAAAAATAAATACATTTAATAATAAAAATAATAATTAAAAAATAATTTAAAAATAATAAAAAATTAAATTAAAAATAATAAATAATTAAATAAAAATAATAATAAAAAAAAAAAAAATGCGGACCTGAATGAGAACTGTGTCTCACTCTCACTTAAAAAAATAAATTAATTAAATAATAAAAAAAATAATTTAAAAATAATTAAAAAATAATAAAAAAATAAATATAAAATATTAAATAATTAAATAAAAATAATAATAAAAAAAAAAAAAAATGGGGACCTGAATGAGAACTGTGTCTCACTCTCACTTAAAAAAATAAATAAATTAAATAATATAAAAAATAATTTAAAAATAATTAAAAAATAGTAAAAAAATAAATTAAAAATATTAAATAATTAAATAAAAATAATAATAAAAAAAAAAAAAAATTGCGGACCTGAATGAGAACTGTGTCTCACTCTCACTTAAAAAAATAAATTAAATAAATTAAATAATAAAAAAAATAATTTAAAAATAATTAAAAAATAATAAAAAAATAAATTAAAAATAATAAATAATTCAATAAAAATAATAATAAAAAAATTAAATATATGCTAATTATATCAGCCCTTTCAGCGGACCTGAAAGAGAACTGGGTCTCAGCCTAAATAATAAATTTAAAAATAAAAAAAATAATTAAAATATAATAAAAAAATAAATAAAAAATAATAAATAATTTAATAAAAAATAATAATTAAAAAATAAAATGCTAATAATAATGATATTACTGCTAATAATATTTCTATTAATGCTAATAATTATGCTATTAATGCTAATAATAATGTTATTAATGCTATTATTAATGCTAATAATGCTATTATTAATGCTATTAATGCTAATAATAATGCTATTAATGCTATTAATAATGTTATTAATGCTATTATTAATGCTAATAATGCTATTATTAATGCTATTAATGCTAATAATAATGCTATTAATGCTATTAATAATGCTATTAATGCTATTAATTATGCTATTAATGCTATTAATGCTAATGTTTATCCTATTCATGGTATTATTAATGCTATTAATGCTAATAATAATGCTATTAATGCTATTAATGCTAATAATAATGCTATTAATGCTAATAATAATGTTATTAATGCTATTATTAATGCTAATAATGCTATTATTAATGCTATTAATGCTAATAATAATGCTATTAATGCTATTAATAATGCTATTAATGGTATTAATTCTGCTATTAATGCTAATATTTATCCTATTAATGCTATTAATGCTAATATTTATCCTATTAATAATGCTATTAATGCTATTAATTATGCTATTATTGCTATTAATGCTAATATTTATCCTATTCATGGTATTATTAATGCTATTAATGCTAATAATAATGCTATTAATGCTATTAATAATGCTATTAATGCTATTAATTATGCTATTAATGCTATTAATGCTAATATTTATCCTATTCATGGTATTATTAATGCTATTAATGCTAATAATAATGCTATTAATGCTATTAATGCTAATAATAATGCTATTAATGCTATTAATAATGTTATTAATGCTATTATTAATGCTAATAATGCTATTATTAATGCTATTAATGCTAATAATAATGTTATTAATGCTATTAATAATGCTATTAATGCTATTAATTATGCTATTAATGCTAATATTTATCCTATTAATGCTATTAATGCTAATAATAATGCTATTAATGCTATTAATGCTATTAATTATGCTATTAATGCTATTAATGCTAATATTTATCCTATTAATGGCATAATTAATGCTATTAATGCTAATAATAATGCTATTAATGCTATTAATAATGTTATTAATGCTATTATTAATGCTAATAATGCCATTATTAATGCTATTAATGCTAATAATAATGCTATTAATGCTATTAATAATGCTATTAATGTTATTAATTATGCTATTAATGCTATTAATGCTAATATGTATCCTATTAATGCTATTAATAATGCTATATAATGCTAATAATAATGCTATTAATGCTATTAATAATGTTATTAATGCTATTATTAATGCTAATAATGCTATTATTAATGCTATTAATGCTAATAATAATGCTATTAATGCTATTCATAATGTTATTAATGCTATTATTAATGCTAATAATGCTATTAATGCTAATAATAATGCTATTAATACTGTTATTAATGCTCATAATACTGCTAATAATGCTATTAATACTGCTATTACTGCTAATAATAATGCTATGGCTTATATTATTGCTATTGATGATGCGATTATTATTTAAAAATCTTTAAAAAAACAATAAACATATTTTAGATACCCGATGCATTTGCATCAGGCTAACAGCTATAACTACTATAATCAAATTAATGCACGTTCTAGAATCCCGATGCATTTGCATCGGGCTCACAGCTAGTAATGTATAATTCTTCTCCGAGGAATGAGAAAGCTGAACAGCTTTTTTTAAACGTGAAGAAAACTCCAAAGGAAGCTGGATCTCCAGCTGAGGATAATATAAATCTATTATCAAAACTTGCTGAAAAGGAGAATCATCTCTAATGGGACCTTACTTCTCTGAAAAATAATGTGGAAATGTCTGTAAAGGTCCCATTACATGGCACGACATCGTCAACAACATCGCTGATATGTCACGGGTTTGGAGGCGTACCAGTGACGTCGTTGCGACCTCGTTGCGTGTGACTCTGACAAGTTGCTACAATAAATCTTTGGATCGGGGTTGACAGAGTTACCAACATGTTGGTAAACCTGACGATCTCAACTCCAGTAACCTGCTGCATCGTTCTGTGTCACACCGTGATAACGATGTCGTGGACGACTTCGTCCATTCACAGCAATGAGCAGGGATCGTTTGCGGGGTTTGCAAACGATACCTGCTCACAACATTGTTGGTGAGTTGTCCATGATATCTAGATGTGTGACATCTCACCAGCGATGTTGAAATGATGTAAAAAATGACCCCGAGATCATTGCCGACATTGTTTCAAGGTCATGCCGTGTAACGGTACCTTAATTCCCAGAGGACTGAAAATTAAAAAGGTACCTTAGTACTATTTACCGTGAAGATTTTGTTACAGCGAGGAATGATATGCTGTCTGACTGTTCTGTGAAATTGATGAAATTAATCATTGAACAAGAAGAAATGAAGTTAGAACTTATTCAAGAAAGATTTGATGATCTTAAAAAAGAGATGAAAAACAAACTTACAAATGCTCATGTGGCACCCCTGCAGGAGATTGCCACAGGATCAACCGGTGCAAGGAGGGAATTACACCTTGGTTCGCACAGCACACCACACCTTCCACCCCAGACCTGAAGGGGGAGCTCTACTAGCTGCCTTAAGCCAGTTCCCCTTTAAGACATCCAGGCCTGAGGGAAGAAGTTAGTCAGTCCCTAGAGTCAGTCTGCAGTGAGCAGAGGAGAGAGCTGGAGTGAGAAGCTGGTCGCTGGGAAGGAACCAGGCCCAGGACCAGGGATCGCTAACCGCCGTGTTGCACCCTAGAGAAAGGGTCGGAGGCAAGTGGAGGAAGCAGGGAATCAAGAAAGGGAACCGGTTAATATAGCCCTTTAGTACACACGGACACCGGAGTCTGACACTGCCAGCATTTAGTGCAACAGGAAAAGCCTGGAAGACTAAGAAGGAGTTCAGTCCTGAAACAAGTTAAGTAAGAGACGCTGAAACTGACCAAGTACAAGACCAGGGGCCATAGGAGAAACAGGGACCCCACAGTAGGACCTCAAAGTCAGTTTAGAGCAAAGCCCTGAGAGGGAGAAGGAGCGGTGGGTTCAGGCACAGGCAGGACTCATCCCAAATCACAGAGCACAAAGACAGAGGAGGCCTCATAACTTTCTAAGGTGGAAGTCCCAAGTTGTACCGGGGACCTGGTTATTTCTCTGGACTGTACCCGTTACCCTGTCACCAGTAAAAGGTACCAAAACAACCATCACTGTGTGTGTGCCTGTTAACCGCCGCAATACACCGCCTTGTCTGCAGAGACACAACTACTACTCCCTTCATCCATCCCCGCTGCCCTGAGGTAAAGCTCCACCTGTGGGGAGCTGTACCACACTCTGCTGCACCCACCATCACCTCAGCGGCCGGCTGCAGCGCTGGTATACCCGTTACCAGGTACCATAGTTCGCGTCACGTTAACAATCCCCTATCCCCTTACCATTCCCCGCCATTGAGGGTCCAGGGCACAGGACCAGGGGTCGACCAGCCGTGATTCCCCATCAAAGCCACCAACAGCCCCGATACCCGAGTACCCCCTACCCTGTCGACCGCCTCACTCAATTTGAAGAACATATGACAACCATAAATAAAAATGTGGAAAAAAGTGAAAACAAAACAATGGAGATTAAAAAATTGCAAGTTAGAGGGAGATATGTTTGATTATAATAATAATCAGGTTTATGACAGGGAACGCTCGGAAAAACATTATTCACCCAAAAGTCCAAAATAGATCTAAAAACAGACGCAAAGTTCCTAAATCAAAAATCAAAAAAAAAATTCAAAATTGTCAAAAATGTCTGATTCTTCTGATCTTGAATTTTCCGCAGGTCTTACCAATGCGGAATCCGAAGGAGAAACCTCATATCATCATTCAAAAAACTCATTACAGGAGACCAAAACAGCCACTGCATCCAAGAAGTGAAGCAGAAAAAGTGTCAGGAAAAACAGTCTCTAACAGTGTCTAATATTGGCGTGACCCAATGAATTTCAGGCTTAGAGCCAGCTGATAATACAAAGCTGGCCCTAACCCCTTTATTACCCAGTGGGCCAACGCATCAGGGCCCTGGATGAGTTGGGTACAGCGCCAGAAAATGGCGCTTCTATGAAAGCGCCATTCTCTGGGGTGGCTGTAGACTGCAATTCACAGTGGGGGGGGGGCCAGAAAGCTTGGGCCTCCCTGCGCTGTGGATTCCAGCCCCTAGCTGCCTAGTTGTACCTGGCTGGACACAGAAATAGCGCAAAGCTCCACATATTTTTTTTTATCATTATTTCATGAAATTCATAAAAAAAGGCTTCCCAATATTTTTGATTCCAGGCAGGTACAAATAGGCAGCTGGGTGTTGGGGGCAGCCTATTCCTACCTACTGTACCTGGCTGGCATACAAAAATACGGCAACGCTCATGTCAAAATTTTTAGGACAAATTCATAAAAAAATAAAAGAAAAACACATTTAGGGACTGCCCCTCAATCCTCATCTCTGTGCTGAACACTCTCAGCTCTGCTTCATCAGAGACAAAGGAGAAGATTAAAGTTTCTATCCTCGTGGTCCCTGAAGTACAGCCCGGAGCGTTGCGGCATTCTAACCAGGAAGACATTGGGATCACTCGAGGACAGCTCAGGTGGCATGACCGGAGCTGTGCTCGGGTGACCAGAGTTACCCCCCATCCCTTACAATGCCTGCAGCGCTCTGGCCTCTACTTCAGGGACCACAAGGATAGAAACTTTAATCTTCTCCTTTGTCTCTGATGAAGCAGTGCTGAGAGTGTTCAGCACAGAGATGTGGGTCGAGGGGTTAATAAAGATGCAGTCCCTAAATGTGATTTTTTTAAAATTTTTTGTGAATTTTTCCTAAAAATTTCAACATGAGATTCGCCATATTTTTACACACCAGCCAGGTACAGCAGGCAGAAGCAGGCTGCCCCCAACCCCAAGCTGCCTATTTGTACCTGCCTAGAAACAGAAATATAGGGAAGCCCTTTTTTTTATTATTTCATGAATTTCATGAAATAATAATAAAAAAAATACATGGGGCTTCGTGCCATTTCTGTGACCAGCCAGGTATAACTAGGCAGCTGGAGGCCGGAATCCGCAGAGCAGGGAGGCCCAAGCTTTTTCTGGGCTGCCTCGCTGTGAATTGTAGTCCGCACTCACCCAAAAAAATAGGTTGTTCATAGAAGCGCCATCTTCTGGCTCTGTACCCAACTCATCCAGGGCCCTGGTGCATTGGCTCACTGGGTGATAAAGGGGTTAGGGCCAGCTTGTATTATCAGCTGACCCTAAGCCCGAAATTCATGGGGACACGCCAATATTAGACATGACCACCATGAATTTCTAGTAAAGTGTTCTAAAAACAACACAACACAGAAAAAAAAAGTTTTATTATAAAAAAAAACAAAACTACACTTCTAGACTCCATCTTTATTACAAAAATAATCTTCATCTGACGTAGTCTAAATGGGAAGGAATCTCAGATCTGCTACATCACTCTGCATAGCCACACGTCTATGCAGAGGGAGAGCAGGCTGAGAACTGACTGTGACAGTCAGAGTTCACCCCAGGTTATAGCTGTGGCTATGACAGTGATTGAATTCTGCCTTCAGAGCCACAACACTGCTGAGCACTGGCGGAAACTGCCAAGTGCAGGGTTGAGCAGTGAATTACTCGGAAGTTAATGAGTCATTAACTTTTGAGTTATTCACTGCGCAGCTCTGTGCTCAGGAGTTCCCGCCTACGCTCGGCAGTGTTGTGGCTGTGAAGGCAGAGTTCACTCGCGGTCATAGCCCCAGCTATGGCCTGTAGTGAACTCTGACTGTCACAGTCAGTTCTCAGCCTGCTCTCCCTCTGCATAGACGTGTTTCATCTATGCAGAGGGATGCAGAGCAGAGATTCCATCCCATATGGACTACGTCAGATGTAAGATTATTTTTGTAATAAAGATGGAGTCTTTAAGTGTTTTTTTCTAATAAAAGATTTTTTTCTCTGTGTTGTGTTTTTTTTTAACAATTTACTAGAAATTCACGACGGTCATGTCTAATATTGGCGTGACCCCATGAATTTCGGGCTTAGGGCCAGGTGATAATACAAAGCTGGCTCTAACCCCTTTATTACCCAGTGAGCCAATGCATCAGGGCCGTGGATGAGTTGGGTACAGCGCCAGATGATGGTGCTTCTATGAAGTGGTGATCAATACTTGGGCAATAGAACACTCGTGTTCTCTGGTTTTAAATATGAACTCAAATGAACCCTGACAGCACTGCGTGGCTGCTTCAAATGAACAGCTGATCAGCATCAGCTGATACCTCAGCTGTTCATTTGAAATAACCAGCGGGAAAGCCAGCAGTGAGAAGTGAGGGGGCATCAGGGAGAGCGGGGAGCGCATCACAGAACGGGAAAGCTGGCTGTGAAATTGTGGCGCCCCACTATGTAGGTGCCACAGAGGGGTACTACACCCGTAAAAAAGGTGTAGTCACCCCAGCTGTAAGTGGATTTCAGGATGATAGGCGGAACCCTAAATCCACACCCCACATTAGATCACATAGTGGGAGGGAACCCGGGAGGGGATATAGTCACCTTTAGGGGGAACTAGTGACGAGGAGAGTTAGTGAGTTCCAGGCAGGGAGCCTGAGGAGCAAGGAGGGTCTCTCGGCTGGGGGACCAGGGCACGAAAAGGACAGATCCCAGATATGAAGAGCGAGTGGGGGATAGAGGAACCTGAGAGAGTTCACCCCAGGAGAGAAACTGGTGTACTGGAGCCCGCTCCTGTGGGAACCTTTAAGGCCCGCAGAAAATCTAATGCACGGGGGTATATATATATGGCCCTGACTCTCGAGCAACCAATAGAGGGGACCAGACACAGCCAGGCAAAGCCGCAGTGTTCAGCAGAAGGTTACCCGATTGGAGCAAGAGAAGGATAGAGAGAGACAGCAGGAGGTCGGATCTACTCTATGAGGTCAGACTTCACACCAGCTACTGGGAAGCAGGGAAGAATTGGAACAAGAAAGGCACATGCTGGGTGTTCCGTCCAGCTACCAGAGATCTGCTTGCAGCCACCCATAGCCGCTTGCCTTTTAACACCTTACTGCACTGAGGACTGTAATATCGCGGCTAAAGTTCCAGTAAAGTACCCGGGTGAAGTGACTTTGACTCTGCTGCATCTTCTTTCCATGAACTTATTCCTTTCACAGGATTGCTGCCATGGAGGTCCTAGTCCTGCCTGCGGAGGACTACAATATCTCAGCCGTAATACCACCAACCTCTGGAGGACTGTGGCAGCGTTGGTGACATCTCACCAGGTACTGCAGGTGGCATCACGACAAACTATAAACTTGTACATAATCTCCTGTATATAAATCCACTTTTTGAAGTGTCACCTAGGACACGGGATCAGGCGTGGCCAACATTCCCCGTGACAAAGTTAACCCTCTGCCGCCTGATACCCGAGTACCCCATTCCCTGGGGCTCGACATATCTTTTTGGCGATCACGAACAGGATCCCGTGCCCGGTACCACCAGGTACTGTGCGACCTTGAACTTGGACTTGGACTTAAAACAACCTTTTTCCGCCATTGCTTGGCACCAAAAATGGGTTCCCGCCATTATCGCAGGAGGACCCAAGATGGCGCCGTAGCCATGTACTAAACACCATGTGCAGGCCTGGGGGTATGCCTCAGCCCCTAGAAGAAGGAGGGCCTAGACAGAGGCGCCAAATAGTGTGGGCGCCCCGATTGCCATCAATCAATCAGGGGGGCAGCCCACAGGAAATTCCCAGGGAATGCCCGTCCATAGCAAGACGAACCGGAAGAGAAGGACAGAAACAACAAGGCTCCTTTGTACCCGGCAGCATGGCGGCACCCCGGTGGAGAGACATTGTGCGAGAGCTGGAGCAGCAGACCCGCTCCGAGCGAGGCATTCCAGCAGGGGCGTTCCACTTGACAATGGAGGGGGATGCCGATTACTGGCGGGATGCTTTCACCCGGCTCTGCCAAGAGATGGAGCAGACATTAACTTGGTTGTGTTTGCGGTGGAGTGCCGAGCGGACCTTTGAACTGTCCGCTAAGAGAACGACCCGCGAGGCATGGGAGGCGGGGGTGGCTGAACGAGCGGAAGAAGAGTACCGTGCCTCCTTACCACCTGTACCACCACCCGTCCAGACCCAGGACACGGGGTCCCAAACTGAGCCCCTGACTACACCACCGTCCCGGGCCAGCAGTTGTCTCTGGCTGGAGGCAGCTCGGACACCACCAACAGCACCAGACGTCGAGGTCGAGGAGGAGTTTGACGACGTGGACGGCTTCAAGGAACTGGAGGACATAAAAGGAGCCTAGGTAGGGAGTACTCCAGAAGCGGCATGGTGGACCGCGTGGCAGTGGCACAACCAAGGAGTACCCGCCATCTTGAGTTCCGCGGAGACACGAGTAGTCTCACGAGTTCCACCCGGCAACTCACCGCCCCCACGGTACCAGTCTTTGCAACGTTCCCAATCCACCTTGGAAGAAAGGGACCAAGTGGCCAGGCAGAGAAAGAGAGAGGAGTGGTACCAGCGCGAGCAGGCGACAAGGAGGCTCCGCAACGAAGCCAGAGCCCAGCCCCCACTTCCATTAGAACTCCGCCGCACAGGGACAGTCGTCTCCGTCTACCGGGAGGACGGTTGGGGATTTCTCCGTGAACCTGAACTCTTTGATGACATCTTCTTTGCCCAGTGGGATATGGAGTCATTTTTACGTAAAGGATATCCGAGCTGACATCTCTATCGAGGTGAGCAAGTGACCCCCGCGTTACCCCGGCCCGTTAGGTAGATTTGTCATTAGAATCGCCCATGCAGAACATTGACATTATGCTTGCAACAGACTGCCGCATTGAGACATTGCCCCTGTAAATAGCCCCCCACCTTTCCAGCAACCATGCCCTTTGTTTTATATTTTTCCCTTTTGAAAGTCCTGAACGAAGACTGTGTCCCTGTTGTTTTATATGAAGACTCAAAGACTTTTATTTGAACTGTCCCTTTACTTAATAATGTGTGCTGAATGAGCAATGGCCCAGCGGTGATAACAAACATTGGACTGTGCTGGACCAAAGATTACCGCTGGGCCCGCAGCGCTAGTACCGGACTCGTTGGGCCGAAGTTATAATGTGTCTTTTATATGTGTAACGTTAAAAGTAATGCGCCTCCCAGCAATGGGAAGAAAATGCTTAAACTGTAAATAGTTACCTGTTAGTATATGTTTATAAAAATGTTTTTTCACTTCCCGGTAGACAAGTGCTGATACTAGCGGACGAGTATATTCAATCACAGGGGTATGTGGCGCCCCACTATGAAGTAAAAGAGGTGTA
This sequence comes from Allobates femoralis, assembly GCA_033576535.1. Lineage (NCBI taxonomy): Eukaryota > Metazoa > Chordata > Amphibia > Anura > Aromobatidae > Allobates > Allobates femoralis. The sequence goes on along the minus strand of JARQOC010000008.1, from coordinate 57,555,586 downwards.
GTCACCCAGCTGCAAGTGGATTTCAGGATGATAGGCATAACCCTAAACCCACCCTCCACATTAGATCACACAGTGGGAGGGAACCCGGGAGGGGATATAGTCCCCTCTAGGGGGAACTAGTGACGAGGAGAGTTAGTGAGTTCCAGGCAGGGAGCCTGAGGAGCAAGGAGGGTCTCTCGGCTGAGAGACCAGGGAACGACAAGGACAGATCCCAGATACGAAGAGCGAGTGGGGGATAGAGGAACCTGAGAGAGTTCGCTCCAGGAGAGAAACCGGGTACCGGAGCCCACACCTGTGGGAACCTTTAAGGCCCGCAGAAAATCCGATGCACGGGGGTATATATATATATATATGGCCCTGACTCTCAAGCGACCAATAGAGGGGACCAGACACAGCCAGGCAAAGCCGCAGTGTTCAGCAGAAGGTTACCCAATGGGAGCAAGAGAAGGAAAGAGAGAGACAGCAGGAGGTCGGATCTACTCCATGAGGTCAGACTTCACACCAGCTACTGGGAAGTAGGAAAGAATTAGAATAAGAAAGGCACACGCTGGGGGTTCCGTCCAGCTACCAGAGATCCGCTTGCAGTCACCCGTAGCCACTTGCCTTTTAACACCTTACTGCACTGAGGCCTGTAATAACACTGCTAAAGTTCCATTAAAGTACCCGGGTGAAGTGACTTTGACTCTGCTGCATCTTCTTTCCATGAACTCATTCCTTTCACAGGATTGCTGCCCCAGGGGTCCCAGTCCTGCCTGCGGAGCACTACAACATCTCAGCCGCAATACCACCGTCCTCCGGAGGACTGTGGCGGCGCTGGTGACATCTCACCAGGTACTGCAGGTGGCGTCACGACAAACTATAAACTTGCACATAATCCCCTGTATATAAATCCCCCTTTTGAAGTGTCACCCAGGACACGGGATCAGGTGCGGCCGCCATTCCCCATGACAAAGTTAACCCTCTGCCGCCTGATACCCAAGAACCCCATTCCCTGGGGTTTGACAAAATCTTCTCACTGCCGGCTTCCCAGCCTGGGTCATTCGCTCTCCGCTCCCTTGTGCTGTGCTCCCTGCCCAGTCCTAACTCAGGATCAGCGTGGGAGGCAATGGGGAAAGAGGAGGATCGGGATGGAAGGCTACGGGGGACCATAGGATCGGGATGGAAAGCTGAATGATTGTTTAAAAGCCGGAGGCTTTTTATCGCCGGCTTTCAAACAATCATGCACTTATTTCAGCCTTTTCCTCAGCCCCCAGACCACTGTGTAGGGTCCAGCTGAGGAATTACTTGCATTTCCCATTGACTTACATTGTACTCGTTATTCCTAGCGAGTAATCACAAGGAAACTCATGGAGTAACAAGTACCCGAGTACCGTACTATTCCACAAGTACCGAATAGTTACGAGTATACTCGCTCATCCCTAGCTATGGATCATTTGCAATCCAAAATAAGAGAGGATTTGAAGGAATTATCTTTGTCCATTAACAAACATGACTAATTTTCAGCCCTTTTGAGTCCACAACTGAGAGAAGCAATTCATACACTCTGGGAGAACCCAGAGTTGGTGATAAAGAAAGCTGATAAGGGGGGCTCTATTGGTCCCGTAACACTTGGCGACGCTCCAGCGATCCCAATAACGATACGTGTGCGTTCAAATAAAGATGTGGTATTAGATTAGCGCTACAAACCACTCCAGGCGATCGTTCTGTATAAATTACCTTAAAGCTTTATTCAATCGATGTAGAATGCCCAGTCTCCACAACGCGTTTCGGCGCTAATTGCGCCTTTCTCAAGTGTCTCAAGTGAGACACTTGAGAAAGGCGCAATTAGCGCCGAAACGCGTTGTGGAGACTGGGCATTCTACATCGATTGAATAAAGCTTTAAGGTAATTTATACAGAACGATCGCCTGGAGTGGTTTGTAGCGCTAATCTAATACCACATCTTTATTTGAACGCACACGTATCCTCCCACTGGGAAGCGTGGTATTCAGCAGCTGGGCACCCAGGACGCATCAGACGTCAATCACCACTTCTTTGGAACAAGCACGAGAATCAGCAGCGTGTGCATATTGGAAATCACGCTCATCCCTGCTTGCAGCACACCGGCTGATGTGGAAACCCTTTGGGGTAACAAATCAGTGCATAAACTAGTTGTGCGGTCAGCACAACTAGAGAAGGTGAGCCCTAGATATATTTAACCGCTCCCATGCCATAAACATCAGCAGTTTGGCGCAACATTGTTTTTGTTTCCCAATAACGATACGACCTGGTAAGGATCGCTGGAACATCGCTATGTGGTAGTTGGTGAGATGTCATACAGTCAGATCTACTGAACAACGCAGCAACGGTACAGCGAACCGTATAACGACCTCGGCAGTCATTGGGACCCTGTCACACAGCAGCTAGTCTGACGACTCAGACCTACAAGGCTGAGTTCTGAGTCGCCAACGAGGTCGTTGTTAAGGCATCAAACATACCGATGCATGCTGCCCAGCGGGAACCAGATGATCAAAAAATGTTCCAGGCCAATTCAACACGATCGGCGATCTCACAGTGGGGGCCTGGTCGCTGCTGCTTGTCAAACATAGCGAGATCGCTGGCAAGGTCACTGTTGCATCACAAAACCTGTGATGAAACAGCTATCTCGCTAGCGATCTCACTAAGTGTGACAGGGGCTTATGGTAATAAGGAACATAGCTGATTATACTGAATGGGTTAATGTCATGTTAAGAGATATAGCTACTTACATCCCCTTATTACATAACCACACAAATACCATCAAGAACAGAATGTTCAAACTTGTGATGAGGGTGCATCTATAGGATACTTTAACCAAAAAGAGACAGAGATTTTAAAAATAACAAAGCCCATAGTACTTATACCACATGCATTACCGAAAACCCATAAAAATGTATCCCCCACTAATGCAACCAATTGTTTCTGGCATGGGTTCTCGGAGCGAAAGGCTGCTGCAATGGGCGGACCAGCTCCTCCAGCCTTTGGCTCAGAGAGACCCATGTAACTTAAGAGATTTTTCAGATGCGCTGAAAAATATGTCTAGTATTAAATGGCTTCCTGATTATACTAGGCTAGTTACAGAGGTTGTCCCGCTCTATACATGTATACCACCAGCTGTAGCTTTGCATGCCTTAAAATATATTGAATATATTCTTGATGTAGTTAAGTTTCTTATGACCAACAACTATTTTCAATTTGATGACTCTTTTTACTTGCAAAGAAGTGGTGTGTCCATAAGGGGCTAAATATTCCCCTTCTGTCCCAAATCTCACTATGAGTTGGTAGGAATCTTTGTATATTTTCAATCAGGACAACCCATTCTGTGACGACATATGTTGGTACAGCAGGTACATCGACAATATTTTGATTGTGAGGTCATCAGATGAACCTGCCACACTTAAATTCTCAGAATATTTAAACAACAATGTATTCAATTTGAAATTTAAATTGAAACTCTGTCCTAAAGTTGTCCAATTTTTGGTTTTCCAAATGGTCGGAGAACCTTTCTCATCTATTAAAACATGCACTTTCAGAAAGGAAACAGCAGACAATACGATTCTACATATGCTACAAGTCACCATCCACATCACATCATCAATTTTATTCCAGTAAATGAGCTAATCAGTGCGAAGCGGAGTTGTAACACTGCTGAAGCCTTGCACAAATAAAACACATTGTGGAATCTAAATAACCAAAAACAGGATACAATAAATGTATATTGAATAGAACCAAATCCATTTTACATAATCCTATCAATCCTAAAAAAAAGTACAGGAAATAAAGAAGACTCATCCATGACTCTGGTTCTACAGTATAGCAGACAATTCTACTAAGTCCAAAACAATTTGGGGAGAATTTAGTTATACTTAATGAAGATCCTAATCTAAAAAATAAATTCCAAAATAATGACGAGTAGTTTCATGCAGAGCCACTACAATCAGCAATATATTGTCTCCCAGCTTAATCATGTATATTTGATTTTTGTTGTGAACAGTTAAAAAGATGTAAAAAAGGGGGAAAAAAATTCACCTCTTTTGAGCCTGATCACCATTTTCTTATGGTTCCATCTTAATATGGTTGAGAAAAGACCGATATACGAAGCTCTATGGATAGGAAAATAGTGAAAAGAGACCTGCCCATTACCAATCCAGTGAGTAAAAAGGTAAAAAAAAAAAACAGAGTAAAATCCATTATTTGAAGGAAACCCCACACACACAACCCTCTTCTACCCATTTATTAACTTCAAGCATACCCGCTGACCGTAATGCACAGCACAATGTCCCACGAAGAAGCTCTGCAGCTCTGTTACATTGAGGAGATCAGTGACATTAGTCCACCGTCCCATGCATCGGCATCATCTAGCATGGCCGCCTGCTCTCTGGAGAGGAGCATGCAACTGCATGCTCTATAGAGCTGCATGCTCCTGTCTGGTGAGAGGGCAGCCATGTTGGGTGATGCTCATGCTGAAGTGGGACCATGGCCTACAGTGTCCACTCAGCACAACAGCTCATTCACAATGACAGTTGGCCATGAGAGCGGTGATGGCTGACAGTTCATCTAAGGTCTCAGCTGATGCACCACAGAAACTGCTCCAGATGTGACCTCAGATGAACTCTTTGACATCACTGCTCTCGGAACTGAAGCCCTTCATGCAGTCAGTGTAAGTGCTGCCTGCAATGTGTGATCACTGTAATGTAACTGGTCATCATGATGTAACAGAGCTAAGATGCTTCCAGGGACATCGTTGTGGATTTACCATCAGAGGGCATATTTGGGGTTAATAAATGGGGGAGAAGAGAATATCAGTTTGATTTATTTCAAATAAAGGATTTTTCTTTGTAAAAAAACTAAGAGTCAACACTACTAGAGGATAGCAAGCAATATAAAGTGTGCACTGCACATGTTAATTCTAAACTGTATTTATATTTTTTTAAAAATTGGAGATGGTTGGCAAATAATTGATCAGTTTTTTGATCCGCCATGCCGCGTCAAGGCAAATCTCATTAGGGTGGTCCTATTCTATATAATTTTTGTTTCCTTTAAGTTGTGCCGAGTGGCTTCCAATACAGATAAAAAGCAGAACCATTAAAAACAATACTTACCGGGAGCATTTTAGAACCATTCCCATGATGATAGACTGGCATATGTGAATGAAGTTAATATAGGCCTCAGCATATGCAGCTTATGCCACACATGTATGGGCTTTTCAGAAATGACTCTCACATCGCCAGACCAGTATATTCATGAATACAAGTAGCACAGGCCCAAGACAATGGTGCTTGTGTATCTGTTTTTTAACTACCGTATATACTCGTGTATAAGCCGAGTTTTTCAGCCCAATATTTGGGCTGAAAAGTCTCCCCCTCAGCTTATGCACGGGTCAATACGGTAGCCCGGCCCTCATTATATATGCACTGCTTCCCCCTGTCAATCAGCGGCAGGGGGAAGCAGTGCATATGTGCCCCCAAATGCTGGCACTCTCCCCCTTGTAAGGGCCCCCCCCACTGCGTATCTTACCATCCCGGTCTTCTGCACAGCGCCGCTCCTCGGTGCTCCGTTCTTCATGCTCCATCCTCGCTGCATCCGGGATCCCCGCACGTCGCGCGATGACGTCATATGCCTGTGACGGCCGGAGATCCCGGATGTAGCAGGACGGGAGCAGCGAGGACGGGGGGGGGCCCTTACAAGGGGGGTGAGTGCCAGCATTTGGGGGCTGCTATATACCCCCTGGGGGCTGCTGTATACTACCACTGGGGCTGTATATACCACTGGGGCTGTATATACCTCTGGGGCTGTATATACCTCTGGGGCTGCTGTATACTACCACTGGGGCTGTATATACCACTGGGGCTGCTGTATACTACCACTGGGGCTGTATATACCACTGGGGCTGCTGTATACTACCACTGGGGCTGTATATACCACTGGGGCTGCTGTATACTATCACTGGGGCTGTATATACCACTGGGGCTGCTGTATACTACCACTGGGGCTGTATATACCACTGGGGCTGCTGTATACTACCACTGGGGCTGTATATACCACTGGGGCTGCTGTATACTACCACTGGGACTGTATATACCTCTAGGGCTGCTGTATACTACCACTGGGGCTGTATATACCTCTGGGGCTGCTGTATACTACCACTGGGGCTGTATATACCACTGGGGCTGCTGTATACTACCACTGGGGCTGCTGTATACACCTCGGGGCTGCTGTATACTACCACTGGGTCTGCTGTATATACCTCTGGGGCTGCTGTATACTAACTACTGGGGCTGCTGCTGTATATACCACTGGGGCTGCTTCTGTATACTACCACTGGGGCTGCTGTATATACCTCTGGGGCTGCTGTATACCACACTGCTGGGGGCTGTATACCTGTGCTGGGGTCCACCTTCGGCTTATACACGAGTCAATAGGTTTTCCCAGGTTTTGGGGGCAAAAGTAGGGGGGTCGGCTTATACACGCGTCGGCTTATACACGAGTATATACGGTATTTCCCTATAGGATTTGTGATGAATGGGTCTCATATGTGCAGGCCTATATGGTGAAACGTCTTTCCTTTGCCACAGGTAACATCTGGGCTTGCAGTTTAGGGGATTAATGTATTTAGAGGAGAAATAAGAAAAAGAACATATTTTTTCAGGTCACAACCAATTCATATGGAATGTTGAATAAGGGGTAATGCACAGACAGGTCCAAGATTAATGCTATAATAACAAACTTATAAACATGCCAAAAATCTATATTCTAAATGTATGGAAGGAAAGGAAATTAAGGGATTGAACATTTTCAAGAAGCAATGTCCATATTATAGTTTTTATGAGTGTGAACAGATCTATAAGACCATGTACAGTGCCTACAAGTAGTCTTCAACCCCCTGCAGATTTAGCTGGTTGACACATGCGGAATTAACTTGGCATTGTGACATTTGGACTGTAGATTAGCCTGGAAATGGGAAATGCACTGCAGCCAAAAATAATTTTTTAATTTTTTTTTTTTTTAAAGCGTTAAAAGTTAATTCAGAGGGTCATTTATTATTCAACCCCTCAAACCACCAGCGTTCTGTTTGGTCCCCCTAAAGTATTAAGAAGTAGTTCAGGCACAAAGAACAATGAGCTTCACATGTGTGGATTACTTATCTCTTTTGCCAGCCTTTTCTGACTATTTAAGACCCTCCCCAAACTTGTGAACAGCACTCATACATGGTCAACATGGGAAAGACAAAGGAGCATTCCAAGGCCATCAGAGACAAGATCGTGGAGGGTCACAAGGCTGGCAAGGGGTACAAAACCCTTTCCAAGGAGTTGGGCCTACCTGTCTCCACTGTTGGGAGCATCATCCGGAAGTGGAAGGCTTATGGAACTACTGTTAGCCTTCCACGGCCTAGACAGCCTTTGAAAGTTTCCTCCCGTGCCGAGGCCAGGCTTGTCCGAAGAGTCAAGGCTAACCCAAGGACAACAAGGAAGGAGCTCCGGGAAGATCTCATGGCAGTGGGGACATTGGTTTCAGTCAATACCATAAGTAACGTACTCCACCGCAATGGTCTCCGTTCCAGACGAGCCCGTAAGGTACCTTTACTTTCAAAGCGTCATGTCAAGGCTCGTCTACAGTTTGCTCATGTACACTTGGAGGACTCTGAGACAGACTGGTTCAAGGTTCTATGGTCTGATGAGACCAAGATCGAGATCTTTGGTGCCAACCACACACGTGACGTTTGGAGACTGGATGGCACTGCATACGACCCCAAGAATACCATCCCTACAGTCAAGCATGGTGGTGGCAGCATCATGCTGTGGGGCTGTTTCTCAGCCAAGGGGCCTGGCCATCTGGTCCGCATCCATGGGAAGATGGATAGCACGGCCTACCTGGAGATTTTGGCCAAGAACCTCTGCTCCTCCATCAAGGATCTTAAGGTGGGTCGTAATTTCATCTTCCAACAAGACAACGACCCAAAGCACACAGCCAAGAAAACCAAGGCCTGGTTCAAGAGGGAAAAACTCAAGGTGATAGAGTGGCCTAGTCAGTCTCCTGACCTTAACCCAATTGAAAACGTGTGGAAGGAGCTCAAGATTAAAGTCCACATGAGACACCCAAAGAACCTAGATAACTTGGAGAAGATCTGCATGGAGGAGTGGGCCAAGATAACTCCAGAGACCTGTGCCGGCCTGATCAGGTCTTATAAAAGACGATTATTAGCTGTAATTGCAAACAAGGGTTATTCCACAAAATATTAAACCTAGGGGTTGAATAATAATTGACCCACACTTTTATGTTTAAAATTTATTAAAATTCAACTGAGCAACATAACTTTTTGGTTTGTAAGATTTATGCTTCTGTTAATAAATCCTACTCTCGTTTGCAGTTTGAAGGCTCTAACTTATTTGCATCTTATCAAACCACCTAAATCTGCGGGGGGTTGAAGACTACTTGTAGGCACTGTATATTAAGCATACAATGGACAAATGCTATTTTTACCTGAATTCCTAGCAGATAAGTGAAGAGATGGCCTCATACATGATTGCAAATCTTTGCATTTCCTGTAAAAAGTCTTTTTGTTACGTCAAACAACTGATTTCCAAATCCCTCAGTTTTCCTTAAAAAGTTTTATTTGGCCTCAAACAACTGCTTGCCTCTCACAAACAGCTTAGGGAGAAAAGAAGGAAAGGAACCTGGGCCCATGACCTGCCCCTCAGACTAGGGGTCCCCTGACTTTCCTTAACTCAGGGGTACCCTTAAGGGTTACTTTACACGCCACAACCGCGGTGAGAAATCTGACCGGCAATCTGTTGCCCCGTCACCATCGCCGTGAAATTGCCTTGCAATTGCGGCGTGTAATTGGGGAATTTGGCGGTGATAAAAAAGGTTGCACCTGGTTCCGATTTCACAGCACTGCTCCAAAATCAGAGGCAATCATGAAGGTGAAATTCCCTGCTTTTGGCATGTGAAGGGGCGATAGGGATGGAATCTGCATCGACTATTGATTTCTCAGAGGCGTGCCACAGCGTGCTGGAGACCGCTTCCCCTCAGCGAAGATTGGTGGTGGCTACTGTGTTTCCATTGGCTGTTACTTGACACCGCGCCATATTTGAACAGATGTCCATTCACACTACACAATGGCAATGGCATCATGTATTAGCCAGCCATCCTGCGCAGGCTGGTCAATCATAACGCTATGGCGTTGTCTAATCAGCGTGTTTGGGGCGCGGAATACACCAGTCTGTCATGCCTATGTTCTTGCGGCGCTAACCATGTACACCCACATTCCTTTGGGGATTACAGTGTGTGAAGCGGCGAGGGAACTCCACCGGATTGGTTCCGCTGTTGGTGTGGCAACTTCCGGGGCAACACATCGCCTTAGGTTGAGGGCAAAATTGCGGCGTGTAAAAGCGTCTTTGGCGTTCGGAGGCAACCATGAAAAATGTGCACGCGCATGTTAGATTTCCCCCTATCGCAGCCAAAAGTTGCGGTGTATAAAGGTACCCTAATGGTAGAGAGGTCTGAGTCTCTCACCTGTCCCTAACTCCTGACCAGCCCTAAGCTGAACCCCCAACCCCCACCCCAGGAGGTGAACCATAGCAGAACCAACAGATATAGAAAGACAGGGATAAACAATCAGGAAGATACAATATGTGTGTAGGAAGAACACAAATACAAATAGGGAATGAAAAAACAACAAGTTATACCTCACTAGACACCAAGCAACGATTAGAGTTTTCAACAGCAACTCCAACACAGGACCGATATGCAAGAGACACGCAAATGCTATAGTCGGCATCCAGGAATGTTCAGAGCAATACTTAAAGGGAGAAGGTGTTCCAGGAGCCTCAACCTTTAATTGACATATCAAACAGTTAACTACTGCAAATCTGAACGTTAGTGAAAAAAACACCACCGACACCCAAATTCAGGCTGGGCAACAAAGAGATCTAAAGCTTCACATGAGACTCCCCAGTGTGAACAGAGTCTGAAGCGGACATGACACTGCCAAATATTTATGGTTCCCCTAAAAGGCTACTTTTGGCCTCAAACAAGTGGTTGCCAAATTCTTCTGCTTCCCCTAAAAAGGCTGACAAAACTCGGAGAGAATTCCAATGTAGATTAGGCGAACAGCTGGGGGATATGCAGAATAGAAAAGACACCCCACTGGTGAGACACATGAACGGTGTACATGAAGGCGACGTCCATAAGTTTTTCTTTCAAATCATGAAGGTACTCAAGAAAGGACCAAGAGGGGATGATCATTTATGTATACTTAGAAAAGAAACAGAGTGGACTTTTAGGTTTCGATCCCTGGCGCCCAACGGGATCTATGTGCAAATGTCATTTGCATGTTTCCTATAACTACCATAAGTAAGGAACGCATTTACAGTATAAACCTGATAAAAGTGGTGATGAGCTCATAATAAATGAGATAAATTTTTCTTTTAAAAAATCTTGTCCCATAGTCTCATGAGGGTTGACTAGATAATACAGTAACACTGGGTTAATATGTTAAGTGTCAATATAAAAGCTGGGATCAGATATATGTATTATAATGGGTAATACCCTATTAGCAAGGGGTTCCTCCAGATGGTCGCATTTGTGCAATGTGCTTTCTATATGAGAGTACTCGGCTGTATGGTGTTTGTTTATATGGGGATCATGAGCCATTCATGCTGTGGCGAATGTCACCACAGTTGTAGCTGCCTAATGCCTGCGGAGATCAGTGAGCACCCCCTCTATTCTGATGGGTGCATGGAGGAGGTGTGTACCGGACTAGTTACTTTCATCTGCACCCGGTATACATGCGAGGAGCATTATTACTCTACTGCACATGCACGAGGAGTTGAATGACACTTCTACGTTCCACGGGCTCCAAATAACTAATGCGCTTGCGTGAAATGACGTATTGCATTTCCAGGACTGGCTGCGTTCCATAGGCTGCATATGATCCGGAGGTGTGTGGTTCAACCACATATACGCTAACAAGAAGTATGATTGACTGTGGGTGGCATGTAAGTAAAAAGTAGCTCTTGCAAAAGCTCCATTATAATTTAGGTTTTGGAGCTTGGCATGAATTTTTGGAGTTTGCAACCATCCAGAAATGAGGTCAGCCACTGTGGGTGGTGACAAGTGAGGTTTGCACAGATTTAAGGGGTCTGTTATCATCCACAGGTTCCCTACCAGATCAACATTACTATCAGTAGACATACTGGTGGAGTACTTTGCATCAGCCTCCTGATGAACAATAGAAATGCGTCGAGGCATGGAGTGTGGGTCTGAGGGTCCCTGTTTGAAATAAGTATCGAGCATCACCGATATTACTGCCTGTAGGCACGACTAGCGTGAAGGCTTTGGTTATTTATCATTGAAAGACAACCATGTTGTGCTGTGTAAGAAAGAGACAGTATAGGTGACAGTCTACGATGATTGGGGGTGCCATATCATGGTTCTATGCCTGACCTCTATTGGTAGGTAAGTTGCATCCAGTAGGGATCACTTACCTTAGGTATTAATTACTTGGGTACACAGATTTAATGCTGCCTGTATTTGCATATTGTAACTGCCCTGCAGTCACACTGGTGAGGATGAGCACTGCTTCCATCTTGCAGGGTCAGTGAAGGCAGTTTAGGGACAGCGTTCGGTGAGTGGAGGTGCCATATGGCATTTTAGAGTGCCAACCTCCACTGATAAGTAGGGGTTTGGAAGAACCAAGTGTTTAGGGTTACTTCTTCCTTTCCTACTGTCTGTGCACCATAGTTTTAATCTTTTGTGTTCTTTCACGTGAGTTTGCAGCTTTTTCTTTTCAATGTTACTTTTATTGAAAGTTATGAGTTTGCAGCTTCTAATAAATGTTGTGTTTTTAGGATTTATTTATGTTATGTGGATAAGCTAGGACCCTAATATTTATCATTTTCAGAAAGGAATAATTGACAACTTCTGATACTAGATGGCCTACTCCAGTCTCTTTGTTTGGCAGTAGCAAAGCAATACCAGTTGTGGTTGAGGCCCAGAAAGAATTTTTGCTACAGTTCATGGCAAGCACTGCATCAAGTGGCCTCTCCTCCTCTTCCTCCACCTCAACATCACACACAGTAGAGTCGTCAGAGGTGGCACCTCAATTACCTATGTTTCACCCTGTGTCACATCACAACTCTCCAGCCGCACAACTAACTGTGGGAAAACACAGATGGGTGATTCTGCAGATATGTTCACACATTCTATTCCATAGGCATCAGAGGTCTTCTGAAAAGATTCACATGCTCCAGAGGATGAAAGCATCTGTACCAATGTCCAAAATGTTTTGGAGTTGGATCCATTGACAGACGAAGTAGGGTTCAAGCAGAATTCAGACCCTCATCACCAGATGCTAACCCCCAGGGTTGGAGGTGATAATTATGATGAGACTCAGATATCTGAGGAGCACACCCACTGTACTGTGCATTCAAAGCAGGAAGAGGATGAGGGTGACTCTCAGGGGAGAAATGAGACAATAGAGAGGATGATGATGAGGTTCGAGATTCCATTTGGATTCAACCAAGAAGAGTCACGCAGCTGAGAAGCTCAGCAGAGGAGGTGGAGGAAGAAGACGAGGAGGTTAGGTTGTGTCTTTCCGCACAAAGACTGAGTGCTGCTGTGGTGCCTCTGCAACCAGGTGGCCACAAGAGGGAAGTGCAGCCAGGTAAGCAAGGTTGCAAAACACACCCACACTGCACAAACACCGACCCTACGTCTAGGACTCTAGGTTGGGCAAGGGGCAGCGGGTGTAGAAAAGTGGGTGAACACTGACAAAGTGGATGGTGTGACCTAAACAAAACCCAGGAACACACAGGGGTAGTAAGCAGAAGCAGAGTAGTGAGAAGTAGAGTGGAGGTAAGTAGAAGGAGAACAGAGAGAGACTTCCCAGACAGTTTTGGGCTCCCTGGAGACACAGAATCCTGAGAGGCACAGGCCCCTCGAGAGAAAGCCTACTTCACAGCCTGGAAGCTACGGGAAAGGGAAAGACTGAAAGAGACCCCACAGCTTAGGAAGGTGGAAGGACAAGGGCCCGGCAGCCTGATAGACCCGTGCTGCGCAGAGGGACCTTTAGCACAGTGACAGACAGAAGGAACCTGATGTGCCCAAATATCTGAACCTGGGACACTGGAGGGCTAGGCCAACACCAGAGAACTGACTCTGAAGAAGTGACTGGGGATTCTATACCCTAATCACGAGACACACCGGTGTGGGGCAGATACTTTATGTACTGCAGCCTAACTTTCCACCACGGACTAGGAACACAGCCATCATACTAGGACTGGGGACCCTGACTGCAAGGGAAATATATTCACCCGTGAGTCTGCAACGACCAGACCGAATACGTGGGTGAGGTACTATGTTACTACTGAGAGAAGTGCCTGAAAGTACTTTGAGGGACCAACACAAAAAAGCTACCTGAGCTGCACAGTTGAGTTGCCGGAGCAGTCTAAAAGGTTGTAAACTGTACTGAAAGAACTGTGACCTGTTTTAACTGCTGCTAAAGATTGAGTAAAGTACCCTGTGAGCTCATCTCTGTGTGGAAATTGGATTATTTGCATCCCTGCTTGAGACTGATTTCTTCCCAGCACCTCGTCCAGCACTAAGACACCCAGCTCTGTGGAGAGCTGCAGCAGCAAATGTTGTAATTGAACCCCATCTGAGGAGCCACAGACGGTTGTCCCTGCATACTGGCTGGAGGAGCTGCAGCTTGGAAGTAAGTGACTTGTACCCAGCACCATCCCCTCCATCATCACCACTACATCTGCCCTGGGGACCCTCAGCCCTACCCGAGGAGGGCTTACCATCCACACTGCCCTAAGTCACCGTCCCCAGCAGGAATACAGCAGCGGTGGTTCTACTAACCACATACCCCGGGTGGCATCACGACAAAATGCCCTGTAAATACCCCCTTTTTGGATTGATCCCAGGCCATGGGACCAGGTCACAACTACCGTGAGATCCCAGAGAGGGACAGCACCGGCCCAGCTCCCGAGTACCCCATAGCCTGGGGGTGCATCATTGCTACCACGGCAAGCACTGCATCCTCAGCCACAACTCTGGCTGTGGACAGCAGCAGTTGCAGGTCTGCAGTTGACAGGGACAGCAAGGGTTGCCTAACCTGGGCTTTTTTTGAGACCACAAAGTATGACCTAACTTACATTATTTGCACAGTTTGTAAAAAAAAAAACTTCAGTAGAGGCAAAAAAACAACAATTTGACTATGAAAGGTGATGGGAAAAAAAGATGGTGTGTCACGGTCCGCGCTGCTTCTGTGTTCAAATAACTCACCAAGGAGCCAAAAAACTTTCCATCCTCTTTATTAGGAATAAAGAGGATGGAACGTTTTTTGGCTCCTTGGTGAGTTATTTGAACACAGAAGCAGCGCGGACCGTGACACACCATCTTTTTTTCCCATCACCTTTCTTGGAATATACCACTATCCAGTGGTAGGTGGAGGTCCTGCAGCAGCTTGGAACAGTGTTTCTTACACGCCTTCAAACCAGTTGTGGGGGCCACAACTGGACCAGGTGAGCAGCTACACAGCACCACCGTTTGATACAGTGTCACTAGTGATAGGGCACTATTGCGCCTCTTGTCCCCCCCCTCTTTATATTTTGCAACAATTTGACTATGACATGTATGACTCGGCACCTTGCAACCCAACATGCATTACTATGGAAAACTTACTGCGCTAATACAGAGCTTACCGGGCCTCACTGATCTCCATCCACCACATCCACTGCATCTGCTGCTCCTTCCTCCTCTGTCACAGTGTCAAGTGTTGCCACACAGGTCTCCGGCCACAGAACCTCCATTTGTTTAACTGCTACAGTCGAGGTGACTGAGAGCCCCTCAGCTGTTACCGAAGTGGACAAACCTGCAGTTTTTGACTAATCTCAGAGACTGAGAACATCAGCACCACTTCTTTGTCAACCCACCAAAATATGTCCGCATTCACGTCCCTCACATTGCAGCACAGTAGCTAGCCCTTGGTCCCGCAGTTGTGTTCATATAAAAGATTATTTCTTTCCACCAACACATCCCAAATTAAGAGCTTGAAATTCACCATTTATAATTTGTTGGGCAATGCTGCCTTTCAACCTGGAGGATACAGACGATTTATAAAGGCTGATGGCTGTCGCAGCCCCGCAGTATCAGTTGTCCAGTCGCCATTACTTCAATAAGAAAACTGTGCCTGCATTACACCATCATGTCACAGACAACATTGCTTGTTGCTTGAGAAACTCTATGTGTGACTGTGATCATATCACCACTTACACCAGGACGAGCAAGCAATGGCCAGGGGCATTACATCTCGCTGACTGGGCACTGGGTGACTCTGGTGCCTTCAGGGCCAAGTGGGGAAGGGGCTACTCCCCAAGTTTTGAAATCCTCAAGCATTGTTGGACAAACTCCTGTATCTACCACTTCATCCTCTGTTTCTGCCTCCTCTAGGGCCTCCAGATGCGCATTTGACCTCTCCTTTAATGTTCCAACAGTCAAGAGAGAATCCCCTCCCACTTCTGTACTGCACTGCCAGAGCTCACTGGCATCCGGCAGTGTTGAAATTAATAATCATATTTTTCATTAAGTTTCATCACCCGTACCACATAAATTCCATTCTTCTCAAAACAGGGGATAAAAGGGAACTTTTCAAAAATAATTAGCAAAAATACCTTTTTATTCAATATTAAAATAATTTTACATATTAAGATAAAAAAAAAAACAATAAACAGCAAAAATTACATTATCAAAGATGACTATATTAGAATTATATAGCAGGAACATAACAGTAGTAAAGTAGCATACGCAGTAAATGTATGGGAGTTGGTATTCATATATATCATATTATCCACTTTTTAGAAAACAGGTGATTTGACACCTTCTGTATGTCTTAAAAAATATTAATAAATGGGCCTAATGATGGTAAATTTAAGCTATGGTTCCTCCACACATGTACCGTATATCATAATATTCCCATATGTCCAATATCCCTGTGGAATGGGCAATTGACCCGCTACAATACACTAACATGTTGCACTATACATGCCACTATAAAAGTTTGTAATAATAATAATAAAAACAAGACCTACCAAAGGTACAAGTGTGCATGCTCTCCCTCCAATCCCAACACGTGTTTCATACGTGCTGCACTGACCTCACCATTATACAATTTTTATTCTAAATCAATTGATGCCACTTTGGTGGTATCTGACCCTAATTTTTTTTCAATGTGGAAACTGATCTTGGGGTCTCTTTGTTGTGTGTTTCCTGAATTTCTCTGAGCATGGTTCCTACTCGTGTCACTCATCCCCCTGTTACTAATGTTTAACCTTGAAATGTTAGGCCAGGCCCTTTTCCAGACCTTGTGCCATGCATGCAGACTGTGCCATTATACAATAGTTACTATGGGTTAACTGATGTCACTTATGTGGTATCTGGCCTTAATATTTTGAAATGTGGAGACTCTTCTTGGGGTTTCTTTGTTGTGTGTTTCCTTAATTTAGCAGGGCTCTCTGAGCACAATCCCCACACGTGTCACTCATCCCCCTGTTACTAATGAATGTTTAATCTTGAAATTCTAGGTTAGGTCCAGTTCCAGAACCTGTGCCATGCATGCAGGATGCGTCATTTATGCTGTTTTTATTCTGGGTCAATTGATGCCAGTTTTGTGGTATCAGGCCCTAACTTTTTAAAATGTGGGACTCCTCATGGGGTCTCCTTGTCTGTTTCGTGAATTTAGCAGGGCTCTCTCAGCACCATGCTTACATGTGTCACACATTTCTCTGTTCCTGATCAATGTTGAAGCTTGAAATATTGGGCCAGGCCTTGTCCCATGCATCCATAATGCACCATAATAAACATGTTAACTCTGGGGAATAAATGGCACTTTTCCTGGGGTCTGCCTTTAATTTTAGCTGTTTGGGCAGCTTTTGGGCCCCTTTTAAGGTCTTTTCTATGCCCTTGATTTTGACTCCCATTGATTTCAGTAGGATTTGGAAGTTTGGCAAACAGTTCACCGATTATTTGTCGAACATATACCAATTCAGCGAACCAAACCAAACTTCAAAAGGTTATCTCAGCTCTAGAAATGAACTATACCATGTGTTCTAGACTATCAACAGGCAACATTTTAGTATCCCCACCAGGATCAACACAAGCCATCATCTCCTCCTCCTACTGCATCTCCTGCTCCTCCCCTTTAGGCTATCTATGCTGAAAGGAAAAGAAGCTGATGTTGGTAGTCCCCTCTGTAGTGCAGATAAACAACTCCTGTTCCTCCTCCTCCTCCTCAGCATTCTACTCCACATTATCACACAATGTGGACTGAAAAGATAGGATGTGACTGAGCTGGGTAGTACCTCCCAGAGTAAGTTCTTCTTCCTCTTTAATAGTGAGCAGCAAGCCTTTCAGTAGACACAAAAGCAGGATGGTTAAGCTGATTATGGCTTCATCACTGCCCAACATCTTGGTGGAATCTTTAACGTTGTGGAGAACTTCATATATGTCAGACATCCATGCCCACTCAGAAGATGTTATGTGCAAAGGCTGAGTGGGAGTCCAACAGGTGTGTTGGAGCTGGTAATCAACTACTGCCCTCTACTGCTTACAAAACTTTGCAAACATATGTAAGGATCAGTTCCATCATGTGGGCAGGTTGCAATAACATTGGTAAGGTGGCAATTGAAAGCACTGCTGCAGTACTGCCGTACCAGCGGCAACTGCAGCTGATTTTCTGAAATTGTTGCAGATGCAGTGTACTTTGACAAGTAGCTCTGGCAAGTCTGCGTGTATTCTTAGAAACCGCTGAACAACTAAGTAAAGCATGTGGGCCAGTCATGGAATGTGTTCCAGTTGCCAAGCTTCAGAACTGCCAACAGGTTACAGCCATTATTATGTGGCGCCCCACTATGTAGATGCCACAAAAAGTGTACTACACCCATAAAAGCGGTGTAGTCACCCCACTACAAGTGGATCTATGGCCAGTAGATGGATCCCTAGAACTCACACCCCACACTAGTTAGCAGGTGGGAGGGAACCCGGGAGGGTATATAGTGATCTCCAGGGGGAACTAGAGAGTTAGTGAGAGCCAGGCAGCCGGCCTGGGAGGGAGCAAGGAGGGTCTCCTTGGCTGAGGGACCCACGGAACGGGGAGAAGCACAGATCCCAGAAGGAGGGGAGGAGAGAAAGAAACTCAAAGTGGGAGTTCACTCTAAGAGGGGTGCAGAGTAACCAGAGAGTTTGCCCCAGGAAAGGAACCGGGTACCGGAGCCTGCACCTGTGAGAACCTACAAGGCTCACAGAAATCCGATGACCGGGGAGGTTTACAGATACAGCCCCGACTCCCAAAAAGCCCAGAAAGAGGGGAATCAGGAGCAGCAGGACACTGCAGGATCCAGAGAAGGTTCACCCGACGGGTATAAGTTAGAGGAGAACGAAGAATAGCAGGAAGTCAGACTAGTCTTTAAGAAGTTAGACTTCACCGCCACTGGGAGGCAAGGGAAAGAAACGAATAGGAACGGCACACAGTGAGGGATCAATCTACCAACCAGAAATTCCACTTGCAGCACCCGTAGCATTTGTCGCTGTAACATCTTACTGAACTGTGAACTGTGATGACTTTGCAAAAGTTCCAGTAAAAGTACCCGGTGAAGTGATTTGTCGACTCTGCTGTATCCTTTCTTGCATGAACTATTGCCTTACAGAATCGCTGCCCTGGCGGTCCAGTCCTGCCTGCGGGGGACTACACCATCATTGCCGCAATACCATCGACCACCGGAGGACTGTAGTGGCGCTGATGAGCATCACCATGTACGGCAGGTGGCGTCATGAACTTATATATGCTTTATTTTCCTTTATTCATTTGACTACCAGGGTTACAGCCTCAGGCAGCCACCCGTGACATCCCAGACAGCGAGCCTGAGAACTGAGTACTCTGCCCTGGGCGAGTCAATTACACACAACCAGGCATATTTGTGGGTTTAGCAGCGAGAGCCACAGATTGGTCTGTTTTTTAGACATTTTAATAACACTGCTGTGGTGCGTGGTTTATCACCTAAAGAAATTAGTTTCAGCAGAGCCTGGTGCATATAAGTACTGCAATGCTTCCAGCTTGGGACTGATGGGGATTGGAATTCAGATGAGGATAAGGAGCAAGATGAGGAGGGGGTGCAAGAACTGGCATATGATGAGGGGGAAACCATGATGGAACTTGGGCCCACAATTCTAGTCATCAGTAGGACGTGTGGTGTCCTAGTTTCCAACTCTATACAGCAATATAACGGTGTTAATGAAGCACTGAGGCAGAGGGGTAAATATTACATACACACCTTTAAAATAAAGCTTTACACTCTCCTAATTATGGACTGCCTGAGGAAGATAGCTTGCTATCGAAACGTGTCGCAGTTGGGAGAGAGTGAGGTATGTATTTAATTCTTACCCCTCTGCATCAGCACTTCATTAACACCGTTATATTGCTGTATTGTTTACAACCCTTCTTGGTAAGCGGTGGAAGCTGCTCCAGGCTGAAAGGACCTGCTGTGATGTCAGAAGTGAACACCCACTCCGTAACATAGTTGAGTCACATGATCGCATATTCCGGAACTAGGACACTGACAAGCGGCGGTCTCACCTGAAGGCTCCCACTTTTCAAACGCCTCCCTGTGTTGTGCAACGACAGTGCACAACCTGACTAGGTGAGTGAGCCTAGAAACAATCACTCCTCTGTCCCCCCCCGGGTCCTCACTATAGCGTTGTCATCTCTCTCTTTATATGGTTTCCAACTCTGTACTGGTCTCCAACAGGTTTACCCAATATAGCATCACTGTCCACAATCACTTCTCCATGTAGTGGACCTTCCTACCGTAGTAGCTGTGTTGGTCAGAGCATGGGTTACGTTGTTGCACATGTGCTAGTGTAAGGCGGGGACAGCACACTGGGAGAAATAGTGCCGGCTGGGGACCAAATACCAAGGCAATGCCGCTGCCAAGAGGTTGCAGAAAGATTCAGTTTACACTAGTTGAAACAGCAATATTTCCAGCACAAGCAGTCTGGCAATGTGGCTTTTTAGGGTTCGGACCTGTAGGTAGGTTCCCCAGACCAAGAAGCAAGTGCAGATGCCTCCTGCCCTGCACCAGTGGTTGCAGATACATAACCATCATCAGCAACCACGTCCACTTCTTTGTTCCAGCATAGCGTTCAGTTGTCCCTACCCCAAACTTTTGAATGGGAGCGGAAATAATCAGGGTCATACATTTCAGCACCAAGGACTGAAAGGCAATAATTCCTAAAAAGATGCCTAGAATGCAGTACAATTCCCCTACTCCAGAAACTTTGACTGCAGTTTGTACAGATAGCGATAGCAGCTGTATTAGGATACATGATTAGAATATATAGGAATTACCCCTTTAATGGGCTGTTTGTTTAATGTTTCAGCAGCAGCAGGTACTGGAATGCACTCAATCCTGCCTAAATGCCTCTAAGGCTGGAAACACACTGGCGCGTGTAAAAAAAACTGTCCAATTGACGTATCCGAGAGTCATACGAGTGTCGTACGAGTTTTGGTCCATTTTGCATTTAACTGCGATGCGACTGTCCGACATTTTTCTCAGATCACATCCGAGTGATGTCCGTGTGCAATCCATTTTTATCGCAGCAGTTATGTACTGTGTAATCATTTATAGGAACATTTTACAGTTTTCTCAGCTACAGAATGATAATGTATCAGTGAAAAAAACGTGTCCGACTCGGATGGTCCGTGTGCAGTCTGACTGCGGTCTGTGAATTTTGTCGGACCCATAGACTTGCATTGGCGAGTCTCGCGCGGGAATCGCATACTGTCGCAGCATGTTACGACTGCTTTCTCGTCCATCTCTCGGACGAGAAAAAAAAGCCTGACACAAGTACTCTCAGACATTGAGTAATATTAGTCCGACTGCAATGCGAGAAAAACTCGCATTGCAGTCGTCCGACTTTCATGCCAGTCTGTCCGTACCCTTAAACTTTATCTAGCCCTACTCCAGCAGCAAACCTAACTAATTAGAGCTAACAGCGGTATTGTGAATCAGCCCTTAAAGGAATTGTGTACTTACCCTTGCAGTAGGTAGTGTAGCACTATCAATCCTGTCTAAATTACTATAATACACTAGCCCTACTCCGGAAACTTTCCCTACACTAATAACAGCTAACAGCTGCATTGTGAATTGTAGCCCTGAAAAGGACTGCTGGTTTAATCTTGCAGCAGCAGGTACTGGAACGCAATCACACACTGTCCCTTTGCAGCAGAAACTCTCCCTATGCTATCTCCGGATATAGTGCGCCTAAGTTATCATCTTCAGGTCTTGTATATACCCTATGATGCGCTGCAGCTGGCCAATCACAGTAATGTCCACAGTAAAGATGGCTACTGCCTTACCGTGATTGGCAAGAAATCCCTGCATGTTTAATGGCTGAAAAACAGGTGCCAAACATGCAGGTAGGGAACTCGACTCTCGTGATGCGAGTACCAAAATACTCAATGAGCAATGGATTTCCCGAATACTGTACTGTGTGGATAATGAATACTGCTGAGTATATTTGCCTATCACTAATCATAAGCTTTGTTGCTCATCTGTGAGGATAATGTTGTGGCACCCCAGAGTCCGGATGCCACGATGTTATTGCCTCCCTCAGTAGTAGTCATACCCGGAAGCAACGAAGCATATCCACACCAGGTGAGCCTAAGCGCACAACACCTTTTCTTCCTCCAAACCTGAAGGGGGAACTCTAAGCCTGGTTCATGGCAGCTCCCCTATAAATTCTGGTTTGGGATGGAGTTAGTCAGTTCAGTACGGAGCAGTACTGAGGAAGATATCCTGTGGACTTAGTGCTAAGCTCGTCCCAGGGTAGTAAACACCTAGCTTGAGGGACCTGTAAGCAAGGGTCTGAGGAAGTACAGGAGAGCCTGGGGAGTGGAGCGCCAGAACCGGACACCGGAGTCCGAGGCTGTGCAGTGCCTAACGATCTGGCAGCCAATACCAGAGGATGGGAGATTCCGGATCTCCCAGCCACACCACAATGTCTGCAGGCAAAGCAGCATAAGGAGCCCAGGAGCAGCCACCAGGGCAGTGGGGCTGGAGACGGGCTCAAGCTGCCTGCCATACCGACACAACGCAGGAAGAGAGAGAGGGCTGCAGCTAAGCTTTGGGCAACAGCAAGGACCCACTGAAGAAGCGCAGCAGAGAGTCCTCAGAACTTGCAGGGTGAGGAGAACCCTGACTTGCTTCCAGGATGCACAGACTCCAGTGCCAACACCTGACAGTGTACCAGCTTGTACCTGCACCACCAGTAAAGGACCTGAGGAAACAACAACCGTGAGTCTGTCTGTTACTTTGCACCCTCCATCCTGCTTCCCAACGGCCTTCCAAAGCCATAGACTTTCCCGGTTTCCCTGGAGATACGCTCCACCTGTGGGAGCGATACAACCATAGCTGTGCATTCATCATCCCAAGTGGTCCCGTCTGGCAGTGTCGGCCCAAATAGCCGAACACCGCTGGTGGCGTTATGATCCTTTATCCCTAAATCATCTCCCCCGCATTTTTAGTGACTCAGCAGGACCACGGAGCCAGGTCTCAGTCCCCGTGCGTCCCCCTGAGAGACCGAACCAACCCGGTTTCAAGTACCCCACGGCCCTGGCGGCGAGTCAATGTTCTATTCTTGCACAAAAGATTTAGAATAGACTGTGCTGGAAATCTTCTCTAAACTTTTTTCCACATAGTTTTTAAATGAAGTAAGGTCCCAAAATGCCATTTTCTTTAATCATCATGCATTCCAATACATAAGTGAAAACCAGAGTATTGAGTTTATGCCTATTATCATCTTGAGATGCTGTAAATGTTATGATTTATCAAGCTGCTTTACCTTGACGATTCAATGTTAGATCTATTATGTAATTGCACTTAATATATACCGTAATCATAAACAGATGACTCAATTTGTTTGTGAATATAAGGTACAGATCTAAGTTCATACTGCAGAGGTGTGCATGGCAAGGCAGTATACATAAGCAAAACAAAGTGAGCAGCTAGCTCAACGTAACTGCCTATTTCTCTCCATAGCCTGATACACCGTCACTGCTAAAAACAAGTCATCATTTTCAGAGAAAAGGATCCAGCTCAATGGATATAAATTCTTCAGTTTTATTTAAGAATCAATAAAAACAACACTGTTTCCAAAAAACGCCCATGAGCATACACACCAGCACATGTCTTTGGATAATGGCACTTTTACTCATGAAGTACTAACAAACAATGATTAGAGTGCTTTAATTACCTGTCTATTCCGGTGAACTCACTCACCAGTGGACTAAAGCTGTTAGATGATTACACAAGGACATTAAAACATTACAGTTCCAATCCGGTGTTATTTTTATTGCACCGCTAGAGTGGTCTTTTAAATGTAAGTCCCTTGCCCCCTGTCTTATGCTCACTTGCAACCATCTTCATCTTTTTCCAGTGGCGCTCTAGTCGTCTCCTGTGATTTGTGACCTGCCAACAACTCCAGTGTTTGATGAAGCGAGCCACAGGTCACAACTCAATGTAACTCTATGAGTGCCTCGATCTGTCCTCATTCTGGCTCTCATAGCCTTCTGGCCAGTCAGAAGTTCCAGGCACAAAATAGTGCTGCATGACCGGAGCAGCTCCAAAAAAGGATGAAGCCCCCAGGAAGGTAAGTATATGACAGTGGGTAGGGGACTTACATTTAAAGTGCCAATCCAGTTGGCCTGTGTTATTTTCCAAAGTGTGATTTCCGAAAGTGGGCAGCAGAGATATTCCAGAGATGTCTTTCCTACACTTCCCAATGCTGTGATGTCCTGATGTGACAATATATCTTCTTCCTTCGCAGGTATGGACACATTGATTTACTGGGGTATCTAACTTCTGCTGTAGTGTCCAATCACTGTATGCCTTCCACATAATACATGGTATGGACACATTGATTTACTGGCATATCTAACTTCTGCTGTAGTATCCAATCACTGTATGCCTTCCACATAACACATGGTATGGACACATTGATTTACTGGTGTATCTAACTTCTGCTGTAGTATCCAATCACTGTATGCCTTCCACATAATACATGGTATGGACACATTGATTTACTGGCATATCTAACTTCTGCTGTAGTATCCAATCACTGTATGCCTTCCACATAATACATGGTATGGACACATTGATTTACTGGCATATCTAACTTCTGCTGTAATATCCAATCACTGTATGCCTTCCACATAATACATGGTATGGACACAGTGATTTACTGGCATATTTAACTTCTGCTGTAGTAGCCAATCACTGTATGCCTTCCACATAATACATGGTATGGACACATTGATTTACTGGCGTATCTAACTTCTGTTGTAGTATCCAATGACTGTATGCCTTCCGCATAATACATGGTAGGCCATATTCCCCCATTTGCTTTGTACCTTAGAAATATCCATATTATTTCATCTTGTTTGTGTCTCCCTCCTGCTGATCCGGCCCCAAATGTTTCTCTTAGCAGCAATTTATTAATTGTACCCTGGTGGCAAGTGGCCTTTTCTCTCCTCTAACCCCTCCCCTCCATATACCTGGCCTATTATCTGCTACCCACAAGAACTATAAATTGCAAGGCACAAGGCCTTTTGTGCCTTGGCCTGTGTGATTTTCCAAAGTGTGATTTCCGAAAGTGGGCAGCAGAGATATTCCAGAGATGTCTTACCTACACTTCCCAATGCTGTGATGTCCTGATTTGACAATAAATCTTCTTCCTTCGCAGGTATGGACACATTGATTTACTGGCATATCTAACTTCTGCTGTAGTATCCAATCACTGTATGCCTTCCACATAATACATGGTATGGGCACATTGATTTACTGGCGTATCTAACTTATGCTGTAGTATCCGATCACTATATGCCTTCCACATAATACATGGTATGGACACTGCCGTGCTGTACCAATTTCACCACCTGTAATTGTTACCTGTTGTTGGTGTAAGATGGCTCTGATCTCGTGTTGGATAATCTTCCTCTGACCAGGCCTGGCAGTTTCAGCAATCTGTTGAAGCAATGACAACACTTCCTCCAAGCAATTGCTAACAACATTTGTACGCAGTATAACATAAGGATCATTTGCACTACTGGCTTTTGCTACTACAAGGACCCCTTGATTCTGTAATTCCACCCTCCCCACCTTTATGGGCACTTTTCTAACCCCCATTACAGTAAATGGTTCACCATTAGCTGCATAAAGGAAAAGGTCTATTTCAGGCTGTTTCAGCTCAGCATCAGCCTAATACTTTTTATAAAGGATATAGGGGATCATGGTCAGCTGTGACCCGGTGTCCAGTAGAGCAGGTAGCGGGATGCTATCTAGTACAATGGACAGGAACGGCCTCTGTCCGATGAAAGTCTTGCACCAGATGGCTGGGCCTTGTTGATCTAGTCCTGAGGTTTGGCCCCGGCCCCCAGGGACTGCCCGTTTAAAGGACAGTCCCTGGCGAGGTGACCAATGCGATTGCAGCTGCGGCAGATGGGCTCCCCATTGGAGCTGTAGCGGTCAGTGGTTCTTCCTCTGTAGGCTGTAGTTTGCTTCCCTCGCATCCAGGGGACGTCTTCCAGGCTGTTGGCAAGCTGGATCAGCGGCTGAAGCTTAGCTGGGGGTCTTGGTGCTGGCGGCTGGTTCTTTTGTAACAGCATAGCGTCCATTAACTTGGAGATGTTTTTGCTCATCTCCCGCATCTCAGCACATATCTCAGCCCGCAGGGAATCATATTTGTCAGGCTGAACAGATTGTATATTGTGTGTGGCTGCAGTCACGGGTACTTGTTTTGGAGTAGCCTGCACCTCACCGTTGCACCACCGTTTCATTGCAGCTTCATGGATCTCTACCAGCTTTAACCCTTTGATGGCCATTTCTTTCAAGGTGTTAAAATCAGCATCGGGATTGCTTAATGACCACCAGCGTACATTTTTACTGTCCTCAGGGGATAGCAGGCCCCGGGTGAACTGTTCAATGAGGAGTTTGTTCTCATCTCGTGCAATTGCAGGGCTGACATGTATAAGGGCGCGCAGTGCTCTTTCCAGGCATAAGCTCTGATGTCATCTCCCGGCCTCTGGTAGCAGTGATGAAAGCGTATACGAATATCAGCCTCATTACACTCCTCAAAGGTAACTCTCAGTTTATCAAATATTGCAGGGGCTGATCTGCATTCAGCAACAGACCAGGATGCACTCTCTTTTTCTGCTGCACCAGATAACTGCCCAAGCACCACCGTAGCACGTTGTTGGCCGGTCATAGCATACATGTCCAGGACGCCTTCAATCTTTCTTTTGAACTCATCCAGCGTATTAGGGAGGCCATCATACTGGGGTAACCACTTGGCCCCCGGGATGTATGGGAATGACATGGGCATTATCGGGGCAAAGGTGCCCGAGGCACCAGAGGTACTGGTAGTGCTACCGGAGGCAGCCATTGAGGGTCCGGAGTAAGTCTGGGGGTCAGCGTACGCAGCCTCATCCTCACTGGAGGAGGCCAACATTTTGGAGGCCCCCCCTAGATAATTACAGCCAGCTGCTGAAGGGTTAACAGTTCAGGAGTTTCCGGACAGCAGCACTTGGGAATGCTCGGCTGAGTGAAGGGCGGGGTTTCAGCTTCGTACTCTGCGGCTGGAACGCCCCCTTTCTTCCCGCTCTTCGGCGCAGTAATGGCGGCGAAACTTTAATAGTCACACGTTACAGTTAATAAACGACACACAGTACCTGGTAATACCAGGCACGGGATCCTTTTCGTAATGCCAGGATTTTGACGTACCCCAGGGCAGGGTACTCAGCTCTCGGTTGGTTGCAGTCTTGGATGTCACGGGTGGCTGCCCAAGGCCGTGGCTCTGGCGGTCAAAATGAATAAAGGGGTGAAAATAAAGTATATACAAGTTTGTCGTGACACCACCTGCAGTGCCTGGTGAGGGACCACCAGCGCCGCTACAGTCCTCTGGAGGTCGGTGGGATTGCGGCAGTGATGGTATTGTCCCCGCAGGCAGGACTGGGACCTCCGGGGCAGCATTGTGAGGTGAAAAGGTTGCAGCAGAGCTGGGATTATTAAGGAGAGTAGGTAAAGTCTATCGAGGGGCACGGTGGGTGAAAGGAAAGGATGCACGCACACAGCAACAGTCTCTTTACCTTTTTACTGATGAAATTCAGGTAAATAGTCCAGAGCATTGACGGGTGACCGGGCTGCACAGTGACCTCCCACAGCAAGTGGGTATAAGGCCTGGCCTCCTTCCCTGTGTATTCACTGAAGCACAGTCTGATGAATCCTGACTTGCCTCCACTCTCTTCTCTTGTCTGTATCTCCTTGCCTCCTGTGCGGTCTCTGGGACAACCTTCTCTAGGCTCTGCAGTGGCCACTGCTCCTGGCTCCCTTTCCTTGACCCTTTCAGGAGACTGGGTAGCTGTAGCTTCCACGGTGCCAAGGGGTTTCTTGTGGGACTTGTAGTTCTCCACAGGTGCGGATCCCCAATATCCGGCTTCTCTCTCTCTCTCTGGAACGAACTCACGGCTGGAGCTACTTGTTCCCTGTTCCTGCTTCTCCTCTAAGCTCCTTGCCTTCAGTCCCTCTTAGGCTGGTGGGACGCTGAAAGGCTACTTCTGGGTTACTGGCTCGGAACTACACGTGGCACCGATCACCAGAGCTTCCCTGCAGCTCTTCTAGCGTCTGCACACACTCTGACTAGCTCCTCCCCAGCAGCAGTATATATAGGGGATCCTGCCTAAGCGCAGCAGGTTGAGCTCCCCCTACTGTGCTGGGGTGGAAGGTATTGTTTGTAGTAGTACCTGCTGTGGAAACTCAGCTGTGCAGTAGAGAGATATGTGGTTACCTGCGTTGGCAGGGTGCCACAGAATCTCTTGGCATCACTGACTTAGCCCTCTCCTGGATCTCCTCTTACCTAACAGACTGGACTTTCAGCGTCACCCACTCCCACACCTCCTCTTCGCCCTGCTTCTTATCTGTCGGTGTCCCCCAAGGCACCCTCGGCCTAGGACAACTCATTGAGTCCCACAGCCTTCATTACCACCTCTACGCTGACAACACCCAGATCTATCTGTTTGGACCCGACATCACCTCCCTACTATCCAAAATTCCACAATGCCTCTCCGCCATCTCATCCTTCTCTGCTCGCTTCCTACAACTGAACATGGAAAAAAACGAGTTCATCGTCTTCCCCACAAGTCGCTCTCCAACTCTACTAGACCTATTCATCACTGTCAGTGACTGCTCACTCTTCCCAGTTCTCCATGTCAAGTTCCTCAGGGTAATCCTCGACCCTTCCCTCTCCTTCAAGCCTTACATCCAAACCCTCGCCACCTCCTGCCGACCCAAGCTCAAAAACATTAAACCAATCTGCACTTTCCTCGATGACACCACTGTTAAAAGACTTGTTCACGCTCTCATCATCTCCCCGCCTTGACTACTTAAACCTCCCCGCTACCTCCCTTGCACCTCTCCAATCTATCCTTAACTCAGCTGCCCAACTAATCCACCTGTCTCCCCGCTACTTCCCTGTCTTCCCTCTCTGCCAAGCCCTCTGGCTCCCCACTTCTCAGAGATCACAGTTTAAAACCCTACTGTAACCATGACATACAAAGCCATCAACAACCTGTCCCCTCCATACATATCTGACATGGTCTCCGACACCTACCCTCACACAACCTGCGATCCTCCCAAGAACTTCTTCTCTACTACCCTCTTATTTCCTCCTCTCACAACTGCATACAAGATTTCTCCCGTGCATCCGCTATACTCTGGAACTCTCTCCCCCAACACATCAGACACTCTCCTACCCTGGGAACCTTAAAAAAAAACCTGAAGACCCACCTTTTAACCTACAATGAGGCCTGGTCCACTGCACTGTCTTACGCTCGGAACGTCCCCCTCCTACTGAATCCTCACTAGTCCCTCATAGATTGTGAGCCCTCGCGGACAGGGTCCTCTCCCTCCTGTACCTGTATGATTTGATTGTCCATACGTATTGTACTTGTCCTCATCTGCCCTTTCCATATGTAAAGCGTCATGGAATCTAATGGCGCTATATAAAAAAATATAATTATAATAAACACTGATTATATCTAATATAATATAAAATACGATTGAAGTCTTTATCGTACAATTTAGAATCTACATTCAGGAAAATGAGGTTAATGGAAAAATTTTTTGTATAAAAATATATTTCTTAATTTATATTTAAACAGTATTCTGAAAAGAAAAAATGTAATAAGATGCAGTTATTGTTTATTCCACTAGAGGTCAATAAACTGCTGGAAATCATAATCCAGACTTGGAAGTGAAGCAGGTAGTTTAGTTGTGTCTTACATTTCTTAAGGAAAAACATTAAGCGGTACTTACCACAGGTACCTTTTGTGGTCCGAGGGCTACATTGTCATAGTGAACAGCTTCCCAAGGACTACAGATAAATGCATAGGGTAACCTTTTGACAGGATGAATGCATAGGGTAACCTTTTGACAGGTACTGTACATTATGGCAATAAACATACTAGTTTTATAGAACAGAAAGAAGGAAAAGCCATATGGCACGCATAGCCCACCACGGCAAAAGTTGGCCTGCTCGTTTATCACCGCCCAAGCTGCACCCATTTACAATTTCTTTCAACAAGGGAGGAAGGAGGAGCGGTGGCAGTCAGGGACATTCAACAAACACCCGAGACTCCAAGATGTAGACCCAAATACAGCGGTGTCCATTGTGTACAGTTGTGACTGGAGATGAGCAGATCGACTCACGGGACTCAGGTCCAAGTCAGTAATACCTGGTAGGTTAACATGAGGCCGGCAAATCTCTTACCTTCCACCATCCCTTGCGCAGCTTTTGATTAGCAAGTGCTGGCGCAATGTCATTTGTGCATCAAGGTCATTTCTAGTTTGGCTCTATGGATTTATTTTTTGTTTACTCATTCATAGTTGTAGCAGTCAGAAATGTCTCCTTTTTACATAAGCTTCACTATATGACATCTGGCTTTTTTTGTTTCACTATTGCATAAATACTGTGTTTTGCTTTTTTTTGTGTGTTTTGCAGGTGTCCATACCTAACTATGCAATAACAATCTTCTTATTGCAGTTTGCTGCATTGTTTATGCCTTTTCTCCCTTATTTAATGATTTTTAGTGCAGATTTGAAGCAGCATTTTAAGTGTTTCTTATTATACAAAATAGCTCTGATTCTGTGTTTAAAAAAGAAACTGCAGTTTTTTGCATGCGTTGTTATTTAGGCGCCTCATAGGGCTAAAGAGAAATACCTACTTCAAGAATACTTAGATAAAACAACAACCCTTATTGTACAAAATTAAAAAGGTCCAAGGGCCAACATAGAAAGAACAAACAAAATCATAAGAAAAAAACACCAGGTCATTATAAATTAGAACCTATCACCCTAGTTTATCTGTGGTGCCCCTGAGTGTCCAGTCGCCACAGAGGTACTGCCCCTCAGCCAGAGGTGTGGTACCGTTATGGATTAATATTTTATAATATTAATGAGTTGCCTGCTCCTGTCCTAATTGCTATGGACTGATGCATGCATGAAAGAAATACACCGATAACACAATCAAGTGTAAGCTCTCCTCAGCCCTGTACAAGGCACAGCTCCAAAGTGCATTTTATTTGATCACACATGGGTTTTAACAAAGCTCTTTAAGGGGCTCGGTTACACAAAGAATGAGGACAAATGGAATGTATTCATTGGTTAATGAACTGGGACATGGGTTAGTCCATGGGGGATTCATGAGGTCATCAAGGTAGATTAGTCCATCAGGTCTCCAGGTTAGATTGATCCACGAAGCCATCAGATGAGGTGTCATTCTGTGTGATTGATCAGTCTTTGTCTTGTCTCAGAACATGTTGTGATGTGGCAGGAAATGGGAGCCATCTTTGTCTGAAACAAGCTTATGTAAGGTGAAAATAATACACTCTATAGATCATTTCTCCCATGCCCTTATGTCTTAAGGTTAATTAAATATTTTGATCTTAAGGCTCTCCTTAACAGTACCACACTTTCGAGTAAGGAAAGGATACTACCCTGCACCTGCACCTAATCACCCACATATATCTCCCAGGTCCTGGGGACCCTGTTCAGAGAGGGCCCCATCCCAGGCTGGAAGGGGAGACAGGTAGAGGATGTGGGTAGAGGAAGTAGGACAGGAGAGCACTAGGAAGAGGGTAGCAGGAAAGAGGACGTACAGGACGGACTGACGTAGGAGGACATAGAAGGAAAACGTTAGAGTGTTGGATAGACGACACAGACATTATTGGACGTGTGAGAGAGACATCCTAGGGACTGGCGTCGGTTGGAGCTCGTCCCAGAACAGAGGAGCCAGTAGCGGGCTCTAGAGGAACAGAAGGAGTCCCAGGGGCACGGGAAGTGATTGATCCACCCATGGCACCTGCATCTGAGTTGACGGAGACCCAGGGTCAGCTAGAGGGACTAGGTCGCAGAGGGGACCAACCCCAGACTAGTAGTGTAACTGAAAAACTTAGCAAGAAAACTGGGGACCGAGGTGACAATTTTTAAATTATCCGAGAGTTGTCCAGAGCCTTTTACCGGAAGGGCACAGCACCCTGTTGAAGGCTTGGAGCACCTGGAGCAGTGCAACAACTGTGAGTAAACTTCAAAGATTGCATCCTGCTGTGTCCTCACATTATTTATCTCGCCGTTGCGATGTGATTATCTTCCCTTAAGACTCCGCACACTATGTTGGGAAGGAGGTCACCTTTATGAATTGAAGGGAAGTAAGGGGGTGGTTAGTGGAAGGCTTAAATCAGGTCACCACTGTGGACATATTCGAAAACTGGCAAGAGGAGGTTGACATGGAGAGGATGTTGCATTGGTTGGAGGCCAGGTGTTTTTAGTTTAGCCAGCTGAAGACAAAGCCAGAGGGGCCATCGATCATGAAGGGACTGTCGGTATTGCACAAGTTCCTCCCATCTCTCCTAATGGGGATGTTTGTCCCCTAATTCCTCCATCCTCTTCTACAGCAGTGGCCATGATGGGGTGTGCTGGGGGGAAGGTGGTGACATAGATTGCCTCTGGAGGAGTAGCCCCTGTAACCCCCAGAGAACGTCCGGCAGCGGAGTACCATGTGGAACGGCAACCTTCATCCCGGGCAGCATTCAAAAAGCTGCTTGAGTCTTTTGATTGCTATTAAAGAGAGTACTTCCATAAAAAGGCCTGTTTTTGGCTTGCTGACCTGTCCTTTATTTGGCCTTATATATGGAGGTCTTTTTTCAGTTGTTGTTGAGTTCTTAGAAGAGCAAGTCCTGTTTTATGTTCATTTTATTTTTCCCTTTCCTAAGTTTAGCATCAGTTGCTCTTCCCCATGCTGAATTTGTGGGACTGCAACCTACAGCTACACCTCAAAGCCCCTTAATGGACTTTGTAATGGAGTCTGCTGATCCCCATGGGACTTTCCTTTTATATTGTGCAAATTTATGTATGTTTCTTTTAGACTTATTATAGTCTGTGCTAAGTGCCTATGTTAAAATTATGAGTTTTCGGGTCCACAGGTGTACTACAGTCCGCGCTGCCCGGTCATCCAAGGAGTCACACGGGAAACAGTGTTCCAAGAAAAAGTTCCTTTATTCTTCAAATAAACCGACGCGTTTCGGCGCCTAATCCTGGCACCATCCTCAGGGTAATACCCTGAGGATGGTGCCAGGATTAGGCGCCGAAACGCATCGGTTTATTTGAAGAATAAAGGAACTTTTTCTTGGAACACTGTTTCCCGTGTGACTCCTTGGATGACCGGGCAGCGCGGACTGTAGTACACCTGTGGACCCGAAAACTCTTGAAGCACCCACTATAGTGGTGGAGGTGGAAGTCCAGCAGCAGCCTACAGACATTAAAACCAACGCTTCTATTCCAGTTGTGGGAATCACAACTGGATCAGGTTAGTGTAACCTGTTTACACCTATAAGACCCTATTTCTTATCGAGTGATAGGGCACTATTGCGCCTCTGTTGTCTCCCCTTATATTTTTATATATGTTAAAATTATGACTGTTTGGGACTGATAAATATTACAAATTACATCATGCACCTGATGCGCCCCAGGGGACGTGGGGTACCCAGACTTGGGCTTTGATGCTTTGGGGGAGTCACAGGAGTCGAGATCCGGCTCCGTGACCCTGAAGATCAACTTAAAAGTTCTGGGGGCAGTGATTTAAGGATAGTTGTTGTGACGCCACCCATGGTGTTTGGCTATTGATGGCCGACGCTGCGGCGAGACCTCTGTGGATGATGGGTTTGCAGCTTTGTTGGTTTTGCTTCCCACGGGTGGAGCGATTCCAAGGCAAACTGGTGTAGTGATTGGTGATGGAGGGCCAGCGGGGATGTTCTGGCAGGAATGGGGGATTGGAGAGACTCACAGGTAGGTCTTCTGTGGCCTGCGCTTCTTATCAGTCTACAGCTCCGCAGGTGGAAAATAAACAGTCTCACACACAGTTCTGGAATTCTGTACCCGGTTTACTTAGCTTTTACTACTGCAATATTGCCAGGTATTCACCTTGCCAAGTCTCAGTCCAGATAGTCCCCAAAGAACCTGGAGAGTTTGTCCAGTACACCTCCTTATGCTCATTTCTCTCACGGGTTGCTCTCTCTCTCAGCGCTAACTGTCCTCCTCTCTCCTGCTCGTCCCTCCGCACACAGTGCCCCAATCCAGCAGCCACGTGTCCTGTCGGGCAACTGGTACCAAGTCCCCTGACCTTAGTATGGCTACCTTCTCGGTGGATGTGTCGGGTTTCGGCCACAGCTCCTCTAGATCTAGTGGCTTCCGGTTCCATGGTTGGAGCATAGAGTCTCCTCACCACCTTCAGGGCCAGTCCCCTGGTTCCCAACCATTCCTTTCATTCAACTCAGATTCGGGCACATGGGTGGATCACTCTCAGCCTATGCCCCTAGGGCTCCCTCTGTCTTGCTTGTGTCAAGCCCCAGGCCCTGGGGTACTCGGGTATCAGGCTCAGTGGTTGTTTTCACAGGGGATGTCATGGGTGGCAGCGCCTGAGCCTGTGGCCTGGGTGACACTTCAATGAGGGGTGTATGTACAGGGGATTAGAGTTTGTCATGTGACGCCACCTGTAGTACCTGGTGATAGGTCACCAGCGCCGCCACAGTCTTCTGGAGGTCGATGGTAATGCAGCAGTGTTCCTGAAAGGGATCAGGTTGATGGAGATAAACACACACAAGCATAGTCCCTTTCTCCCGGGTACTTTACTGTAAATGTTCAGTAGCAAATACAGAGTCCACAGTTCAGCAACAGTTGTTAAAGTAACAGGTAGCTCTACGGGTGGCTGCAAGTGGATCCCAGGTGGTATGGTGGGTCCCGTGGTAAACCTTGGTTGACGAACCCGTGTCCTTTCTTTCCCACCTAGGATGAGTCTATACCCATGGGCTCCGTGTAGGTAGACTTGGGGGTCCCCTAACTCGTGGTGAGGAAGCAGGCAGACCGCTCCGTCTGGCAGGGTGCTGTGGCGATAAACGGACAACAGCAGCCGGTTGCCGACTGCAAAGATAGACCTTGGCTGTATCCTCGGGCCCGGCATTCCCGTGGTGGACTGGAGAATCCCCTGGAGTATGGCCGCTCCACGCTGGGGTTCCCCCTTTCTCTCTAGGGCACAGAGTCCTTGCGTTGGATGCCTTCTTTCAGGATGTCCTCAAGACCCTCTTTCTCCTTTCCTCTGGATCAGCGTAGAGCGATCTGGGTAAAACCTTCTGCCTCGTTCCACACTCTTTCTCCTCTCCTCCTCCTCCGATTGTCCCGACTCTCTCTCACTGACTATAGAGACTATTCTTTCCTTCTGACTAAACTCCTTTGTTTCCCCTAGAGGTGAATATATCTCCCTCCCGGGTAACCTCCCACTCCTATTCTAATGTGGGAGTGCGAGAATGGGTCCCACCCACCAACCTAGGGGTCCACTTGCAGCTGGGGAAATTACACCTCTTTTACGGGTGCAATACCCCTCTGGGACACCTGACTACGTGGGGTGCCACACTTGCAGTCTGTTGTTCCGGAACCCAGGAAGAGCTCCTCACTGCTCAAGCCCTCCGGATCGTTCCTCCTTTTACGATTCTCTGACTGACTAACCACTACTAACTTCCCACCGTTCACCTTTCTCCCCTCTGTCCCCTAGCTGAGCCCTCTCTCTATTGGGTCTGCTCACCATCCCTGGGACCGGGTGTGTTGAGTGTTTGTTAGGTGTCTGAACTTACCATCCCGCTTCCCTGAGAACAGGAATACCACACCCGTGGAGTGGGTGCAGTACCCCTTGTGGAGACCAGACCGCAGGGGCGCCACATACCAACATAGCCTTTTTTCAAAAGTTGCCACAGTAAAGTTTTCATGGTTTACTCCTTGTGGGCTGGTCTTTTTCCGCAAAGACGTCCTTTAATACTGCCCTACAGATTCTGGCGAACAAGCCACAAACTTCTGGCCTGATGGTCTGAGGTATGAAAATGCAAGAAACTACATACAATCTTGTAGAACAGGAGTGGCCAAGCGCAGTCCCCAAGGGTCGCAAACAGAGCATGGTTTCAGGATTTACTTAGCATTGCATGAGATGCTTGAATCATCACCATTGCAGGTGATAAAATTAGCACCTGTGCAATACTAAAGAAATCCTGAAAACTTGCATTGTTTTCAGACCTTGAGAACTGTAGTTAGCCAACCCTGCCCTTGAAGTCTTTGTCAAGGTAGCCAGGGAGCAAGTGGAATACTCAAACCCTTTCACAACAACTGTGGATTTGCCTGGACCCTCTTAGGCCCTGTGCACATGGTGCTTTGTTTAATGCTTTTTTTATGCAGATTTTGAGAATCTGCATCAAAATCTGTGTGTCTATCCTGAGGCCAACAAATTCCATGAGCTGTCACGAGTGCTGTGCCCACGTTGTTTTTTTTCCCATTATGCTGGGACTACTTCAGCATTTTTTTGGATTTCATTATTTTCAGGGAGGAGGGCTTCTAATTATTTTTTACATTCTTTTTCGGGGCTGGAATGGGACTTTGGATTTTATTTAAAAAAAAAAAAAGGTGAAAGAGGAATGTATTGGGGTTATTTTTTAAATAAAATATTTATTGGTGTGGTTATTTTTGTCTTTACTGACTTGGTTAGTTATATTGGGTATTTGATTAATGCCTCGACATTACTAAACTCTGGTCTTGCTGCCAGCTGACATTACCCAGCTGGCATCAGCTCCAACTACCATTACCCTGTTTGCAAATGCACCTGGACAGCAAGAGAGTCTGGGCAAAGTGCCAGGAGTAGTGCATTTAATGAAGATGCCACTCCTGAGAGAGCTGCGGCCTTCTCATATTTTTCAAGAATTTAAAATCTTTTAAGATTTTAAAGATTACTCAACTTTTCAGCTGTTCAAGTAGATGGATGGATAGAAAGATGGATGTAAACTACAGATAAATTAATAGATGGAAAAATTAAATTGACAGATAGATGTCAAACAGCTATACAATGTCCCACTTATCTTTATATTGTAAGCTTCCACCCTTTGCCTTTCATGTTGCATTAAAGGGTGTTTGAGTTTTGTATTTAGCTTTAAAAAACTAATTAATAAAAAAGGTGTCGGGTATCCCCTATTTTTCTTTGCCAGCTAGGGTACACCAGACAGCTGCAGCCTGCAGACCACAGCTGGCGGCTTTATCTTGGCTATTATCAAAATTGGGAAGTGGGGGCATGCCAATTTTTTCATTTATTTGTTCATTTTTACAGTAATCTGACTTCAGTTTGTTGACAAACTGGAAAACAATCACAGATGCTGGCAGAGAGGGTGGGCGGGTCAAAATCTGTCTTTAACTAATCAAGTTGGGAGAAGCAGTCAATATGTGTGAGGTTCATGAGAGGGCACTAAAGCAATGGTGACAGCAGCGCTGAAACTTGCTAGGTAATAATGTAGGAAGCTAATGGCTGTGCTAAAACAGCGGGGCTTCATTCTAAATCGGTTTAAGCTGTGTTTGTCAGCTGTTGGGACCCATTTGAAGGTGTTTTTAAGGCCCTTGATTTTGCCTCCCATTGATGTGAATGGGGTTCGGCTAAATGAACCCGAGCTTCAAACGGTTTGCTCATCTCTACTTTTAATATGCTTGTATGAAGCTGCTTGGCCATAAAGTTGCGCACATATTTTTTCTGATGTTTATACCAGAGGAGGTTTGGATACGTTGTCAGCAGAGCACGTATTTATGGCCCTTAGCACTCAATGATCCCGCTTTATAAGATTACGTGACTCAGTTGCCATGGCTCCTAAGTGCTTAAAATTTTCAATAATACCACTCAGTTGATTGTGTAATATTTAGGAGGGTATATTTTTTATGAACTGCATTTTTACAATTGTAACATTCTATTACAGTATCATGCCTGAATTCAGGTCTTTTTTGTGACCCATTCTTTCATAAACATTTGTAAATGTAAAGCCAGGGCCTCACTTTATATGCCTGAGGCAAAGAATGAGGACTGAATGAAAACCAATCATTAAAAAGTTCATTGATTAAAGGGACCCGGTCACCTCCAAAACGCCTCCTAAGCTACCAAAACATGTCCCTGCAGCATATTATCACTAATCTCACACTCCTTTTGTCTCCTAAAATCATCCTGTGAAAGTGCATAAACACGTTTTAATACTTACTCATTAGGGATTATAATTATATTCTTTAGTCCCCATGGCGTGTTGTTTTGCAGGCTCCAGGATCCACCCTCTCTCTGTCTGTGTGCTTTGCTTGTGCAGGCTTGCCCTCCCCCTCTCTATCACTCACATAAAGCAAATCATTAGTCCTGCCTTCAGCTCCACATCACAGCAGCACAGACAGAGAGAGGGTGGATCACTCAGGCTGCAAAACAAAACCCCCTAGGGGCTAAAGAATATAGCCCCTGCTAATTATAATCACTAATGAGTAAGTATTAAAACGTTTTTCTGCACTTTCACAGGATGCTTTTAGGAGACAAAAAGAGTGTGAGATTAGTAATAATATGCTGCAGGGACATGTTTTGATAGCTTAGGAGGTGTTTTGGAGGTGACAGGATCCCTTTAAAATGTGTTTCCCAATACATTTGTACATGTAGTGTAATTGTATATTTTGTTAGAATTTGCATTCATTTCATGATTAGTCAGTCTCTGACCTCACTAGTCCTAAACATAAAGAAGCCACAATGGTGATGGAAAGCTATTTTTCCCTGCACATTAGCCCCTTGAACACCTGTTGTACAGGTAATTGCAGCACACCCACTTTATATTAATATTGTTCAGAATCACAAAATGAGGCATATCTTAGTTAATCTTCAGCAACTACACCATGTTCCAAATTATTATGCAAATTGGTTTTAAGTGTCATAGGGGTTTTTGTTTTTGTTTTTTGTCAATGAAACCCATTGACGGTATTGTGTCTCAGGGTTCTCTGAATCACTAAAATCAATCTCAATCTTTGGCTAGAGGAAGGGAGATTGTTTCCCGAAACATCGCATTACACCTGATGGCCTAATAAAGGCGGATTTTGCAACGAATAAGGAGTGCTGCAGTCCTTTTTTGACAATATATGTACGGTGGAAGGAAGAGAAGCCGGACTGATACTGCACCCGGATTGAAGCTGTGCTGCTCTTCTTTTTTGTGTGTAAAATCAATCCCAGACACCTTTGGTAATTAGTTTGGCAGGTGAGCCCGATAAAAGGAAAACTGGGTGTTCCACAATATTAAGCAGGTCACCGTTTTCAAGTAAGATGGGAAAGAAAAAGGATCTCTATGCTGCCCAAAAGCAACAAATAGTGCAATGCCTTGGAGAAGGGATGAAAACATTAGATATTGCATGAAAACATAAGCGTGATCATCGTACTGTGAAGAGATTTGTGGCTGATTCTGAGCACAGACATGTTCGTGCAGATAAAGGCAGAATGAGGAAGGTTTCTGCCAGGCAAGTTCATCGGATTAAGAGAGCAGCTGCTAAAAAGGTCTTACAAACCAGCAAATAGATATTTGAAGCTGCTGGTACCTCTGGAGTCCCTTGAACCTCAAGGTGTAGGATCCTTCAAAGGCTTTCTTTGGTGCAAAAACCTATTATTCAGCCACCCCTAAACAGTGCTCAAAAGCAGAAACGGTTGCAGTGGGCCCAGACATACATGAAGACTCATTTTCTAACAATCTTGTTTACTGATGAGTGCCGAGCAACCATGGATGGTCCAGATGGATGGAGTAGTGGATGTTTGGTGGATGGCCACCATGTCCCAACAAGGCTGCAACGTCAGCAAGGAGGTGGAGGAGTCATGTTTTAGGCCGGAATCATTGGGTAACAGCTGATAGGCCCCTTTAAGGTTCCTGAAGGTGTGAAAATGACCTCGGCAAAGTATATAGAGTTTCTGACTGAGAACTTTCTTCCATGGTACAAAAAGCAAAAATGTGCCTTCAGGAGCAAAATCATCTTCATGCATGACAATGCACCATCTCATGCTGCAAAGAATACCACTGTGTCATTGGCTGCTATGGGCATAAAAGGAAATAAACTCATGGTGCCACCATCTTCCCCTGACCTCAACCCTATGAAGAGTATAATCAAGCAAATGATCTATGAGTGTGGGAGGCAGTTCACATTAAAACAGCAGCTCTGGAAGGCTATTCTGACATCATGCAAAGAAATACAAGCAGAAACTCTCCAGAAACTCACAAGTTCAATGGATGCAAGAATTGTGAAGGTGATATCAAAGAAGGGTTCCTATGTTAACATGTAACTTGGCCTATTAGGATGTTTTGGAGTTAAATAGCTTTTTATTTCAGTCAATGTGACCTCCTAATGCTGCAAATTCAACAAATCAGCATTTTCAGTTCTTTCAAACATATCAAATGTTTAGAAACTCTACTGTGACTAATAATTTGGAACAGTTCATTTAGAGTTTTTTCTTAATTTGAAAGATTATACGGTTATCATTGGGAGGTTTCCTCAATAAAATTCGATGTATACTCTAACAGATGATGACTTTTATTACACCAACTGTCATTTGCACCGACCATTTAGGAAAATCTGAGAAAAAGAACATTTGCATAATAATTTGGAACGTGGTTTATGTGAAGACCACTCGAAGTTAGAAAATGAGATTGTTAATGTGCATAGTGCATAACTGGTGCCTACCATATGCTGACTAGAGATGAGCAAACCTTTTGACGTTCGGATTCGGTTTCCCGAATGGGCATATAATCACCAAATTGTTCACTGAATAGTTCGCCAAACATCTGAACCTCATTAAAATCAAAGGGGGCAAAATAAAGAGCCTAGAAAATAACTTCAATGGCCCCCAAAAAAACATTTTACAGTGGAGCCCCCGCTCTCTTGGCGCTGACATTACCTTCCTACACTATTACTTTGCAGAGTTCAGTGCTGCTGTTAACATGCTTCCGGACCCACTCATGATTCATGAACCTCATACATCTTCATGACTACCCAGAGGTTGTCTCAGGTTACACAGCAAGTATCACGCAGCAGGGAATCATCCTGTATGATTTGAGATAGCCTCAGCAGCTTCAGCGCTCGTAACACTAGCTGTCTCATGAAAGCTGCGATAACGCATGAGACATAACTGATACATCTCGCTGGTATCAGAGACAGCATGTGTGAGAAGCGGTAACTTCAGGGACTGCAGTGCAGTTCAGATTTGCGGGATAACCCCTGTGTGACCCCTAGAGTCTGAACTGCAGTAATGTTTGTGATTGCACACTCTCACGCACCCACCCCCCCTAGAGACCTACCACCCACTCAAGTGGGCATATAATGATTTAATATCTTATGTACAGTAGCCGACTCCTGTCAGCTGCTGTACATTTTTATGAATGAAGCTGCCGGCTCCTATGAGAGCAGCGTGCACACTATAGCTATTGTAAGTATAGTATGTGCTCTTTCCGAAGTCCTGAAGGCTTATACAGTAATATCTATGCGCATATATCTTACTGTATAAGCTTTCAGGACCTTGGACAGCGCACATACTATACCTACAATAGCTATAGTGTGCACGCTGCTCTCATAGGAGCCGGCGGCTTCATTCATAAAAATGTACAGCAGCTGACAGGAGCATAAGATAATAAAGCTGTGCATAAGATAATAAATCATTATATGCCCACCTGAGTGGGTGGTAGGTCTCTAGGGGGGGTGAGCACCCCCTAGAGACAGTATAGACACATTTAATAATAAAATTAAAGCTTTTCAAACACTGACAAAACCTTGCTTATCCCGGCGGCGGCCGGGATAAGCAAAGTATATGCGGTAACTGCATTGCTCAGGATTACACATCCTGAGCAATTCGGTTCCTGCATTACGGGTGCCAGAACCGCTCTGAAAACTGCAACCTGCATGATTTTTCACGCAGGCTGCAGAGCTGGAGCCGGTAACCGGATTGCATGTGAAGCAATCCGGTTTTTATAATAGGCTCCTATAAGGAGCGTTTCCTGATCCGGTTGTGAGCTTTTTAAAAGCTCAAAAATGGATTAGGTTTTAAAAAAAACCTGAAATGTGACCCTAGTCTTAGGCTTTTTGTTCTAAGTCCAAAAACACATATGCGTTAACGCATGGTGCACTTAAGTGTAGCTACATTTTTTAACAACACATGCGTTTTTGTTCAGTATCCCAACCCGTCGAAGAGGCATTGTCCTTGAAACAGCAGGCCGTCGTCTGCCGCCTCCTCTCCCCCTCCCTGCAATTGTTTTATCGCATCTACCATAATCTGGATATGTGAATAAAAGGACAAAAGATCATCTCTGGTGAGTGCCGCATTTTTTCTTACTTTTCGATATTAGGATCTGCAATTGTGTGCACCACTGAAAAGAGACCAATATTACAGCAGACCACTGAAGGTCTGAAGGTTAAGACCCCTTAAACCCTGAAAAGTGCCCAGTGATTCTTGATTGACTTTAATTACATACTACAGTTTCTTGTATTTCCATCCTCTGAAAATGTCCTGAATCCATGAAAGTAGATGGTGTGGGACATGTGAGTGCAGTACTCTGCTTCTGTCTCCCCCACTGTAGCTGCAAGGGTTGGAGGTAGAACCAGTGAGTGACCACAGCACTGCTGCATGGCTTCTATGACTGCCATCAAGTGAATGGTCATCAGGGGGTGGCAATGGAATAACTCGCTGCTATCTCCACGTTCAGAAAAGGCCCTGGGAGCCTAAATCAGGCAGAAGGGCCTCATGACAATTATAGAGGGTAAGGAGTGAAGGAGTTAATATGGTTTAATGTGGAATAAGGCTGGCCTGCACTGTGGACGTGCAGGGGTTAGGATTGGTGAAAGGAATAAGGGGGCAGGTTTATGTGGGGGAATATAGAGAGTGAGAAAGGGAGGTACCTTCTCTTGTGCTGTGGAACCGACAGCCCACCCACCCGCCCCATTTGGTTTGGTAATTGATAATTTTTGGTTGTAAGCAGACATGTATTTTATAAAAAAAAAAAAAAACAAATAAATAAATAATGGAAAAGAACAGTCAAATTTTTGTATATTGATGTAAGTATATTTGGGAATTGATATGTCAAATTCTGAGGCATGTGTATTATTTTAGTTTCGTTAAAAAAAGGGGAAAGGAAAATTTGTGCATGTTGATGTAAGTATATTTGGGAATTGATATGTAGAATTCTGAAGTATGTGTGTTTTTTGTTTCGTATAAAAAAAAAAAAAATTAAAAACAACCTTGTACATTTGTGTAACTATATTTGGGAATTGATATGGTAAAATTCCAAGGCATGTGTCTTTTGTTTGGTTTAAAAAAAGAATAAGAAAAAGCAATATCTGGAAGGTACAAATATATAAAAAAAAAAAGAATACAATGGAATAAATACAGATAAGGTGCCTTTAAAAAAAAAAATATGAAATTAAAAATTATATATATATTAAAAAAAAAAAAAAAAAAAAGAAAAATAGGAGTGAAAGTAACTTAAGGTGAATACAATGTCTTTGTCACAGCGGTGGATAGATCTGGTTCAGAGGCGGGATAATTGGTCATGTCCTTCGGTGAAAGCCACTATTCGTGAATGGTGGCTTCTGGAACAGCAAGTTAATTAGCAGGCGTAGGTCCTGCCAAGGTTATGGAGGTATTAACCGTGGGGTGTTAATACCCCAATCCCTGGGCCGGTTTGCCGACGTCCGGGGAGGTTTTGAATTAGCGGGCGTAGGTTCCGCTAAGGTTAGGGGTATTAACCGTGGGGCGTTAATACCTCTATCCATGGGCCGGAAGTACCGTAACGGCCAGGGAGGTTGGGAATTAGCGGGCGTAGGTCCCGCTAAGGTTAGGGGTATTAACTGGGAGGTGTTAATACCTCTATCCCTGGGTCAGTCTGGGCAACGGCCAGGGAGGTTGGTAAGGTGTGGGGGTCACTATAAGGGGTAGTGGCTCCTGGAACAACAATTAAATTAGCAGGTGTAGGTCCTGCTAAGGTTAGGGTATTAACCATGTGGGGGGTTAATACCCCTTTTCCCTTGGCTGTGGATTATGCAGCCAGTAGACAACTAAAAGGGGGGGTTTGCCTCTGAACTAGATCTATTAACGGTTGGTAGTTATATGTGTGGAGTCGCCCTTGGGGTAGGTGCCCCTGGTTGGTGTAAATATTAATAAAAGTGCTGTGGCCATTTACTCCAAGATATGACTGTTGTGTGTTTATTTTATATACATTATTGGGTATCGGTGATGAGGTAGGTGTTTAGCAGAGCACGACCAAATCCCTCATGACATTGTCATGACATCATCTTATTCCACAGTTAGAAGATGCAGCAGTGACAGAAGCAGAAGCAGAGTGCCGGTGCGGATCTCACTTCTCCCACAGCTTCTATCAGTGGCATGGAACCAGAATTATGTCAGAGGGCAGTGATGCAAGAAATAGTACAAAGTAACTGCAGCGCCAGCCCCTGATGACATCCTGTTTCAGGAAGGGCAATAGAGGTGGAGAAGTGAGTGCAGCTCCAGTCTCCAGTCGAAGCTTCATTTGAGAATCTTTTCAAATGAAACATCAAATGAAGTGAAGCAAAAAAAACAATTTCTAGATTAGCAGTGTAGGGAGAAAATATTTTATAATAAAGCTAATTACTAAAGTGATTAGTGTGTAAATAAAAATATTTTGAAAGGAAATTTTAGGTATTTCTCAAACCCTGTAAGGTTAGACAGATGATAATATAGGGAACACAATAATCTAAACAGACTGACAATGAAATTAAATGAGACTGTTACCCAGAAAAGCTTACAATCTACATTAAATAAGGTGATTGGAACAATATTTTTTCAAGGTGACTAGGGATGAGCGAGTACTAAAATACTCGGACTCTCTAGACTCGTAACGAGTAGGTCCCGATACTCGGTACTAGTTGCGAGCCTAGCGAGTCCAATGTAAGTCAATAGTGAAGTGAGTATTGCGAGTAATTCCTCTGCTGCTGGACCCTATAAAGAGGTCTCGCAGCAGAGGAAAAACTTGCAATTCCCCATTTCATTATTTAAAAGCCAGCG
Organism: Allobates femoralis; assembly: GCA_033576535.1. NCBI lineage: Eukaryota > Metazoa > Chordata > Amphibia > Anura > Aromobatidae > Allobates > Allobates femoralis. Next base: position 57,511,025 of record JARQOC010000008.1, on the reverse strand, counting down.
GTAAAAAGCCGCCGACTTTTAAACAATGCTGACAGCTTCCCTGCCGCCTGACAGCTGGATCCTCCACTCCCCCCACCGCCTCCCCACCCTATTCTAACTTAGGATCGGGTGGGGAGGCTGCGGGGGGAGCGGAGGATCCTGCTGTCAGCAGGGCTGGCTGATGGATGATGCACTATTGGTATTGCAGCCCCGAACTGAGGAGCGGGGGGGTCTGCTTCACTCACCGTCCTCCGCGGCCCACCGTCTTCTTCTCTCTGTCGGTGCGAAAGCACCGGCCGCATAGAACGGCGACAGCCGCAAAGCACGGCCGCTATCACTACTGTAGGCGGGGAGTGCAGAACTGATCGCGGCCAGCAGGGAGCTTTTCAAAACCGGATTCTCCTGGATTGTACCGGTCCGGTGCAATCCGGTGCCCCATAACATGGGGCTCTATGGTCCCAGATTGCTCCGGAGCAATCCGGTTGTCAATACGGTTTTCAAACTGGTTTTATATTTTTCTATCCGGGACCAAGTGTCTTTCGGACCGCGCAGCTGCTCCAATAAGTATTAGAAACACTGGAGTGTTTTGAATAAAAGATCTTCAGTTTTATTTCCGACGCGTTTCGGAGCTAAACACCCAGCTCCTTCCTCGTTCAGCGCACCAACCAATCAGAATAGTGGCACGCTGTATGGCGCCATACTTCAAATACACTGTACTCAATGTATTTCAAATATGGCGGCAGAGCGCGCGCCGCTATTCTGATTGGTCGGCACGCTGAACACGGCGACCAATCAGAATAGCGGCGCGCTGTATGGCGCCCTACTTCAAATACACTGACTACAGTGTATTTCAAATATGGTGGCATTGTGTGCGCCGCTATTCTGATTGGTCGCCGCGTTCAGCGCGCCAACCAATCAGAATAGCGGCGCGCTGTATGGCGCCATACTTCAAATACACTGTACTCAGTGTATTTCAAATATGGCGGCATAGCGCGCCCCGCTATTCTGATTGGTCACGGCGTTCAGCGCGCCGACCAATCAGAATATGGCTATGCCGCCATATTTGAAATACACTGAGTACAGTGTATTTGAAGTATGGCGCCATACAGCGTGCCGCTATTCTGATTGGTCGGCGTGCTCTATGGCGCCATACTTCAAATACACTGTACTCAGTGTATTTCAAATATGGCGGCATAGTGCGCGCCGCTATTCTGATTGGTCGGCGCGTTGAATGCGGCGACCAATCAGAATAGTGGCGCGCTCAATGCCGCCATATTTGAAATACACTGTAGTCAGTGTATTTGAAGTATGGCGCCATACAGCACGTCGCTATTCTGATTGGTCGCCGCGTTCAGCTCAGTGAGTACAGTGTATTTGAAGTATGGCACCATACAGCGCGCCGCTATTCTGATTGGTCGGCGCGCTGAACGTGGCGACCAATCAGAATAGCGGCGCGCTAAATGCCGCCATATTTCAAATACACTGTAGTCAGTGTATTTGAAGTATGGCGCCATACAGCGCGCCGCTATTCTGATTGGTCGTCGCGTTCAGCGCGCCAACCAATCAGAATAGCGGCGCATCAATGCCGCCATATTTCAAATACACTGTAGTCAGTGTATTTGAAGTATGGCGCCATACAGCGCGCCGCTATTCTGATTGGTCGTCGCGTTCAGCGCGCCGACCAATCAGAATAGCGGCGCCCGCTATGCCGCCATATGTGAAATACACTGAGTACAGTGTATTTAAAATGCCCTTCAGCCTCCCCTGCTGTCCTCTGCCCTCCAGCCTCCCCTGCTGTCCTCTGCCCTCCTGCCTCCCCTGCTGTCCTCTGCCCTCCTGCCTCCCCTGCTGTCCTCTGCCCTCCTGCCTCCCCTCCTGTCTTCTGCCCTCCAGCCTCCCCTGCTGTCCTCTGCCCTTCAGCCTCCCCTGCTGTCCTCTGCCCTCCAGCCTCCCCAGCTGTCCTCTGCCCTCCAGCCTCCCCTGCTGTCCTCTGCCCTCCAGCCTCCCCTGCTGTCCTCTGCCCTCCAGCCTCCCCTGCTGTCCTCTGCCCTCCAGCCTCCCCTGCTGTCCTCTGCCCTCCAGCCTCCCCTGCTGTCCTCTGCCCTCCAGCCTCCCCTGCTGTCCTCTGCCCTCCAGCCTCCCCTGCTGTCCTTTGCCCTCCAGCCTAAGCTCTCCTAATCCCTCCAGCCTCTGCTCTCCTCACCCCTCCAGCCTCCGCTCTCCTCACCCCTCCAGCCTCCGCTCTTCTCACCCCTCCAGCCTCCGCTCTCCTCACCCCTTCATATGCAATGTACAGTATGTGTATATATGTGTGTATGTAATATAATTTGTGAATGATGTGTGTGACTCTACCCACGGCGCTGCGCTGACCACTCTGCCCATGCCGCTGTGCTGACCACTCTGCCCACGGCGCTGCACTGACCACTCTGCCCACAGCGCTGCGCTGTCCACTCTGCCCACGGCGCTGCGCTGACCACTCTGCCCACAGCGCTGCGCTGACCACTCTGCCCACGGCGCTGCACTGACCACGCTGCCCACGGAGCTGCGCTGACCACTTTGCCCACGGCGCTGCGCTGACCACTCTCACCGCACTCACTGCTAACCACTGAGCCACCGCACTCACTGCTAACCACTGAGCCACCGCACTCACTGCTAACCACTGAGCCACCGCGCAGTGCTAACCACTGAGCCACCGCCCAGTGCTAACCACTGAGCCACCGCCCAGTGCTAACCACTCAGCCACCGCGCAGTGCCAATCACTGAGCCACCGCGCAGTGCTAACCACTGAGCCACCGCGCAGTGCTAACCACTGAGCCACCATATACAGTGCTAACCACTGAGCCACCATATACAGTGCTAACCACTGAGCCACCTGTATACACACAATTAATTTCACCGCACTCCCCTAACTATTAGTAAATAAACTATATATGCATTCTAGACTACCCGATTCTTTAGAATCGGGCCGCCATCTAGTTGAAGATAATTGTGTCCATATTTGATTGTTTGTCGGCAATAGACTAGAGGTTTTTTGACTAAATATGTTTTCAAGACAGATTTATAACTAAAAAATCAGGAGCATGTTTAAAAGGGATGTCCCACAATCAAACTTCATTTTAATCAATAGATCTTTGAATAATAATTTCTACATTTGGATGTGTTAAAAAATGTTTCTGTAAAAGCAATTCAAGAATGCGCACATAGGGTAATACCTTCTTTTATAAGGCTGAAATATGTGTAAAAAGGGAGCTGCTCACCTGATGCAGTTGTGAAAACCCACAACTGGTAATGATCGCTCATCTGTGAGTGGTTTGCTGCAGGACCGTACTTCCACAGATCACCGTGGTTCAATCAGCTTGTAGGACAAAGTACCGTGGGTCCGCGCTGCCACTTCAATTAATGGAGATAAAAACCAGCCACACAGGAATGTCTGGATTAAACAGGATTCTTCTTTAATAGTCCAACATGTTTCGGAGTTATCTCCCAACTCCTTCCTCAGGGAATGGACATTAATTGAAGTGGCAGCGCGGACCCACGGTACTTTGTCCTACAAGCCAAAAAATGTTTCTGGGCTGAGATAATCATATAAATGTACAGCAACTATGTACAGTATAATGGCTGTGTCCAATCATGCAGAAATTCTCCAGTTCATGGTCAGCATATGTGAAGCCTACTTGGACGGGGTACTCGGTACCGGACCGGGGTACTGTTGGGGGATGTCACGGAGGTCCTGGTCCGGACCGTGTCCCGGGTTCACACAAGTAAAAGGGGATATATACAGGGGATAACGTTTGTCGTAACGCCACTCACAGTTTGTGGTCAATGATGGGACCACCCCTGCAGCGCTGCTCTGCCAGGAGGATGGATGGGCTGCTGCCAGATGGATGAGCCCGCCGCGGGTCGGGCTGCTCCTGACAGGATAAAAGTTATTTTAAGCAGTTCAGGGTACCTGGAATCAAACACGGACTCGCAGGCAGGGTTCACCAGGTTTACTTGTCAGCTTCTTCAGTTAACATCAGTTCACAGTGCAATTCAGTTCTTAACAGTTCACAGTCAATTCACTCTGGTAACACTGAACCCACTGCAGCCAGACTGTTCCTCTGAGACCCCTCACTCCTTCTAAGTCCTTCCAGGGTGTTGTCTCCCTCTTTAAGTGTCTCCAGATAGTATAGTGGCAGCTCGGATCCTTGTGAGTCCTCGTGGTTGCTGCTGTGCTTTCTACCCTTGTTGTTAGGAACTCCAACCTGGAGTTAGAGCTCCCCGTCGGTTAATCTGAGAATCTGGTATAGAATCCCTGTTCCCCTCAGAGCCGACACTCTGGTGTATGCCTAGTCTGCAGTAACCCTTTCTTGCAAGGCATTACCAGACTCCTTCTCACCCGTGTGACTCCGGCTTCAATAGGGGAAAACTACTCCGTTTGTAGTTGGTCGGTGTTGCCGTGTCCCTCGGACCCAGTGCTGCTGGTCCGGTCTCTGTCCTCACACTCCCCTGGGATGCCGACTATGGACGAGCTTTCTCTCCATGGTTTCTGTTACTCTGTGGATTCCATCAAGCCCAAGTTCTGGGCTTCGGGTTGGGTGCTGCCTCTAGTGGTGTTTGGTGTTCTGTGAGGGTGTATGTTATACAAACTGTCTATCTTTCTGCCTGCCTGCAGTTCCCTATGTAGCCACCCTGGTCGCAGGGGCGCCACACATATACCACAGCTTTTGACTTGGGTTAAAGGGATAAGTCACTAATGATAAGTGTTTCGGTTTGGTTGCTGAATCCACATTTTTCCCTTCAGGTAATATGCATCTCTTGTTTCCAAAGATGACATATGTAAGGGTAAATGCTGAGGGTGTAGCGCCATATGGAACAGCAGCCTTACCCCCCCAATTTCCTCCTCTTCTCTGTTCTCTCGGATTCAGACTCTTTCCCCAAGATCCAGGATGAGCTTGACCTCCTCTGCCCTGTCCTGTTCTGCTTCGCCCACCTCTTTTCTTATATTTTTTGCCCTTTGGATCCCATCCCCATCCACCTGCCAGTGCTACCTCCTTTCCTCTGACTTTCCTGAGGGGCCCCTTTCAAATCTGAGAGGTCAATATCTGAGAAGGAACGTCCGTATTATTTACATTTCGATCTCTTTGTGGAAATAGATATGCCATTCTTTCCTTGAACTCAGTTGAGTCTCTCCTAAACTGTTTGTGTTTGTGTTCTTTAGTAAGTACAATGGAATGCACGCCGAACGAGTTACGTCCAGTTTTGCAGTCACACAGCAGTATGTAAATGGTTAATTAGTGTGAGCAGATGACGCCAGCAATTACTGAGAGGAGGGGGTCTCATTTTAGTCCTCATAGCATCCCAGGGGCTATCAGTCTTACTCTGATTAACACTCCTGATGATCCCAAGTGGAGGAAACGCGTCGAGTGGAGCGTCATGAATATTTTAATTATTTTTTAATATCTGGATTTATTTGAGTAGGAAACTGCTGTTATTGTACCTTTTATAGGAGTTATAAGGATATATGTTGACCTATTATTATTATTATTATTATTATTATTATTATTATTTATAGAGCAGCATTGATTCCATGGTGCTGTACATGAGAAAGGGATACATACAAACTTAAAAATACTATGAACAAACTAACAGTGACAGACTGGTACAGAGGGGAGAGAGGACCCTGCCCTTGCAGGCTTATATTCTACGGGGCAATGAGGAGGGAAACATTAGGTTGGATCTGCTCAGGTAGTGGTGGAGCGCTGGGTCCAGTAGTGGTGGAGCGCCAGGTCCAGTGGTGGTAAGGTGGCACCGTGGTCATTGCAGGCTATAGGCAGTTCTGAAGAGATGGGTTTTCATGTTCCGCTTGAAGGTTCCGAGTGTAGGGGATAGTCGGACATTTTGAGGTGCAGAATTCCAGAGGATGGGGGATGCTCGGACGAAGTCTTGCAGGCGGTTAGTTGAAGAACGTACAAGTGTGGAGGAAAGTAGGAGGCCTTTGGAGGATCAAAGATTACGAGTTGGATGATATCGGGAGATTAGTTCAGAGATATATGGAGGAGGACAGATTGTGGACAACTTTGTAAGTCAATGTTAGTTGAATTGGATATGCTGGTGAATTGGGAGCCAGTGGAGGGATTTGCAGAGAGGAGAAGTGGATGCGAAGCAAGGAGAGAGGTGGATTAGTCGGGCAGCAGAGTTAAGGACAGATTGGAGAGGTGCAACAGTGTTAGTAGGGAGGCCACAGAGGAGGATGTTGCAGTAGTCAAGTCGGGAGATGATGAGGGCATGCACTAGTAGTTTAGTAGACTGAGGGTTGAGGAAGGGACGGATTCTGGAAATATTTTTGAGTTGGAGGCGGCAATAGGTGGCGAGAGCTTGATTGTGTGATTTGAAGGATAAGGCAGAGTCGAGGATTACTCTAAGGCAGTGGACTTCAGGTACAGGCCAAAGTGTGTTATCATTTATTGTGATGAATAGATCAGGTGAGGGAGGTGCGCGAGATGGGGGAAAGATGATGAGTTCAGTTTTGTCTACATTTAGTTTAAGGAAGCGAGAGGAGGAGAAGGAGAATATGACTGATAGACATTCTGGGATTCTGGACAGCAGAGAGGTGACATCTTGGCTCGAGAGGTAGATCTAAGTGTCGTCAGCGTACAGGTGGTACTGGAATCCATGGGACTTTATGAGTTGTCCTAAGCCAAGAGTATTAATGGACAAAAAGGGTCCCCAGGACAGAGCCTTGAGGGAACCCAACAGAGAGGAGATACGCTGAGGAGATATTGTTGGAGTGGGAGACACTAAAAGTGCGGTTGGAAAGATAGGAGGAGATCCAGGAGAAGGCAAGGTCAGTGATACCAATGGAAGAGAGAATCTATAATAGAAGGCAGTGTTTGACTGTGTGGAATGCATAGGACAGGTCAAGAAGGAGGAGGATGGATAACTGTCTGTCAGCTTTGGTGGTAAGTAGGTCATTACTAGGGATGGGCGAATCTACTCGCTAGGACTCGTTACTCGGCGAGTAGTAAGGGACTCGCAGGACTCGGTACTCTGCGAGTTTCCCAGCGTTTACTCGCACGAGTCCAATGCAAATCAATGGCAAACGCTGACAAAACTAGGATTGCCATTGTCTTGCATTAGACTCGGCTACTGTGCCAGTGATAGCAGGGAAACTCGCAAAGTAACTGCTGTTACTTTGCGAGCCGAGTCCAGCTGTCTTCTCTGTGCAGCTCCAGGGTCCTAGAGCCCGCCTGCTCACAGAGATGATGTAGCAGAGCTGAGATTGTTCTCAGTCTGCTCATTCCCTGTGCATAGACATCTATATCTATGCACAGGGGATGTAGCAGAGAGGACATCGCGTTTTGGACTACGTCGGACGGAAGAGGATTTTTTTAATTAAAGATGGAGTCCCTAATTGCTTTTTTTTTTATTTCAAATAAAATTTTTTCTCTGTGTTGTGTTTTTTTAACCCTTTATTGGAGATTCTTAGTGGCTGGGGCAAACGTGGCCTGACATTAAGAATCTCGGGCTTAATACCAGCTTGTATAACAAAGCTGGTATTAACCCCTTTATTACCCAGCGTGCCACCGCCACCAGGGCCGCTGGAAGAGCGGGGTTCAGCGCCAGAGGATGGCGCTTCAATGAACGCGCCATCTTCTGGGGCGGCTGCGGGCTGCAATTTGCAGCGGGGGGTGCCCAGAAAGCTTGGGCATCCCTGCGCTGCGGATTCCAGCCCCCAGCTGCTTAGCTGTACCTGGCTAGACATAGAAATTGCGCGGAGCCCCACGCATTTTTTTTTAATTATTTCATGAATTTCAGAGTCAGAGTCTCAGAGTCAGAGTCTCAGAGTCAAAGTCAGAGTCTCAGAGTCAGAGTCTCAGAGTCAGAGTCTCAGAGTCAGAGTCTCAGAGTCGGAGTCAAAGTCTCAGAGTCAGAGTCTCAGAGTCAGAGTCTCAGAGTCAGAGTCTCAGAGTCAGAGTCAGAGTCTCAGAGTCAGAGTCTCAGAGTCTCAGAGTCAGAGTCTCAGAGTCAGAGTCTCAGAGTCAGAGTCAGAGTCTCAGAGTCAGAGTCTCAGAGTCAGAGTCTCACCCTCAGAGCCAGAGTCAGAGTCTCAGAGTCAGAGTCTCAGAGTCTCAGAGTCAGAGTCTCAGAGTCAGAGTCAGAGTCTCAGAGTCAGAGTCTCAGAGTCAGAGTCAGAGTCTCAGAGTCAGAGTCTCAGAGTCAGAGTCAGAGTTTCAGAGTCAGAGTCAGAGTCTCAGAGTCAGAGTCTCACCCTCAGAGCCAGAGTCAGAGTCTCAGAGTCAGAGTCAGAGTCTCAGAGTCAGAGTCTCAGAGTCAGAGTCAGAGTCTCAGAGTCAGAGTCTCAGAGTCAGAGTCTCAGATTCAGAGTCTCACCCTCAGAGCCAGAGTCAGAGTCTCAGAGTCAGAGTCTCAGAGTCAGAGTCTCAGAGTCAGAGTCTCAGAGTCAGAGTCTCAGAGTCAGAGTCTCACCCTCAGAGTCAGAGTCTCAGAGTCAGAGTCTCAGAGTCAGAGTCTCAGAGTCAGAGTCTCAGAGTCAGAGTCAGAGTCTCAGAGTCAGAATCTCAGAGTCAGAGTCTCAGAGTCAGAGTCTCAGAGTCAGAGTCTCAGAGTCAGAGTCTCAGAGTCAGAGTCTCAGAGTCAGAGTCAGAGTCTCAGAGTCAGAGTCTCAGAGACAGAATCTCAGAATTTCATGAAATAATTTAAAAAAAATGCGTGGGGCTCCGGCCAATTTCTATGTCTAGCCAGGTACAGCTAAGCAGCTGGGGGCTGGAATCCGCAGCGCAGGGATGCCCAAGCTTTCTGGGCACCCCCCACTGCAAATTGCAGCCCGCAGCCCCAGAAGATGGCGCGTTCATTGAAGCGCCATCCTCTGGCGCTGAACCCCGCTCTTCCAGTGGCCCTGGTGGCGGTGGCACGCTGGGTAATAAAGAGGTTAGGGCCAGCTTTGTATTATCAGCTGGCCCTAAGCCCGAAATTTATGGCGGTCACGCCAATATTAGACATGACCGCCATGAATTTCTATTAAATTGTTTTAAAAAAAACACAACACAGAGAAAATTTTTTATTAGAAATAAAAAAAAAAGCCATTAGGGACTCCATCTTTAATTAAAAAAATCCTCTTCCGTCCGACGCAGTCCAAAACGCGATGTCCTCTCTGCTCATCCCTGTGCATAGATATAGATGTCTATGCACAGGGAATGAGCAGACTGAGAAAAATCTCAGCTCTGCTACATCAGGCAGCAGGCGGGCTCTAGGACCCTGGAACTGCGGCAGCCAGCACAGAGGAGACAGCCTGACTCTTATCTGTGCGAGTTTCCCAGCGATTACTTGCAAAGTAAACGAGTCCAATGCAAATCAATGGCAGGCTGAAGCTTCCGAGGCACATCTGTGATTTGTAAATCGCACACTACTCGCTATTACTCGCTTCCCCATTCATTAACATTGGACTCGCTAGACTCGCAACGAGTAGCGAGTCCTGTGCTCGGACTCGCTAGAGTCAAGCGATTCCGAGTAATTTAGGATTTGCTCATCACTAGTCATTACTAATTTTGGTTAAAGCAGTTTCGGTGGAGTGTTGGGGCGGAAGCCAGATTGAAGGTTATTAAAGAGAGAGTTGGATGAGAGGTAGGAGGAAAGTACAGTGTGGACATGGTTTTCAAGAAGTTTGGAGGCGAACGGGAGCAGCGATATGGGGTGGTAGCTGGATGTGGAGGTCGGGTCGAGAGATGGCTTCTTCAAGGCAGGTGTAATTGTTGTGTGTTTGAAAGCGGAAGGAAAGGTACCGGAGGTTAGTGATAGATTGAAGATATGGGTTAGGGGGCTGGGATAAGCATGGTGGTGAGGTTGGGGAGGTAGTGGGAAGGGATGGAGTCCGAGGCACAAGTGGAGAGGTGCGATTTGGAGAGGTGTGCCAGTTATCCTTGAGTGATGGTGGAGAGGAGGGTTAGAGGAGGAGGGAAGTGGTCTGATATACATAGGTGTTGTGATGGTTGGGTAGCAAAGACTTGTGTGATCTGATTGATCTTGTTGGTGAAGTGTGTTGCGAAGTCTTCTGCAGCGATACGAGAAGTAGGAGGGGGCAGTGGGGGGTGGAGGAGGGAGTTAAATGTGTTGAATAACTGCCTGATTTTGTGGGACAAAGAGGATTTGAGGGTAATGAAATAATTCTGTTTAGTGGTGGTAAGTGCTGATTTCAGAAGTGCTTGTTTGAATGCTGTGTAGTTTTCTTGTGAATGTGTTTTCTTCCAGCGCTGCTCAGCAACCCTAGACTCCCGCCGCAGCTTTTTAGTGGTGTATGTGTGCCAGGGTTGTCTGTTGAGTCGTCGTGTTTTGCCGTGAATGAGAGTTATACCTATAAGGCCTGTATAAGGATTTAAAGTCACATATATTGAATTTCTTGCCAGTGTCAAAAGTGAACGTGTACCTTCTCTATAGGGGTATACCCCTAATGGTTTGCCTGATACTTTCTATATATAACTTTTAAGCATACTGCTGGATATTTGATAGATATACATTGATTATTAGATGGTGGCCTGATTCTAACGCATCAGGTATTCTAGAATATGTGGGTGTGCAGCGGTGCGGGTATACGGCAGTGCGGGTGCACGGCGGTGCGGTTGTGCGAGTGTGCAGCGGTGGCCCCCTCAGTTCTCACCCGCTCCAGGCTTCTGTACAGCTGCCTCTCACCCAGCATGTCTTCTTCTTCTTCCTCCAGCATAGATGTCAACAATTCCAAGTCTTCAGGAGGCGGAGTTAACAGGGGGCATCATAGTAGGCATGTCCAAGCGCATAGCCCTGATGTGGTGGGCGTGCCCTTGTTCACAGCCATTACGACTTCCCCTTTGGTAGCTCCACCCCCACCCCCTGTGGCCTTTGAATTTCTGGAGTCTATGCCACGAAAAGAAGAAGAAGAATGGCGGGGTGAGCGGCGGAGTGTGGAGTGGGTGAGCAGCGGGCAGGAGACCGAGTGGAGGGGGGCCGGGAGACCAGGCAGACTGTGCCTGTTTTGCTGTAAAGGAAATCCTGCATCGCTGATTGGTCGCGCCCAGCCAGCCGTGAACAATCAGCGATGCAGGTTTGGCGTTAGAGACAGTGTGACGTGAGTGCAAGGTGAGTGCAGGGCTAAGTGTGAGGTGAGTGCATGGTGAGTGTAGGGCTAAGTGTGAGGTCAGTGCAAGGTGAGTGTAGGGCTAACTGTGAGGTGAGTGCAAGGTGAGTGTGACGTGAGTGCAGGGTTAAGTGTGACATACGTGCAGGACAGAGTGTGACATGAGTGCAGGGCAGAGTGTGACGTGAGTGCAGGGCAGAGTGTGACGTGAGTGCAGGGCAGAGTGTGACGTGAGTGCAGGGCAGAGTGTGACGTGAGTGCAGGACAGAGTGTGACGTGAGTGCAGGACAGAGTGTGACGTGAGTGCAGGACAGAGTGTGACGTGAGTGCAGGGCAGAGTGTGATGTAAGTGCAGGGTAAGTGTGAGTGTAGGGTGAGTGTAGGGTGTGTGGGTGTAAGTGGTCTGCAGTACCTGGCTCCTGGTGCTGTGTGCGTTTAGCTTAAGGACCTCTGGTGATGGGGGGGAGGGTGGAGAGGGGGGGGTGTGCACCGGCCCGGCTGGCTACTTACCCCTGCCTCCGCCGCCGCCGCAGACTCACTCCCCGAGTCTCTCTGCTTCTGTTTCCGGAGATTCCCGAACGGTGACAGAGCAGTGAATAAATTAACTTCCGTCACCGCTCGGAATCTCCGGAGGCAGAGCGAGTCGGGCTGAAAGCAGGGTTCAGCTCAGGTCATAATGCCCTGAGCTGAACCCTGACTGTTTAGTCAGTTCTCAGCTCTGCTACATCCCTGTGTGTCTAAGCACAGACAGGGATGTAGCAGAGCTGAGATTGCGTTTTGGACTACGTCGGACGGAAGAGGATTTTTTAAATAAAGATGGCGTCCCTAATTGTCTTCTGTTTTATTTCTAATAAAATTATTTTTCTCTGTGTTGTGTTTTTTTTTTATATTGAATACTGGAAATTCATGGCGGTCATGTCTAATATTGGCGTGACCGCCATAAATTTCGGGCTTAGGGCCAGCTGATAATACAAAGCTGGCTCTAACCCCTTTATTACCCAGTGAGCCACCCGCCACCAGAGCCACTGGAAGAGCGGGGTTCAGCGCCAGAAGATGGCGCTTCCATGAACGCGCCATCTTCTGGGGCGGCTGCGGGCTGCAATTTGCAGGGTGTGCCCAGAAAGCTTGGGCCTCCCTGCGCTGCGGATTCCAGCCCCCAGCTGCCTAGCTGTACCTGGCTGGACATAGAATTTGCGCAGAGCCCCACGCATTTTTTTTTTATTATTTCATGAAATTCATGAAATAATAAAAAAAAGGGGGGTCCCCTATATTCTTGTGTCCGGCCAGGTACAAATAGGCACCTTGGGGCACAAGTCCCCTATGCATGGCACACGTCCCCTATGCATGGCACACGTCCCCTATGCATGGCACACGTCCATTATGCATGGCACACGTTCCCTATGCATGGCACATGTCCCCTATGCATGGCACACGTCCCCTATGCAGGGCACACGTCCCCTATGCATTGCACACGTCCCCTATGCGTGGCACACCTCCCCTATGCATGGCACGCATCCCTTATGCGTTGCACACGTCCCCTATGCGTGGCACACGTCCCCTATGCATTGCACACATCCCCGATGCGTGGCACATGTCCCCTATGCGTGGCACACGTCCCCTATGCAGGGCACACGTCCCCTATGCATGGCACACGTCCCCTATGCAGGACACACGTCCCCTATGTGTGGCACATGCCCCCCCCTGTGTTAGATATTGCCTCCATGCTGCTCTATATTTCCCTCCTCCAGCCCTGATCTCCCGATCTCCCTCGTGCTGATGTGATCGGGCAGAGATGATGCTGCAGAGCTCCTCCACTTCCTGGTTCTGTGCAGTCATGTGATCGGCAGAGAGTGACATCACCTCTGCGTGCGATCACAGCAGCAGCCGGGAGACCGGAGAGACACTGGGAGATCAGCGCTGGAGATGGAGCCAGGAGGCAAGTATAGAGTTTATTATTTTACTATGGCAACAGCATGGGGGCCATATCTAACATAGTGGGGACATGTGCCATCACAGGGGGGCGCAGAACCATATAATATGCGCCGCTCCGTAGATGTATGTGTCTGTGTCCCGTCTCACCATTTGTCTACCTTGAGTATACATAGGGCTTATAGGGAAAGCCGACAAGGAGCATCACTCTGGCCCATTATTTAGGGTGCATAAAATCTCCACTATCAGGCAGTTTGTCCCTAGAGAAAGTACAGGGTTATTGATGTAGGCCCTGCTCTCACTTCTGTGTGTATATTGTGTTTATATAATGGACTATTTTTTTAGATATTGAGAATAAGTTACATTTTAATGTATTCCCTTCGGTGGCACTTACCCTTAAACTGATACTTTGTTGAACTATTCTTTAAATTTATGACAGCATTGAGTCTTTTTGCATGAATCTATCCGAATGGCACATATAGAATTGACAATCTTTGCCTTCCCTTCATTACAGTTAGATTGTGAGGACATCTCTCATGTGTATAGCACCATTTTCAGGTCAACTCAGATGGATTCAGGTCTGGGCTCTGGCTGGCTATTCCAAAACTTTGATCTTTTGATGAAGTCATTCTTTTTTCTTGATTTGGAGATATGCTTAGGATCATTATTATGCTGCAAGGTGAAATTTCTCTTCATCTTTATCTTTTTATCAGAAACCTGAAGGTTTTATAGCTAGACTGAGTGATTTTAGGAACTGTTCATAATTCCACCTTGACTAAAGCCCTAGTTCCAGTGATCCAATAATGACCAAGGGTTTGGCCATGGAAGTGGCAGAGGAGGACGAGGTGGCTGTGGAGGAAGAAGAGGACATCATGGTGGTTGGGATGGTCGTGGAACACAGTGCTATAGCCAAGGGGTCAATTTAAACAGCACTTTCAACATGGGGTATATCACTATAATGAATCTGGTTTTGGACAAGGAAGACACTACACCAGTTGAGATTATTTCAGCTATGATTATAGTAGAGCTCAGATAATAAGGCTAAAGAAGGATCAGAAAAGTTGGGCTGATTCATCATTGCATTTGCTTCCCTTTTTTGTCTAGTTTTTCTCATTTTCAGTTATTTTTTATTTGTGCCTAATTCTTTTTTTAATTTATGCCTTTAGGGTTTCCAGATTTTAGTACATTTGTGAAAAATTCTGTAATTTTTTGAAAATAATACAAAGATAAATCAACTGAAAACATCCAAACGCTAAAAATTTGACTAAAAAGAGGCAGAGATGCAATAATGGCTCAGACCCATTGGACCTAATTCAACAAGACGGATGTTGTTCACTTCAAATCCTGTTGAGTGAGCGTGGTGAAGTCAGGGAAGCTGGATTTATTAAGGGGTGCATGGTTCTTCATAAATGATAAAGTTCTTTTATAAACTTACAGGGGGGGGCTAGAAAGATGGGGGACCCCTTCCCTGAATGCAGCAGACACGCTGTATTCAGTGCTGCATTCAGTTAGCATAGAACCAGGGGGGTGACAGGTCCTGTTTAAACTACCAGGCCTTCTGGCAAGCTGTGGAAAGTGATGGAACTGTATGGTAATATCTATCCATAGCTATTAACTATTGTCATTTGTATGAGATTTATTACTGTCCTTGTGAAGCTCATTCTGATTCTAGTATAATTGTGAAATGTTATGTTAACCACAATTAGACAGCATTACAGTTTATTGCATGTTGTATGGTTTTATAGTAACTAGATTTATTATAGTTTATAATTTCCAGCACATGTTCCTACTGTTCAATCCAATTACATAAATTTGTCTTTTCAATAAAAGGTAAGGCCAAGATATATAACAGAAAAATGCTATAAATGCTGGAAGTACCGTTCAGGGATAGCTGTGAACATTCTCCTGGGCACGTATTCTTTTAGACAAAATACAGATCTCCTCGTGGTAAAGTGGAAGTGTGAAAAAGTAATGAGATCATTTCCTACGATATAGTTTGCTAAAGCTTAAAGGCATTGGTTTCATAGTTTCTGTAGAGGTTCATCCAGTCATGATAGACAATAACACATTTCCAAGAATCTAAAGATTCATTATTCTATATGTGCATTTTTTTTGTATCATTTTGTTGCTTTTTGGCTGTTTTTCATTTGCACTTTATCCTTCATGTAAATAGTGCCTTTTTGAACTTCTATTTTATATGCATTGCAATATATTCCATGCACCACTACATGATTCATGCAACGTGGCACAACCCTCCACTCAGTTGCACTACTAGGTTAATTCCAAGGATTCCAATGTACTGAAAAACATTTTTTATCCCAATATACATACAAATAGATGTAGGAAGGTGTAATGCTATGGTAGTGATGGGATGACCAGACTGCTGGCCAGAAAACACAGTTTGCCAGATACACTTTGTGCAATCCGTAATTCTAATACACACCCTTAAGGGCCAAGGTACTTTTCACCCATCTTCCAGTTCTGGAAAGGGGGACTTTGGCAGAGCCATTCCCAGGTAACAATTGGAAGGTGGCTGGTGGCTAAGCACACAAGCCACAGTCAGATCAAAAACACCAGTGCAAACAGGAAAAGCAGTGCAGATCCAAAAATGTATAAGGAAAAGCTAGGGACAAAGCCAAGAGCAAAAAAGATAGCAAGAGAGCAAACCAGAAGAAACACACAAGAACTACTAACCTTACCACCCAAACATAACAGAAAATAATCAGCACTGACAGAGGATATGATTGGTTTGATCCCTCTCATGGATCACCTGACACTGCTGAGGTAATGTCCAGTTTCCACCCACAACCCAGGGAGGCAAAGGAGGGGACGAGGAGAGTGGAGTGAAAGGAACCTCCCATCACATAGATGAGCCAGGAGACATAGTGTCCCATATCTTCTGACACTAGGAGACTCAGCGTCCCGTGACCCCTGAACAGCATTTTCACTACCGTAGGAGCATCCTGCCTCAGAGCAATACCACAACCTGTAATAGGTCTCTCAGAGCGTAATGGACGGCCAGAGTACACTGCTGCCTTAGCTCCTCCCTCCAGAGGCAACACCCCACCCCTAATGGCTAGTGAGGGGTGACAGGTGACTTGATGGAGAGTCAGAGTATGCTCATAAGTACAAGGGACTCACTCAGGTGCAGAGGTATGTGAAGGATTTACACTTCTGACCACTGGAGACCTGCCATGATGCCCACCAGCATTTAAACCACCAGATTTGACAGAAAGGCAATATTTTGGCCATGCAGGGCCTTCTTCAAGCCATGCACATCTTTTTAATGGCTTGAAGGATGTTTTTCAGTGTCTTGAACTACTTGGAAATTGTCTATTTTACATGTGCTCACCTATTTATTTTAATTGGTGTCTTTGGATAGCTGAACCTACCAATTTAACAAAGTTACTTAACCATGCTTCTGGTGGCTTCCTTCTTAAAAGCCGCTCACTAGTTTATTCAATACAAGTTTTAAATAAAGAGTTGGTGCACAAAGATGTTGCAAAAAATTAGCTGAAAAGGAGCTTTGGGGCAAAAGGCTTTGCCATACTCTAAAGCACTGTTTTTCAACTCCTGTCCTCAGGACCCACCAACAGCGCTTGTTTTCAGGATTTCCTTAGTATTGAACAGGGAATATCACTTATGCAGGTAATCAAATTATCACTTGTGCAATACTAAGGAAATCCTGAAAACGTATTGTTGGTAGGTAGTGAGGACTAGAGTTGAGAAACACTGCTCTAAAGGGTCTTTTGTGCTGAAAAATTCCTTTCCACCAATGAGAAATAATTTTACTACTTAATCTTATTGTTCTACTTGACTTATTTTTCCTTAACCTTTTGATGACTTCAACTTCATGACGAGGCCACTTTTCTTCAATTCTGACCACTTCATGAATTATGTGGAAATAACTCTGGAACTCTTCAATGGACCCTAGTGATTCAGAGAAAGTTTTTTTTCCCTGACATACTGTACATCATGTTAGTGATAAACATAGGATGACACTTTTTGTGTTTATTTGTGAATATATCAGAAATTTGGCAAAAATGTAGCAATTTTTAAATTTTAAATTTATATGCCCTTAAACCAGAGAGTTACGTCATGAAAAATAGTTAACAAATAACATTTACCACATGTCTATTTATATCAGCATAATTTTTTAAACATATTTTTTTTTTGATAGGTAGTCAAAAGGGTTCAAAGTTTATCAGCAAGTTCTATTTTTTCCAACAAAATTTACAAAACCACGTTTTTAGGAACCAAATCACATTTGAAGTGACTTTGAGGGGCCTATATGACAGAAAATACATGAAAGTGATACCATTCTAAAAACTGCACCATTCAAAGTGCTCAAAACCACATTCAAGAAGTTTATCAACCCTTCAGGTACTTCATAGAGCTAAAGCAATGTGAAAGATAAAAATGAAAATGTAACTTTTTTCCTCAAAAATGTCACTTTAGCCTCAAATATTGCAATTTTACAAGGGTAAGGCTAGGGTCACACATAGTTTCCGGTACTTGTGCTGTTTGTCAGAATGGGAAGGGGAAAAAAATATTTTTCCCCTTCAGATACTGAAAAATGTGCTTCACATCCTTTGTTTTATTTACTGCACTATTTTATGTCCTGTTGTGTATATACATGTGACTCTTCAGATCGTGTGTTATACCATGACTGATGAAGAGACCTGAGTAGTCTTGAAAGTTTTCTATTAATTACCATCTTATGAGGACAGGAGGGGAGACAAATGGGAGACAAGCCAGGGCAAAAACAGGAAAGACCAAGCAGACCGGGCTCTGAGGAGACCGGACAAAGACCCTCTTCAGAACAAAGCAAAGACCTTACTTAAGATCAAGCACCTGTTTGAAGGAAGGAGCTGCCTGATATATTTTGTGCCAGAAGAGGATAGGTCAGGGAATAAGCACTCTGCAGGACACAGGGAATACCAATTCCTGCAGAGTCTGTCCATGCCTCCCTATAACCAGGAGGAGACTCTCTATGAACAGGCTCAGCAAGCTGGTCAGGCACAGGATGGTGCCTGCAGTGGGTATGATGGCACATAACAGCTGTGCAAGTCACAGGCGTCATAGTCCCCCCCTCTTATGCCCCCTTCAGCTGGCCATACAAACTGATAGATCCACCTAAAGATTGGAAGGAACACTATTCTGAAACCTTGGGCCAATATGGTTACTGATGACATTAAACAAGAAGTATCAAACTTAGACGCCACATGCAGAAAAAATATATTTCTGGAGTAAATGGAAGTCTCACAATCTCAAAAGCTGCACTCAGCAACATAAATGCATTGAAAACAGAATGTGGACACCAAGGCCAGGGACACGTAACAGACAGACTCTGGAAACATCACAAGCCACAGACCAGAAGGTATAGGCACACAAAACTGCTGAACCCACAGCAAGGCTCGGTCTCAGATATGGGCTCAGACACTGGAACAAAAACACAATCCCCAGGCCTAAGAGTGTTAGCAGGGTCCATGGCCTGATCTCCGTGTGACAGCTGTTGGATGTGGACTCACTGAGCCACGGTCAGGCTTACACAGGAGGGGCATGACTAAGCAGCTATCTGTTTTTTGCTAGGCAGGAGGCAAGCCAGGGCAAAAACAGGAGCAGCAAAATAGAGAGACCAAACAGACAGAGCTCTAAAGAGGATAGACAAAGACCTACTTTAAATCTGGCATGGCAAAAACCTTACTTAGGATCAGGCACCTGTGTGGAGGAAGGAGCCGTCTGAAACATCAAGTGCTGGAAGGAGATAGGGTGAGGAAAAAGCACTCTGCAGGTAACAAGAAATAAAAATTCCTGCAGAGTCTGGCCGTGCCTCTATAAAGCCAGGAGGAGACTCACCAGCAACATGCCGATGCAGCATAGATGGGAGAGTTGCACGAGAAAGCTCAGCAAGCTGGTGTCAGGACAGGGTGAGGGGATGCTCATCATGTGGTGCCAAAAAAGAGGAAGACCAGGGAAAAGGCAAAGGAGGGTCCTAATTATAGTTAGATGAGGAACGGGTGACCCCTTGACACTCATCTGTGTCTGTGCTCTGCATTCCCTATCTTCCCTAGAAGGCTCCTTCTCCCTATGCGTGATTATGTGCATAGGTCATCGCTGTCCCTGGTCTAGCTCTGGCTAGTGAATTGGGCAACAAGAGATTAGGCCCCTTTCACATCTATGGCCATGTTCACACACATGCGTTTTTTTGACCATCTCTGGCCGGCTTCAGACTGCGTGTCTGATCCGATCCGTAGCTGTCCGCTTGAGGCAGACAGCCGCGGACCGGATCAGCACACAGGACGGGGGGCTATTATGCCCTCCGATCCTGTGTGCAGCGCACGCAGCTCCCGATGCTAATAGGTGAGGAGCGCGGGCGCCGCGGTCCTGACCTGTCAGCGGCTGCAGCTGCGTGTGCTGCACACAGGATTGGAGGGCATAATAGCCCCCCCGTCCTGTGTGCTGATCCGGTCCGCGGCTGTCTGCCTCAAGCGGACAGCTATGGATCGGATCACACACGCAGTGTGAAGCCGGCCTCTGCGTTTTTGGGCTGTTAAAAAAAACGCAGGTGCGTTAACGCAGGGTACATTTGAGTGTAGCTGCGTTTTTCAGCTCCATTTGCGTTTTTTACCCCTAGTCCAAAAAATGCTGCATGCAGCATTTTTGGGTGCTGTAAAAAAACGCATGTGCGTTTTTCCAAAAAACGCATGCGTTTTTTTACATGGGGCCCTATGGGAAACGCATGCAAAAACGCACGGTAGATTAGTACCTTTTAGTGCCATTCAAAAACGCATGCGTTTCCCATAGGGGCCAATGTTAAAAAAACGCATGCGTTTTTGAAAAAACGCACATGCGTTTTTTTAACATGGGGGCCCTATGGGAAGCACATGCGTTTTTAAAAGGCACATTTATGCACCTTGCGTTAACGCTTGCGTTTTTGCCTGCGTTTTTGGTGAAAAAATGACTAAGTCCAAAAACGTGGCAAATCCTTTCAGACACACAAGGGACATTTTTTAGCACTCTTAAAAAAGCGCAAGTGCTTTTAAGAGTGCTAAAAAAAAACGCAAATTGTGTGTGAACATAGCCTATGCATCTGCTGCGTTTTGCTTAATTTGCGTTTTCATGCGTTTTACCGCAAAAACGCATCAAAACGCATGCGTTTTTGACCCCATTGATTGTTAATGGAAACGCATAAAAAAGCATGCAAATGCATGTTTAAAAACGCACGTGCGTTTGCATAAACGCAAAACGCATGCGTTTTTGCAAACGCAGCCCAAAACGTTGTTTGCCACGTTTTAAGCTGCGTTTGCATAAACGCATGCGTTTTGCGGTTTTGCAAACGCATATGCGTTTTTAACCTGCGTTTGCATGCGTTTTTGATGCGTTTCCTTTAAAATCAATGGGGACAAAAACGCATGCGTTTTGATGCGTTTTTGCGGTAAAAACGCATGAAAACGCAAATTAAGCAAAACGCAGCAGACGCATAGATGTGAAAGGGGCCTTAGTCTCACTACAACACAGAGATAACAACAAAGGCTATGTTCACACACAATTTGCGTTTTTTTTAGCACTCTTAAAAGCACTTGCGTTTTTTTAAGAGTGCTAAAAAATGTCCCTTGTGTGTCTGAAAGGATTTGCCACGTTTTTGGACTTAGTCATTTTTTCACCAAAAACGCAGGCAAAAACGCAAGCGTTAACGCAGGGTGCATAAATGTGCCTTTTAAAAACGCATGTGTTTCCCATAGGGCCCCCATGTTAAAAAAACGCATGTGCGTTTTTTCAACATGGGCCCCTATGGGAAACGCATGCGTTTTTGAACGGCACTAAAAGGTACTAATGTACCATGCGTTTTTGCATGCGTTTCCCATAGGGCCCCATGTTAAAAAAAACGCATGCGTTTTTGGAAAAACGCACATGCGTTTTTTTACAGCACCCAAAAACGCTGCATGCAGCGTTTTTTGGACTAGGGGTAAAAAACGCAAATGGAGCTGAAAAACGCAGCTACACTCAAATGTACCCTGCGTTAACGCACCTGCGTTTTTTTTAACAGCCCAAAAACGCAGAGATGGTCAAAAAAACGCATGTGTGTGAACATGGCCAAACAAGCGGGTATAAAACAACAAAAGCAATTCCAGAACTGGGACATGTACAACTTCTTGTGGGAGGTCAGCATAGAAAAAGTATAACTAGTACATGGGAGAGCCAGGAGTGAGTTTAAATAAAAGAAGAGAGTGGCAATAAGGATTGGCAGCTGAGATTGTACTTGAAGCAGGGTCAAAAAGGAATTCTTAACCCATAAAGCACCAAAAGAAACAAAATTCGCTCCACTCACGTTCATCTCTGAGCAGACTCCAATGAGGCCATGAGATCTTTCAATTGTTGTGACCTTCTAATGTCAGATGCCATACAGGTCCTAGCCAGATGCAACACATGTGGAAGCTGGTCAGACACAGGATGCTGCCTGCAGTGAGTATGACGGTGCATACAGACAGGCCATGTTCACACACATGCGTTTTTTTGACCATCTCTGCGTTTTTGGGCTGTTAAAAAAAACGCAGGTGCGTTAACGCAGGGTACATTTGAGTGTAGCTGCGTTTTTCAGCTCCATTTGCGTTTTTTACCCCTAGTCCAAAAAACGCTGCATGCAGCGTTTTTGGGTGCTGTAAAAAAATGTATGTGCGTTTTTTCAAAAACGCATGTGTTTTTTTAACATGGGGCCCTATGGGAAACGCATGCAAAAACACATGTTACATTAGTACCTTTTAGTGCCATTCAAAAACGCATGCGTTTCCCATAGGGGCCCATGTTAAAAAACGCATGCGTTTTTGAAAAAACGCACATGCGTTTTTTTAACATGGGGGCCCTATGGGAAACACATGCGTTTTTAAAAGGCACATTTATGCACCTTGCGTTAACGCTTGCGTTTTTGCCTGCGTTTTTGGTGAAAAAATGACTAAGTCCAAAAACGTGGCAAATCCTTTCAGACACACAAGGGACAGTTTTTAGCACTCTTAAAAAAACGCAAGTGCTTTTAAGGGTGCTAAAAAAAACGCAAATTGTGTGTGAACATAGCCACACTCGGTAAAAATTATTCTTAGCCCAATATACATACATTTAAGGAAAAAAAAATATTGCTCCCAAAGGTGTCAGTATCCTTTACCAATTGGAGAACTATGGATATTTTTTATACAGTCCCTCTATTTTCATGCAGTAATTGGACAATTAATAAGCAATTTAATGGTATGGTGAATCCTGTTCCTTTGTCATTACATGATAAATTAAAGGGAATGTGTTACCAGGTTTTTCCCTATGTAATTTGAGAATAGCATTATGTAGGGGGTAGTGATCCTGATTCCAGCGATGTGACACTTTTCAGGCTGCTTCCTGTCAATTTGATAATGTCACTGTTTTTTTCTGTTGCAGATCTAGCAGTTCTCTGAATGTTGAGATTTATATAACTCTGCCCACACCACTTGTTGGCAGATTTCTGTATACACTATATATTGACAGAAAGCTGATAGTCAGAGGAGGGGCAGGTTTACATAGAGCAGGAAAAGCGATAATAATATTTATTCATGTATATAGCGCTACTACTGTAGACAGCTCATGTGACTGACATCTGCCTTAATTCCCTATATGGCACATGTGTTGCACATTGGCTGTTTTTAATCAGATGTTTATGTTTGGAAATTAAAGATAGCACACGTATGAGGCAAGTTGTGTGAGGTGATTTGTGCACATCTGTGTCTGTCTGTGTGGTGTGTGTGTCCCTGGGTTGTGTGTATGTGTGTGTCCCTGTGGGGTGAGTGCATGTGTCCCTATAGGGTGTGTATGTGTGTGTGTCCCTGTGGGGGGGGTCTGTGTGGTGTGTGTCTCTGTTGTGTGTGTCTCTTTGTGGTGGGTGTGTGTGTCCCTGTGGGGTGAGTGCATGTGTCCCTATAGGGTGTGTATGTGTGTGTGTCCCTGTGGGGGGGTCTGTGTGGTGTGTGTGTATCTGTGTTGTGTGTGTCCCTGGGTTGTGTGTATGTGTGTGTCCCTGTGGGGTGAGTGCATGTGTCCCTATAGGGTGTGTATGTGTGTTTCCCTGTGGGGGGTGTCTGTGTGGGGTGTGTGTGTCTCTGTGTAGTGTGTGTCTCTTTGTGGGGTGTGTGTGTGTCCCTGTGCGGTGAGTGCATGTGTCCCTATAGGGTGTGTATGTGTGTGTGTCCCTGTGGGGGGGTCTGTGTGGTGTGTGTGTGTCTCTGTGGGGTGAGTGCATATGTCTCTATAGGGTGGCCATGTCTGTGTGTCCTTGTGGGTGGGGTCTGTGTGGTGTGTGTGTCTGTGTTGTGTGTGTCTCTTTGTGGTGTGTGTCCCTGTGGGGTGAGTGCATGTGTCTCTATAGGGTGTGTGTATGTTCCCTTGGGCGGGGTGTCTCTGTGTTGTGTGTGTCTCTTTGTGGTGTGTGTGTTTGTTCGGGTGCGTGGTGAGTATCCAATGTTGGGGCTGCACCTTAGCGACTATACACTTGCTGTTACTCTTTGTGTGCGTGTGGTGTGTATACATGTCCCCGTGCGTGGTGAATATCTCATGTTGGGGCCCCACCTTAGTGACTATATGCTGGTATGTGCTGTTAGTCTTTGGCGCTATCATTAAGCCCCTCTCATTCACAACTGTCAACTGGTAACTGTTAGTGATGAGCGAGTATGCTCTGTGCGACTCGGTACTCGCACGAGTATCTCGGTACTCGGGGTGCTCGGCGAGCACCGAGTACTGCCGAGATGCTCGGACTGCTCGGTAATAAATAGCGATCTGAGACACATACACTGCTCCCTTAAGTGCACACAGTGAGCTGGCACCTCACAGAGAGCAGATTCATTGTTAGGATACCTCTGGGGGCCACAGCAAGGTGTTGTATGTTGCAGCGATTTCAAAAAGCCCACCCTCCCGCCCTTTCCCAGAAACACTCGTTTTATAACCGGAAGTCTGTGGGCGGAGCCTGTCACTCATTGACTTACATTGGGCTCGGTGCTCGGCCGAGTACACGAGTATCTTGAGATGCTCGGCCAGAGCACCGAGCACCCGAGCATTTTAGTGCTCGCTTATCACTAGTAACTGTCACTTTTTCCCCATTATGTAGATAGGGGCCAAATTGTTTGGTGAATTGGAATGTGCGGGGTTAAAATTTTGCCTCACAACATAGCCTATGAAGCACCCGAGGTCCAGACATGTGACTGTGCAACATTTTGTCTCTATAGCTGACAGCTGTCGATTTTCCTCCAACACTTTTCCATTCACTTTTTCCCCATTATGTAGATAGGGGCAAAATTGTTTGGTGAACTGGAACGCGCAGGGTTAAAATTTCGCCTCACAACATAGCCTATGACGCTCTCGGGGTCCAGATGTGTGACTGTGCAAAATTTTGTGGCTGTACTTGCGACGGTGTAGATGCCAATCCCGGATATACACACACACACACACACACACATTCAGCTTTATATATTAGATCAATTCCATAGTGCTTTACATACATTTGCAAAACTGTCCCCATTGGGGCTCACAATCTAAACATCCTACCAGCATGTCTTTGGACTGTGGGAGAAAACCAAAGAACCTGGAGGAAACCCACACAAACACGAGCAGAACATACAAACTCCTTACAGATGTTGTCCTTAGTAGGATTTGAAGCCAGGATCCACTATACATTTGAGCCTAGCTAACCACCGAGCCACCATGCCATAGCATAAGATCGCTAGTCTTCAAGTGATAATCTCCCGCTGATTAAACACTGATTTTATTAAAATTGCAACAGCAGCCAAGTAAGTGACACACCAATGGATTAAGGGTCTGTGGAGCTAATTGGAGATTTCATGAATTACATCAAAAATAATGATTTTAACCCCTTAAGGACCGAGTCACTTTGCAGCTTAATGACCAGACCATTTTTTGTAATTCTGACCACTCTCCCTTTATGAGGTAATATCTCTGGAACGCTTCAACGGATCCTAGCGATTATGAGATTGTTTTTTCGTGACATATTGGGCTTAATGTTAGTATTAAATTTAGGTCGATAATTTTTGCGTTTATTTGTGAAAAAATAAAAAATTTGGCAAAAATTTTGAAAATTTAGCAATTTTCAAATTTTTTATTTTTATTCTGCTAAACCAGAGAGTTATGTGCCACAAAATAGTTAATAAATAATATGTCCCACATGTCTACTTCACATCAGCACAATTTTGGAAGAAAAATAAAAATTTGTTAGGACGTTATAAGGGTTCAAATTTCATCAGCAATTATTCATTTTTCCAGCAAAATTTACAAAACCATTTTTTTAGTGACCACATCACATTTGAAGTCCCTTTGAGGGGTTTACATGACAGAAAACACCCAAAAGTGACACCATTCCAAAAACTGCACCCCTCAAGCTACTCAAAACTATATTGAAGAAGATTATTAACCCTTCAGGTGCTTCACAGGAACTAAAATAATGTTGAAGGAAAAAATGGACATTTTAATTTTTGTAACAAAAATGTTCTTTTAGCCTCAATTTTTTCATTTTCACATGGGCAACAGGATAAAATGCATCCTAAAATTTGTTGGGCAATTTCTCCTGAGTACACCGATGCCTCATATGTGGTCATAAACCACTGTTTGGGCGCACGGCAGGGCTCAGAAGGGAAGGAGCGCAATTTGAATTTTAGAGCCAATTTTCCGTTCAAAAAGTGAAATGGCGCTCCTTCACTTCTGAGCCCTGCCGTGCGCCCAAACAGTGGTTTATGACCACATATAAGGTATCGGTGTACTCAGGTGAAATTGCCCAACAAATTTTGGGATGTATTTTATCCCTTTGCCCATGTAAAACTGAAAAAATGTAGGCAAAAAGAATTTTTTTGTGAAAAAAAAAGTGTTTTTTTTAATTTTTATGAATGAATTTGTGAAGCATCTGGGGGTTCAAAGTGCTCACTATGCATCTAGATACCTTCCTTAGGGGGTCTAGTTTCCAAAATGGGGTCATTTGTGGGGGAGCTCCAATGTGGAGACACACAGGGACCCTCCATACGCGACATGGTATCCGCTAACAATTTGAATGGAAAATGAGCTCAAATTGTTAGCGGACACCATGTCGCGTTTGGAGGGTCCCTGTGTATCTCCACATTGGAGCTCCCCCACAAGTGACCCCATTTTGGAAACTAGACCCCCGAAGGAACGTATCTAGATGCATAGTGAGCACTTTGAACCCCCATATGCTTCAGAAATTCATCCGTAAAAATGAAAAAGCACTTTTTTTTCCACTAAAAAATTATTTTTTCATTATTACGGATCAATTTGTGAAGCATCTGGGGGTTCAAAGTGCTCACTATGTACCTAGATATGTTCCTTTGGGGGTCTAGTTTCCAAAATAGGGTCACTTGTGGGGGAGCTCCAATGTGGAGACACACAGGGACCCTCCAAACGCGACATGGTGTCCGCTAACAATTTGAGCTCATTTTCCATTCAAATTGTTAGCGGACACCATGTCGCGTTTGGAGGGTCCCCGTGTGTCTCCACATTGGAGCTCCCCCACAAGTGACCCCATTTTGGAAACTACACCCCCAAAGGAACATATCTAGATGCATAGTGAGCACTTTCTACCCCCAGGTGCTTCACAAATTGATCTGTAAAAATGAAAAAAGAAAATTTGTGTGGAAAAAAAAAAGTGCTTTTTCATTTTTATTGATGAATTTGTGAAGCATCTGGGGGTTCAAAGTGCTCACTATGCATCTAGATATGTTCCTTAGGGGTCTAGTTTCCGAAATGGGGTCACCTGTGGGGGAGCTCCAATGTGGAGACACACCGGGGCCCTCCAAACGCGACATGGTGTCCGCTAACAATTTGAATGGAAAATTAGCTCAAATTGTTAGCTGACACCATGTCGCGTATGGAGAGCCCCTGTGTGTCTCCGCATTGGAGCTCCCCCACAAGTGACCCCATTTTGGAAACTAGACCCCCAAAGGAACATATCTAGATGCATAGTGAGTACTTTGAACCCCCAGATGCTTCACAAATTGATCCATAATAATGAAAAAATAAATTTTTTGTGGGAAAAAAAAGTGCTTTTTCATTTTTACGGATGAATTTCTGAAGCATATGGGGGTTCAAAGTGCTCACTATGCATCTAGATACGTTCCTTACGGGTCTAGTTTCCAAAATGGGGTCACTTGTGGGGGAGCTCCAATGTGGAGACACACGGGGACCCTCCAAACGCGACATGGTGTCCGCTAACAATTTGAATGGAAAATGAGCTCAATTTGTTAGCGGACACCATGTCGCGTTTGGAGGGTCCCGGTGTGTCTCCACATTGGAGCTCCCCCACAAGTGACCCCATTTTGGAAACTAGACCCCCAAAGAAACGTATCTAGATGCATAGTGAGCACTTTGAACCCCCAGGTGCTTCAGAAATTCATCCGTAAAAATGAAAAAGCACTTTTTTTCCACAAATAATTTCTTTTTTCATTATTACGGATCAATTTGTGAAGCATCTGGGGGTTCAAAGTGCTCACTATGCATCTAGATATAATCCTTTGGGGGTCTAGTTTCCAAAATGGGGTCACTTGTGGGGGAGCTCTAATGTGGAGACACACAGGGGCTCTCCATACGCGACATGGTGTCCGCTAACAATTGGAATTGTTAGCGGACACCTTGTAGGATATGAAGAGCCCCTATGTGCCTAAACATTGGAGCTCCCCCACAAGTGACCCCATTTTGGAAACTAGACCACCCAAGGAACGTATCTAGATGCATAGTGAGCACTTTGAACCCCCAGATGCTTCACAAATTGATCCGTAAAAATGAAAAAAGAAACTTTTTGTGGAAAAAAACGTGCTTTTTCATTTTTATGGATGAATTTGTGAAGCATCTGGGAGTTCAAAGTACTCACTATGCATCTAGATACGTTCCTTCGGGGGTCTAGTTTCCAAAATGGGGTCACTTGTGGGGGAGCTCCAATGTTCAGGCACACAGGGAGGGGCTCTCCATACCCGACATGGTTTCCGCTAACAATTGGAGCTAATTTTCTATTGAAATTGTTAGCGGACACTATGTCGCATATGGAGAACCCGTGTGCCACCAGCACAAGGGCAACTGGTAGAGTTGGGGTACAGCACCAGAAAATGCCGCCTCTAATGAATGCGCTATTTTCTTGGGTGGCTGTGGGTTGAAATTTGCAGCGTGGGGACCCACAACATTTGAGTCTCTCCACGCTGAGGATTCCAGTCAGCCAGCTACCAAGTTGTACATGGCTGGCTACAAATACAGCGAAGGCTTTATTTTATTTCTAGAACTAATTCTAGAAAAAAAAATGACGTAGGGCTCCGCCATATTTTTGGTCCAGCCAGGTACAACTGGGCAGCTACAGACTGCCAGCAACCCCCAGCTGCCTCGCTGTACCTGGCTGCAACCAAAAATACAGCGAAGCCCATTTTTTTTTATTTCTAGAACTAATTCTAGAAAAAAAAAATGACGTAGGGCTCCGCCATATTTTTGGTCCAGCCAGGTACAACTTGGCAGCTACAGACTGCCAGCAACCCCCAGCTGCCTCGTTGTACCTGGCTGCAACCAAAAATACAGCAAAGCCCATTTTTTTTTATTTCTAGAACTAATTCTAGAAAAAAAAATGACGTAGGGCTCCGCCATATTTTTGGTCCAGCCAGGTACAACTTGGCAGCTACAGACTGCCAGCAACCCCCAGCTGCCTCGCTGTACCTGGCTGCAACCAAAAATACAGCGAAGCCCATTTTTTTTTATTTCTAGAACTAATTCTAGAAAAAAAAATGACGTAGGGCTCCGCCATATTTTTGGCCCAGCCAGGTACAACTAGGCAGCTGGGGGCTGGAATCCTCAGCATGGAAAGGCCCAAGCGTTCTGGGCCCCCCATGCTGCGAATTGCAGCCCGCAGC
The DNA here is from genome assembly GCA_033576535.1 of Allobates femoralis. NCBI lineage: Eukaryota > Metazoa > Chordata > Amphibia > Anura > Aromobatidae > Allobates > Allobates femoralis. Next base: position 57,482,096 of record JARQOC010000008.1, on the reverse strand, counting down.
CGCTCCAGAAAATGGCGCATTCATTGAAGCGCCATTTTCTGGCGCTGTACCCATGCTCTTCCAGTTGCCCTGGTGCCGGTGGCGAACTGGGTAATAAAGGGGTTAATGCCAGCTTTTTATTGGCAGCTGGCACTAAGCCCGAGATTCATAATATAGGGCCAATGTTAGACCCGCCATTAGGAATCTCTGGTAAGTAGTCAATAAATACACACAGAGAAAAATATTTTTATTAGAAAAAAAACACAAACAAATTTCGGACTCCATCTTTATTATAAAAAGATCCGACGTAGTCCACAACGAAGGTCCCACGACGCTCGATCACCTCCGACGTAGTCCACAACGAAGGTCCCACGATCACCATGCAGGGGGATCAGGGATCCCCATGCAGTGGAATGGGGATCAGGGATCCCCATGCAGGGGGATCCCTGATCCCCCATCCCCCTGCATGGGGATCAGGGATCCCCATGCAGGGGGATGGGGGATCAGGGATCCCCATGCAAGGGATGGGGGTGGGGGATCAGGGATCCCCATGCAGGGGGATGGGGGATCAGGGATCCCCATGCAGGGGGATCAGGGATCCTCCTGCAGGGGGATGGGGGATCAGGGATCCCCATGCAGGGGGATGGGGGATCAGGGATCCCCCATCCCCATACAGGGGGATGGGGGATCAGGGATCCCCATGCAGGGGGATGGGAGATCAGGGATCCCCATGCAGGGGGATCAGGGATCCTCCTGCAGGGGGATGGGGGATCAGGGATCCTCATGCAGGGGGATCAGGGATCCTCCTGCAGGGGGATGTGGGATCAGGGATCCCCATGCAGGGGGATGGGGGATCAGGGATCCCCATGCAGGGGAATGGGAGATCAGGGATCCCCATGCAGGGGGATCAGGGATCCTCCTGCAGGGGGATGGGGGATCAGGGATCCCCATGCAGGGGGATCAGGGATCCTCCTGCAGGGGGATGGGGGATCAGGGATCCCCATGCAGGGGGATCAGGGATCCTCCTGCAGGGGGATGGGGGATCAGGGATCCCCATGCAGGGGATCAGGGATCCTCCTGCAGGGGGATGGGGGATCAGGGATCCCCATGCAGGGGGATCAGGGATCCTCCTGCAGGGGGATGAGGGATCAGGGATCCCCATGCAGGGGGATCAGGGATCCTCCTGCAGGGGGATGAGGGATCAGGGATCCCCATGCAGGGGGATCAGGGATCCTCCTGCAGGGGGATGAGGGATCAGGGATCCCCATGCAGGGGAATGGGAGATCAGGGATCCCCATGCAGGGGGATCAGGGATCCTCCTGCAGGGGGATGGGGGATCAGGGATCCCCATGCAGGGGGATCAGGGATCCTCCTGCAGGGGGATGGGGGATCAGGGATCCCCATGCAGGGGGATCAGGGATCCTCCTGCAGGGGGATGGGGGATCAGGGATCCCCATGCAGGGGGATCAGGGATCCTCCTGCAGGGGGATGGGGGATCAGGGATCCCCATGCAGGGGGATGGGGGAGGTCTTACCAGACGTCGGGCGGCGGTGAGAGGAAGCCGGAGGACGCAGGCAGGAGGACGCAAGCTGGAGGCGGCGGCGGCAGGAGGAGGTGAGTACCGGCGGTGGCGGGGGGCCGGAGACAGCGGGGGGGGCCCAGAATCAGCAGGGGACGGGGGATAGCGGGGGGGGGGGCCCAGAAAAAGAAGGGGACAAGGCACAAGGGGATAGCGGGGGGGCCCAGAAACAGCAGGGGATGAGCCGGGGATGAGCCGGGGGATGAGCCGGGGGATGAGCCGGGGGGGGGGGGGGAGACACAGCGGGGGACAGGGGTATGAGCGGGGGAGCGCAGACACAGTTGGGGGACAGGGGGATGAGCCGGGGGATGAGCCGGGGGGGGGGGGAGACACAGCGGGGGACAGGGGTATGAGCGGGGGAGCGCAGACACAGTTGGGGGACAGGGGATGAGCGGGGGGCAGGCACAGTGGGGGTCAGGGGGATGAGGGGGGGAAGGTGATACACATCAGAGGGCACAAGCAGGGGATGTGTGCAGGAGCCGGGCACAGCTGACAGCCCGGCTCCTGCAGCGATCGCTCAGGGAAGTGCTGACATTCAGCACTTTCCTGCGCGATCTTGATGTGATCGGTCGGTCAGATTGACTGACCGATCACATCGCTCTGAGTGTGGGGACCCCTAAAAAGGGTCCCCACACCTCTGCCCCTGACCCTCAGCTGTCACTGACAGCTTTTAGAATTGAGCTGTCACTGTTCGTTTAGGAGCAGTGACAGTTCAAAGCCATGACGAGTATACTCGTCATGATGCGGGAACTGACAGCTTTTCATGACGAGTATACTCGTCATTAGTCGTAAAGGGGTTAACCTATGCTTCACCCACTTCTGCAATCAAAGGGAAATCAATTTTCTTGACATTACCTTGACTGGAAATGATATTGATGGAAGAGTTAATATCAGCCCATATAAGAAACCGACTGCAGTGAATTCTATTCTGCATGCAGAAACTTGCCATCCGAGTCATGTCATCAAAAACATCCCAGTAGGGGAACTGATTAGAACTAAAAGAAACTGTACTAATTCAGACACAGTGAAAAAGATAGACAGAAAAAATCTGTTAAATTATACACATAGAAAAAACGATGCTGATTTTATCACTTTTTCTACTTCTTGTAGCCCATACTATCATGAGATAACCAACATTGTCAAAAAATACTTACCGCTGTTAAATCGGGATGCTAAACTGACACATATTCTGGAAAGGAATCTGGTGCGGTTTGTAGCAAAAAAAGCCCCGACTTTAAGCAACATTCTTTCCCCTAGTTTTTCACACTTCCAACCACACACTCAGGGAATACTTGGATGGAATTAAGGGGCTTTATAAGTGCGGACATCTGAGATGTAAAGCCTGCAATTATGTACATAGAACTAAATCTATAGAATCCTGTGTTAATGGCAGAAAATTTCCCATTGAGAACTACATGAACTGCACTAACAGCTATGTAGTGTATTTAATTGAGTGCACTCTGTGCAAAGTCCAGTATGTAGGCTGCACTACTGGGGAATTGAAACGACGTATATGCAGACACATCTAATGGTGGGTTTACACGTCCCGATATCGGGACGATAGCGCTATACAACGGCGCGGGAGCGCGCATTTTTTGAGCACTTTTCCCGATATCGCATCGGCGGCTTACACACTGCGATATCGGGAAACAACGTCCCTACGATGTGTACGCCCACCAACCCAGTAACGACCATTTAATATGGGAGTTAATGGGTAGCGTCGGCGTACACATCGGAGTTGGATGTTTACACGCAACGATCCGGCTCCAACAGGCATCCGATATCGGGCGGTTGAATAGCACGCTCATTCGACCCCCGATATCGGATTACCATCGTTCCTGCATCGTATTGTACCTTCAAACAGTACGATGCAGGAACGATATCGGGTCCAACTCACGAACCACGTGACTTTTTGTCAGAGTTGGATCGGAGTTGGACGCCGATATCGCGGCGTGTAAACCCACCATAAGATTCTGACAATACCGCTGCAGTTAATCAGTCTGCAGTCTCTCGACATTTCTGTCACAAACATGGTGGAGATACGAGATCACTGCGGTTTTTTTGGTATTGAAAGGGTTTCAAACTCTCCAAGAAATGGAGACAAAAAACGCAGACTTTTAAACCACGAATCTTACTGGATATTCATGCTAGGTACTAGAGTGCCATTGGGCTTGAACAAAAGACAAGATCTGATTTTATAATACTAGTACAATATATGTGTCTCTCCTTTAGGCGGCCGTCACACGCACAGATATCTTTAGCGATATTGTAAGCGATCACGTGCACGCGCAATCGCTTACAATATCGCTCACATCGCTGGTGAGATGTCACACAGACAGACTCACCAGCGATGTGGAGCCGCGATCTCGCTGGTAACTATGGTACACATCGGGTAACTAGGCGATATCGGGCTTAAAATCGATGCATGTAATCAAGCGATTTACGATGTTAAATCGCTTGATCGTGATATCGCTGATCTGAGGTCCGGTTCTCAGATCTAGCGATGAGCGATTTGACGATCTGTCTCATCGTGGTGTATAACACCATGATGAGCGATTTCCCAGCGCAGAGTCTATGCTGGGAGATGGTAACTATGGTACACGTCGGGTAACTAAGCGACGCGCGGCACCTAGTTACCCGATGTGTACCATAGTTACCAGCGAGATCACAGCTCCACATCGCTGGTGAGTCTGTCTGTGTGACATCTCACCAGCGATGTGAGCGATATTGTAAGCGATTGCGCGTGCACGTGATCGCTTACAATATCGCTATAGATATCTCAGCGTGTGACGGCCGCCTTAAGCGATCAAAAAGGAGATCGCTTAAATGATATCGGGCAAGAAATCGTTCCGTGTGACGGCCGCCTTAGGCGGCCGTCACACGCACAGATATCTTGCCCGATATCGTTTAAGCGATCTCCTTTTTGATCGCTTAAGCGATATCGGGCTTAAAATCGATGCATGTAATCAAGCGATTTACGATGTTAAATCGCTTGATCGTGACATCGCTGATCTGAGGTCCGGTTCTCAGATCTAGCGATGAACGATTTCACGATCTCCTTCATCGTGGTGTATAACACCACGATGAGCGATCTCCCAGCGCAGAGCCTATGCTGGGAGATGGTAACTATGGTAAACGTCGGGTTACTAAGCGACGCGCGGCCCTAGTAACCCGATGTGTACCATAGTAACGAGCGAGATCGCGGCTCCGCATCGCTGGTGAGTCTGTCTGTGTGACAGCTCACCAGCGATGTGAGCGATATTGTAAGCGATTGCGCGTGCACGTGATCGCTTACAATATCGCTAAAGATATCTGTGCGTGTGACGGCCGCCTTACTTTCATTCCTGATCTGTTACTATTATCCCTTGACCTGTTGTTCTTTATTGTACTTATGATTTGCTTTTGAATCACTGTTTATTCTATTTTAACATGTTTTATTGATTTATTGTAAAAGTAAGTTTTTTGTATATATTTGTTGTTCTGCTGTGTTATCTTCAATCAGGTGTCAATGATTAATTATGTCACGTGTGCTAGGATTAAGGAGGTATATGGGTTTTCCCTCCAGACATCTTTGAACCACGACTAATGGTGCCGTCACACAGCACGATCTGGCCAGCGATGTCGGAAGCGATGCGCGGGTGCCCGCTCGCTTCCGACATCGCTGGCCAGCTGTCACACAGCATCGCTGTGGCCGGCGACACCGCAGCGATGCGGGCGGTGACATCGCTCGCTGGGCTGGGCTCAGCCCAGCGAGCGATCCGCAGCAACGCGGCGGTATAGGCTGGATCGCCGCCGGCATCGCTCTGGCGATGTCACACGGCGCGATCCAGCCTTATCGCAGGTCGCCGGTTGACAGGTTTACGGTTCTTCCCGTAAACCTCTCAACCTGCGACCAGCGATAAAACGCGGTCGCGCCGCTCAATTACACAGCTGATACGTCACTTTTTCGGCGATGTCGCTAGCGACGTCGCCAGGTGTGACAGCACCTTAAGACAGTTCTCTGTCGAAACGCGTCAGTGTTAGCACATACTGCCTGTATTAGATGGATGGCGTTTACGTTTGAATAAATCCTCATAATTGCAAGATTATGAATGCTGGATTTTTCTACATTATTATTGGTGATTGCCGTTCCAGAGACCAGGACTGTATCCGTGCACCATTTCCTTGTACTGGAGTACTACTATTTCAACTGGGTGAGCTGAACTTTCCTTCTACCTTTCCCCTGCTACCATTTTCATTGGAGTTAGATACCAAGTTGAAACAAATCAACAGGATAATGTCAAATTCAAATTTAGTGTAAAAACAATACCAAAATATTTGGCCAGGGTTGGAATGAAAAATGTCCAAAATCAAGCCATAAAGCCAAGCAAGGTCAGTCACGACACAGTGTTTCTGCTTGAGCTTTGCACAACATACAGATAAGAGTCAAAGTAAGGCTGGTTTCACACTTGCGCTCCGAAGAAGTGCAAGCTGAGCGCAGACACCGCGAGCCCCTATGTTTATCATGGTTTGCACAGAGTTGCGTTTGGCTTCGCATGACCATGCACACTGATAGACTTCAGTATTTGATTTGTATGTATGCGGATGCTTGCGTACAAATCACACATTCTCGTCTACACCCTGAACGCGTCATGTCGCGTTCAGGGTGCGGACAAGAATGTGTGATTTGTAAGCAAGCATCCGCATACATACAAATCACACAGGGAAGTGAATAAGTGTGCACGGCAATGCGCAGCTGAGCGCATCACCATGCGTCCCCATGATAAATTTAGGGGCGCATGGTGTCTGCGCTCAGCTTGCGCTTCCCCACTGTAATACGCAGCGGCGGGGAGCTCAAGTGTGAAACCAGCCTAATAGTATTGAAAGGGAATGGTCAACCTCTAGGACAGAATTGACCAAAGAAGCATCCAATGTCAATGTCAAAGATTAATATGAAGAATGAGGTATTTATTAGGAGCCTTCAGAAACTGCATTTTAGGGCAATATTTTGAAGCCCAATTCAGTCTTGGAGATTGACGATTCTCATTCAACACCCTTTCCTGCACTTATAGCTGATCCTGTTTTACTCAGCTGAAGAATGAGGACAGCAGCATCTACATCCCATTTACCTTTACTGTTGGTGTGCTCACTTTGCATACCCTTGGAAGGTGAGCTTTCTCATTCCCCACTTCTTACTCTTTTGTTCCTGGCGTGCTCACCCTATTTTTGCTACGTTTTATTGTTTCTTGCATGCTTTCCGATGATAATAGTATGGTAATGGCATCACTTTGGTAATAGTATGTCATCACTCCAGATACAGTGGTCCCGATTCATTAAGGCTAGATTTGTACAATGATAATATTTTGCTGAGCTGTAAAGGGCCACCAAAAGGTTAAAAAGAACCTCACATGGTCACAATCGCTGAATTTTGGGTCAATTCTGTGCTAGCGCGTGCAAGCTTAGAATGCATGTTTTGATTTTACGACCTCGTGACTTTATGCATGTTTGTGCCAAACTGTCCTGGCCTCATCAGAGCCAGGGATTCAGTGGTCAAAGTAGTGAAAAGAAGATGGAGGACTGGATGGATGATGTTGAGGAGCAGAGAGGTTTGACAGGCAAGCAATAACTTGAGTATAAGAATTTTTATTATTTTTTAACATCTTATGTTTGTTATGCTCGGGGTCTAGAGAAGCCCCATTGCATAATAAAGGACATTCAATTCGTATATAACAACTTTGGGAATTGAATTGCCTAGGAAAATCTGTGTGAACAGCCAAATTTTAATTTTGATTAATCAGCTCATCTCTACTCAATATAATATACAAAAAAAGGAATAAAGTGCTGGAGATTTTGAAAGAAGAAAAAAAACACTACAGACAAATGAAATCTGCTAGTTTTCACATGTAGAATGCTCTGCAGTCTCTGTGAATTGCTCTGCAGTAATTAGATGGAGTTAATTTCCTTCAGTCTATTAAGGGTTAACTTCTGTGGCTCTGCAGTACCAGTTGCTGAGTGTATGAGGTGATTGTTTGCTCCTGCAGCCTTTAAATAGTCCCATGGCCCATCAGCTGGTGTTACTGATAGAGTTCATTCTCTGCAAAGACCATTATGTAGATGCTGTTTTGCAGTACCTGCTGAAGCCATCCTATAGCTTTATTTGCGATTGCTATCATGTGTGGAGTTGTTTTATTATACTGGTCCCTGGTTGAAGGGGAGGGGTGTTAGCCTAGGGTGCGTGTAGAGCATGGCAAGGGTGGGGGCCCAGATATCCTCACCTTTAGAGGTACGTCTGGGAACACGGTCAGCTAGGAAACCCCAGTCTAAGGGTCAGACTAGTTCCCCTGATTTCCTTTTGTCCATCACTGCCATACTGCTGCTTAACCCCTTTGTCCATTACTATCACCTGTGACAATAGTAAGAAGAAGTGGCTTTGAAAGAATATGAGTCAGAAAGGATTTTTTTCAACAACATATAACATTTGCCGACTTCTTTACCAGGGTTTTTTCACCATGTCCTGGGTGAAGACTGTAGGAGTATTGTTTAGATTTTATGGATTAAAAAGCATCCTATACACTGTTGGCTGAACAGTGGTTCCACAATCTTTTGACCATCAGCTATTTTACTCAAAATTCCCATACACAGGATTGCTTGCTCTCCAGAGCATTGTTGTGTTCTCTATATGAGAGAGCCACTTCAAGACTCCTCTTGCAAGTTCACTTAGTGAACAAGAGCATAGTCAGTCCAAAATCTGACAATATGGATCCATATCTTCTTCTTTATCATCTGTTGGGGAAGGGTCAGTAGCACCCATACATATTAGAATATTCTCAGAATCTGTTGATATCGGCACATTAGTCTAATGTGTATGGTGCCATAAGTATTATAAAGCAAAAATGGTACAGTTTTAAATACTAGCCAAAAGTAGACATTACTCCTCAAGAGAGAACAGGTATAAAGTTATTGCCTTATGGACATACTGTGGAATTGAATGAAAAGGTTGATTGGTAATTACCAATTTCATGTCTTATACTTTCCAACTCTACTATAGTTAATTAGAACTTTACCATGTTTAAATATTTCCACAGACAGAAAGGACCAAACTTTTCACATTTCTTAGATTTATTTGATCTTTTGTCTAATAATTACATTTTCATCATATACGGTAATTTGTTCTAACCTTTTACATGGTATTTTAATAATTCAACACATTCATCTGTTCCAGTTGAAGAAAAGGGTATGTTGCTACATTAAAATGGTTCCCAAAGCAATAGGTTAGCTTGTTCTATTCTCATATGGGAAAAACGCAGGGTTATTTTCCAAAAAAGCATGCATTTTTTTTTAACATGGGCCCCTATAGGAAACGCATGCGTTAACGCAGGGCACATATAGGCACCTGCGTTAACGCATGCGTTTCCCATAGGGCCCCATGTTATAAAAACGCATGCATTTTCTGAAAAACGCATGCGTTTCTATAACATGGGGCCCTATGGGAAACGCATGCGTTTTTAAATGGCACATTTATGCACCCTGCGTTAACGCTTGCGATTTTGCCTGCGTTTTTGAGGAAAAAATGACAAAGTCCAAAAAGGCTGTATTTCCTTTCAGACACACAAGAGACATTTTTTAGCACTCCTAAAAAAACGCATGTGGTTTTAAGAGTGCTAAAAAAACGCAAATTGTGTGTGAACAATGCCATTCATCAAGGTCAATAATATCATTCATTGTGCATGTCCAGAAGTATTTGTCAGTGACAATTTTTATTTTTCAAATAACATATTAAGAGGTTTTACAAAAAGCTACCAAATTGCAAGTGAACATTTGGACTTAAAGTCCAATCTATATCTTAGAAAAGAGAAAATGTCAGCAGGTTTGTGCTATCTAATCGGAAATCGGCATGAGGTAGGGACAAAGACCCTTAAGTTCTCATGGATTTCTCACTATGTTTACTGTCAAGTTTCTCTTTTTCACTCATCTGCAACTTTGCAACAGGCAACCAAGTACATTTTTTGTTTTTTTTAAGAGCAATATATTTATAGCCTGCATTATAAGCCTTGAGTTGCGTCTGCAATTTGTTTTTGGATACAGTCTACATACCGTACCTGTTACTATATTTCATGAAGCAATTTGGTTAAGGTTCCACCAGAACCTGTTCCTGCAACGTCTGCTTTTGTCATCAGGAGTCAACATATTCACTGTGTTGGTGGGGCTGGTGATAGAGGAGATATCAGAACCAGAATCTCTGGACAGTGCAGGCTCAGTCCATTCACTAAGATTAGAGTGACTGGGACCTGCTGTACATTTTAGGCGGCCGTCACACGGAACGATATCTTGCCCGATATCGTTTAAGCGATCTCCTTTTTGATCGCTTAAGCGATATCGGGCAAGATATCGTTGCATGTAATCAAGCGATTTACGATGTTAAATCGCTTGATCGTGACATCGCTGATCTGAGGTTCGGTTCTCAGATCTAGCGATGAACGATGCCACGATCTGCTTCATCGTGGTGTATAACACCACGATGAACGATCTCCCAGCGGCAGAGCCTATGCTGGGAGATGGTAACTATGGTACACGTCGGGTAACTAAGCGACGCGCAGCGCCTAGTTACCCGATGTGTACCATAGTAACGAGCGAGATCGCGGCTCCGCATCGCTGGTGAGTCTGTCTGTGTGACATCTCACCAGCGATGTGAGCGATATTGTAAGCGATTGCGCGTGCACGTGATCGCTTACAATATCGCTAAAGATATCTCACCGTGTGACGGCCGCCTTAGTCTTACAAAATGGATGCACTGTACAGCTGAAGTCATCAGCCTATTAGAAAGCACCTCACCCTACTATAATTTCCAGCCTACTGATGGAATCTGCCAGATAAAATGTATTGCTTTCCTGGCTCAGTCCTGTCAGATAGGTCTCCTGTACTCATGTACAAAAAAATATTCATATCCCACAGTGAGACTAACTGAAAGAGTAAAAAATATATATATATATATATATGTAAAAAAATAAAATAAAAAACACAAAAATTATGAAAACTTTTATCGCCACTAAAACTCATATTATTTATTCCGTACAGCAAACAACATAAACAAAATTAATAAAAAAACATGCCGAAAAGGCCATTTTTAAATTGTACTGATACTGAAATAATTGAGTAAAAAGCAACTTAAGCAGACATATTTAAAAAAAATGCTATGAATAAAAACACCAATCTGCCGCAAAACACAACCCATACAATGGCACATTTGGGGGGAAAAAAGTTACAGCTTTCAGAATATGGTGATGCAAAAACAAATACATTTTTTTGTAATGTAGATTTTAATGTGTAAAAGTAGCAAAGCATAAAAAATTATATAAATCTGGTATCGTTATAATCATATCTTTACTGTAAATCATCACTTTTACAACACGCTGAACCTCATGAAAAAAATATAGAAAAACAATAAGGGAATTGCTGGGTTTTGGTCATTCTGCATTCAAAATATGTGACTAAGACGCAATCAAAAATATTAAAAACCCAAAAATGTTACCAAAAAAAATCTTCAACTCATCATGCAAAAACTTAGCACTCATACAGAGCTCTGTTCACCAAAACATAAAAAAGTATATAAATCTGTTATTGCTGTAATCTCACTAATACCACAGGGAAAATGGCACATAAATAAAAAAAACTATTGTTGTATACTGTCCAAGTGTTCCTACTACCTCTCAAAAATCAGAATTAGGCTCAGTTCACATTTATCCTGTGCTTCAGAATAAGGCTCAGTTCACATTTATCCTGTGCTTCAGAATAAGGCTCAGTTCACATTTATCCTGTGCTTCAGAATAAGGCTCAGTTCACATTTATCCTGTGCTATCCGCTGAGCACTTGTGCCAGGGTGTTTGTGTAAATCTCAAAAATCGTGAGTCGGACAAAACTCCTGAAGGAACCACTCACTATAATGAATCTAATAGTGCCACTTTGGAATCTGTCTGGTCTCTGTTCCGGCAGTGTCTCATTATTTTTAAGCATCTTTATAATGCACACCCAAAAGGATGGATACCACCAGAGCAAATGCCAAACAGGGTCCAAAGTGTCTCCATCTGCCTCATTATAGTGAGTGGTTCCATCAGGGATTTCATCTGAATCGCATTTTTGTGGGATTTACAAGGAAACCATGATGTAAGTGCTCAGCGTAGAACCCAAAAATGTGATCCTAGTCTTTTACTGAAAGTGATAAAACAATGTTATGCACCCTAAAATGTTTCAAATAAAGCCCCTAAATTATCCTGCATAAAACCAGCCCCTCTCGGAATCATCTGTCATTGGAAATATTGGGGGTTCTCATGTTACTGGTACAACAAAGACTTTGGAAAACCAACATAACTCCCACCCTCCAAATAAAATCCAGTGAAATCCACACGCCCCAAAACCAAATTCTCCGCTCCCTCTGAACCCATTGGGCCTCAACTGCAGTAGACAACTACGTGTGTGAGATTATTGCATGTTGCAAGAAGCACAGGCTGGACACTATGTATGGGCACTATGCTGGCATATTTGCTGCTGTCCAGGAAACAATAATGGTGTGGACATGTCAAAGCAATCACTGCAGCCATGGATTAATTTATTGAGAGGTGAAATTTCTTCATAAATAATTTTTGTTCTTTTTCTGCTGTTCTGGCACCTTAGGAGCTCTGCAAATGTCCCCCACAAACTTATTCACGCAAAGTGTGTGCTCCAAAATGTCAAAAGCCAAATAGCACTCCTTCCTTTTCAGCCCTGTCATGTGACTAAACAGTCTTTTGTAATGACATAGGGCATAGACCATGTCCACATTCAGGAAACATTGTGCAATAAATTGTGGGGTCCAGTTCCACCTTTTAACCCTTGTGTAGCTGACACATTTGCAGCTAATAAAATAAATTACATTTTTACCAATTAAATGTTGTATTTCCATGTCCCAATATTATTAAATTCTGTGAAGCAGCTGTGAGTTCCAAATACACCCCTAGATGAATTCTAGATGAAGCAGTGAAGTTTTCAGTATGGGGTCACTTGTGGGGTTTCACTTGTGGGGTTTATTCCGATTGGGCACTCTAGGTATCACCTGGTGAAGATAGCATTTCTATCGAAACACGTTGTGGAGCTGTGGAGGGGAGGAAATAAAAGTCTGTTCAATATCATCTGAGGCTCCTGAAGTCTGTGTCCAAAGCACTTCTAATAGACTGCTTATATCCATATATAATATACGATTGGGCACTCTAGGGGCTCGGCTAATGTAGTCAACAATCTATTCAAACAGTAGTAACAGTAGTAGTAGCGCTCCTTTCCATCCCATCCCGCTGTGTACAATCACATATAGGCTACTACCACATTCAGTAATAACTACATAACAAATTGCCCTATCCTTTTTTTGCTATTACCCTTTGGGAAAAAGATAAATTTGTTGCTAAAACCATATTTTAGTGGAAAAACGTTTTTTGGTTGTTTTCACTTAAAAATGTTTTAAAGTTTTGTTGAATGTTTTTGCTGTTTTGGCACGTCACAGGCTCTACAAATGTGACATGGCAATTGCAATCTATTTCAGACAAATTTACACTGCAAGAATCAAACAATATTTTAGCGGAAAAAATAATAATCTTTGTTTTGACAACCACATTTTTAAACACTCTGTGAAGCATCCACGGGTTCAACATGCTCAAGAATCCTCTATATGATTCCATAGTTTCCAAAATGCGGTCACTTGTGGGAGTTTCTGCTGTTTTGGAACCTCAGAGGCTCTGTAAATGAGACATGGGATCTGCAATCTACTCCTACAAAATATACTAGTGCAGCTCAATGAATTAAAATATCATCAAAAATCAATGTAATACTGCCATGTTTCAGGGCGTTTCTGGGAGCCCTGAAACACGTTGACTAATAAATTAATATTATATTCACCCCTTGATGTCTCGTGGAATATGGCAACGCAGTTTTTAACTCTTCATCCTCCCTACATTCATTTTCTGAAATAATGACCATTGGGTTTTTATTGGCAGTAAGCCATAATCATCAACATTAACACAAAATAACACTTGAAATAGATCACTCTGTTTGTAATGACCCTATATAATATATGCATTTACATTTCTGTATTGAATTACTGAAATAAATTCCCTTTTTGATAATATTCTAATTCATTGAGATGCACAAGTACATTCCAAATACGAAATGTTGCTTTTTACCTACCGAGTCCTGCTGTTTGTCCAAACAGAACTTTGTGACTACATATGGGTATTACCACGCTCAAATGAAAGGGAGTAACAAACTGTAGTCTTTCATGCCACTGCTTGCAAAAGTGAAAATATGGGCCTAAAGCAACATTTTTATAAATAAAACATCAAAATATGATGACCTCATGTAATAAGATTCTATGTAGTATGTCATGCGTAAACTGCTTTGCAGTCTTCCTGAACTGATCTGCAGTGATTTAATATGTTTAATTCCTGTTGGTAAACTCAAAGTTAATGTCAAAAGATGCCACTGTCTGTGGTAAGTTACGACTCTTCAGGTGAGGGTTGCATCAGGTTATGCTGCTGTCCATGCCCCTGGACTTTAAATAATTCCTTCTTCTACCAGGAGATGTCACTGATAGAGTTTCAGTCTCTGCAAAAACTGTGAGCTGGTAGGACGCTTTTGCAGTTTGTGCTGAAGCCTTCCTGTTGTTCATGCTTGCAAAAGAAAAAACAAAGGTTGCGCCACGCTGCATTGGGGAATCTAGATTAAGCGATATTCAGGATTTTCACTCACCTTTACTAGTTGTGCCGTCTCCTTAGCTGGCTCGCGTGAAGGATCATGTGCCGATTTTAAGGATGGATAAATGTAGCCAGGTCCTGCTCCGGAGCAGCTCACAACACCACGCTCCCCGAAGGGAGATTGTAGATAAGCCGATGAATAAATGTGGTATAATAATAGTAAGCGCTGAGAGCTAAAACAGGATACACAATGCTCTTAAATATATTACCTTTGAGTTTTATTCATTCAACAAATAAAAGCCCTCCTGCCACAACGCGTTTCGACGCTGACTGCGTCTTCCTCAAGTGGATCTACTTGAGGAAGACGCAGTCAGCGTCGAAACGCGTTGTGGCAGGAGGGCTTTTATTTGTTGAATGAATAAAACTCAAAGGTAATATATTTAAGAGCATTGTGTATCCTGTTTTAGCTCTCAGCGCTTACTATTATTATACCACATTTATTCATCGGCTTGTTGTTCATGCTTGGCATGTTCCTTACTTACTGGGAGTCGCTGTGCTTCCCAGTCTGTGGGTGGAGGTGAGGGGTTTTAGCCTAGGGCTGATCAGGAAGGCAAAGGTGGTGGCCCAGACATCCTCACCTTGAGAGGTAATTCTGGGAACAGGGTGGGCCAGGAACACCCAGTCTATGGGTCAGACTAGTTCCCTTGATTGCCTTTTGCCCATCATTACCATCCTGCTACCTTACTCCTTTGAGCGCTATACTACCCTGTGACATAGTACAAGCGTTTTCAAACTTCTCACCCCTCAATAAAATCTTTGATGGGTTTAGTTTCCGAATGGGGTCCCCTGTTGCGGGTTTCTGTTATGGCAGCTTAGGAGCCCTGAAAATGCGACATAATGATATAATCTATTTTAGCCTAATTTGTGTTCTAAAATGTAATTGGTGCTCTTTCCCCTCCGATCCTTTTACCGTTTGTCTAAACAAAGGTTTCAGACAATATTGTGGGTATCGGTGCGCTCAGGAGAAACTGAGTAACAAATTGACTTTTGGGGAGTTTAACATACATAGGTCACTCAAAGTCCATTTAAATCTGAATAGGTTGCTAAAGAAACAGGTTTTGTAATTTCTTGAAAAAAGTTGAAATTGCTGCTAAATGTTAACCCTTCTAACATCCTGACCAAAAAAAAAAAAAGATTACTGAAAAATGATTCAGATGTAAAGTAGACATATTATAAATTTGGTAAAACAGTCCAAAGTACAAAACAAGGAAACAATTGCCTCTCCGCAGCTCATATTAACAAGGACCGTCCGTATTATAGCTGTGGTACGATCATACAGTAGAAGAAAAATCTTGAAAAGTTTAGGCTCATATAGTCTTCAAATTTATTTTAAATCATCGTGCTAAAAATCTCCATGTTGGCAATCAGACATAACTCAGTGCATTTCTGGTGTTACTGACCTTAGCCATTGGGTATACGCTGACTAACAGCCGCCCAGTATTAGAACCAGCTGTCAGTCAGTGCAGGGGGCGTGGTTACAGACGCCACTCACTATACCAAGGGCGGTAACTGAACCCATGCTGGCGCCTCCTCCATGACTGAAATCCAAATGCTGCTGGAAGGATTAAATATTTTCCCTCCCAGCTGCAGGGTTCAATGTGCAAGCGCAGGGCAGGTTTCAAATGCTATTAATTTGCAGATTAACCCATGTCTGCAGGTTAATAGCGTTTTTACATGTGACAGGTTCACTTTAAGGTCAAAATTGTCTAAGTCACTAAAGGATTAAAAAATACTGAGATTTAATATGGTAGCTATCAAGCAGATATCAAATGCACATTTGATATTGGTTTAGATACTATGCCTATACCTTCTTAGGCCGGCTTCACACCATGGTAGAATCAGGTCCGGGGCTGTCCGGTGTAAACCTGGCAGCCCTGGACCTGATTTTGCTGTAATGCAGCCCTATGGGGCCGGATGGAACCAGATGGCAACTATGAGCCATCCGGTTTCTATCTGTCCGGGAGGATCCGTGACAATTTGGATTTTCCTCCCAGATACAAAAATGTTGCTTTTGTGTCCGGGGTGATAAATCTGCCCAAATCGGATCCAGGGCAATCCGGCACCTCCTAACATTGGAGTCTATGGCGCCGGATTGCCCCAGATCCGGGAGGATCTGGGAATCGGACACCGGCGGCTGAAGTTTAGCAGCGAGCACTGCTAAACTTCAGCACCACCGGCTGTCCCCTACACAGATTTCAGGACCACGTCTAGCTCCCTGCTAGCAGCAATCCTGAAAATGCAGTGGCAGCGGCTGCAATTGAGGACTCTGGCTACAAACCAGACCGGAGGGCATATTTGCCCTCCGGTTCTGTTTGCAAATCGGGTCCGGGGCTGTCCTGATCACACCGCGGTGTGAAGCCAGACATACATATATACAGGACTATCATAAAAACTATAGTAAAAAACTCTATCCTGTCTATGGTATGAAAATAAAAATAAAACTAATAGAAAACATGTTAAAGTAAGGGTACCTTTACACGCCGCTACTGGTGGGTGAATACAACCAGCTACATGCGACAAATGTAGCTTGCATCGGCAATGTACCCCGTAGTAGCGGCGTGTGAAGACGGTAGTAGGCACCCGGCAGTAGATGCATCTGTTTCCGAGCACTGCCCTGAAACAGGTGGCTACCCAGGCGATTGTAGCGACCTGTATCGGCGTGTAAAGAAGCAACAGAAGGGATGTGTCGACACCAGGCTATGTACCTGGTATGTAGCTGGGGCGTGACACAGGCTCCGGGTTACCGCTCCCCATCAGCGATCATTGGAGGAAGCTCCTGCATTACGATTGGTAGACGCTGCATAGGGAGGCAGCTGCATAAGGAGCTGACCAGTCACACTACACAATTGCTCAAGCGTCATGTATTAAACAGCCTCCTGCGATGCCTGGCCAATCATGATGTCCTTGCTTTGTCCTATCAGCGTACGGACGTCTCGTAATCCACAATTGTGGCACGCCTATGTGTTGTACCTGCTGCACCAGGTCCGCCCATATTAGCTTGTTGTAGCGGTGTGTAAATGAGGTAAGGTGAGCTACAGAAGGTAACTTGTGGCACCCGGCGGTGTATCCAGAGATAGATGTAATGTAGCGTAGCGCACCTTGTTGCGGCGTGTAAAGGTGGTGCGATTACCGTTTGTAACCGTTTGTGCGTGCTCGTGCACGTGAAGTAGCTGGTTGTATCCTCCCGCCAGTAGCGGTGTGTAAAGGTACCCTCAGGGATAAACAAGTACTAAAATACTCAGACTCTCTAGACTCATAACGAGTAGGTCTCGATACTCGGTACTCGTTGCGAGTCTAGTGAGTCAAATGTAAGTCAATGGGGAAGCGAGTATTGCGAGTAATTCCTCTGCTGCTGGACCCTATAAAGAGATCTTGCAGCAGAGGAAAAACCTGCAATTCCCCATTTCATTGTTAAAAAGCCGCCGGTTTTTTAAACAATGCTGGCAGCCGCTGACAGCTTCTCTGCCGCCTGACAGCGGGATCCCCCGCTCCTCCCACCGCCTCCCCACCCTATCCTTACTTAGAATCGGATGGGGAGGCTGCGGGGGGAGCGGAGGACCCTGCTGTCAGGCAGCGGGGAGTGCAGAACTGACAGAGCTCCCTGCTGGCCGCGGTCATGCATTAAGTGAAAACCGGATTCTCCTGGATTGCCCCGGTCCAGAGCAATCGGGCGCCCCATAACATGGGGCTCTATGGTCCCGGATTGCACCGGACCGGGGCAATCCGGTTTTCAATCTGGTTTTCTATTTTTGACCTTGCCGCCTGAATTTTCAAATGAACAGCTGACTCAGGTCAGCTGTTCATTTGAATTAACAGTGCTGGCAGGGTTCATGTGAGTTCATGCTTGCCTGCATGAACTCACATGAACTTTCCCATGGGTGCACAGCTCTGCTATATCTCTGGTGGAGGTTCTCTACAAGAGATGTAGCAGAGCTAAAGAAGAACCCTGAATTGGACTACGTCAAACGGAAGAGAATTTTTTTAAATAAAGATGGAGTCCCTAAGTGTCTTTTTGTTTTTGTTTTTTCAAATAAAAATATTTTTTCTCTGTGTTGTGTTTTTATTAAAACAATTTAATAGAAATTCATGGCGGTCATGTCTAATATTGGCGTGACCCCATGAATTTCGGGCTTATGGCCAGCTGATAACAAAAAGCTGGCCCTAACCCCTTTATTACTCAGTGAGCCACCGCACCAGGGCCCTGGAAGAGTTGGGTTCAGTGCCAAACATGGCGCTTCAATGAACGCGCCATTTTCTGGGGCGGCTGCGGGCTGCCATTCGCAGCGGAGGGTGCCTAGAAGGGTTGGGCCTCCCTGCGCTGCAGATTCCACTCGTTGCAGAGTAACGAGTAGAGCGAGTACCCTACTATTCAGCGAGTACCGAATAGTAACGAGTAGACTCGCTCATCCCTAGTTAAAGGCAAACATTAATATTGTTGGATGTTTAACAAGGAGGTTATGCAAAACTATGCAGCTGATATACATCTATATCCACTTTAGCTTACATTCAGTTTGTGAAAAGTGAAATGTGCTGCTGCAACTGTGTGCTCCAGACTGTGTGCAATTGTTGGCACTTCTACTGCACAGACCTTAAAAGGATTGTGCACTTCTCAGATATTCCCTTCTAAATCCTTATTTTTCCCCACAATAAAATAATAAAAATTACACTCACATCCTGTGCTGACGCTGTTCCAGTTGTGATAAAAGGTTATCCGCTGCACACTAAACATTACATATGACATAATGGCTATAGAATGAATAAGTAGCATATAGGAAACTAATGAAAATTTGGATGAGGAAAATTGACATTGCAGAAACTGCTTCAGGATACAAAATGAAAAAATGAGACTCTTAGCTGATGCATTGTCCATTGCATGTGTGCCCGATAACCATCATCAAGGTGCTTTCATATCTATCGGGTCCCTGACCTTGTGCCTCTGTCTGCAGTACAAATGCATATGAGGATGTGTACCTCTAAGTGCAATTAAAACCTGCATGTATGGGTGTGGTAGGAAGCTTGACTACAGCAAGATGGTGAAATAGACATGGTAAACTAGACATGGCTATGGGGGGAAGGGTGCTCAGTCAGAAAACTGTAACAATATTAAAGTAAAGTACGACTGGCACACCTACATGTGAAGGTGCAAGCAGGAAAAAAACAATTTGTAATAAAAGGTTATCCGCTGCACAATAAACATTACTCATGACATAATGGCTAAAGAATGAATGACTAGCATATAGGAAACTAATGCAAACTTGGATGAGGAGAATTGACATTGCAGAAATTGCTTCAGGATACAAAATGAAAAAATGAGACTCTTAGCTGATTGCATATAAGCCCGATAACCATTGTCAAGATGCTCTCATATCTATCGGGTCCCTGACCTTGTGCCTCTGTCTGCGGTACAAATGCATATGAGGATGGATATGTACCTCTGAGTGCAATTAAAATCTGCGTGTATGGGTGTGATAGGAAGCTTGACTACAGCAAAGTGGTGAACTAGACATGGCTATTGGGGGAAGGGTGCTCAGTCAGAAAACTGTAACAATATTAAAGTAAAGGGTGACTGGCACACCTAAACGTGAAGGTGCTAGCAGGAAAAAACAATTTGTAATGAATGGTTATCCGCTGCACACTAAACATTACATACAGTTAGGGCCAGAAATATTTGGACAGTGACACAAGTTTTGTTATTTTAGCTGTTTACAAAAACATGTTCAGAAAGACAATTATATATATAATATGGGGTGAAAGTGCACACTCCCAGCTGCAATATGAGAGTTTCCACATCCAAATCGGAGAAAGGGTTTAGGAATTATAGCTCTGTAATGCATAACCTCCTCTTTTTCAAGGGACCAAAAGTAATTGGACAATGGACTCTAAGGGCTGCAATTAACTCTGAAGGCGTCTCCCTCATTAACCTGTAATCAATGAAGTAGTTAAAAGGTCAGGGGTGGATTCCAGGTGTGTGGTTTTGCATTTGGAAGCTGTTGCTGTGACCAGACAACATGCGGTCAAAGGAACTCTCAATTGAGGTGAAGCAGAACATCCTGAGGCTGAAAAAAAAGAAAAAATCTATCAGAGAGATAGCAGACATGCTTGGAGTAGCAAAATCAACAGTTGGGTACATTCTGAGAAAAAAGGAATTGACTGGTGAGCTTGGGAACTCTAAAAGGCCTGGGCGTCCACGGATGACAACAGTGGTGGATGATCGCCACATACTTTATTTGGTGAAGAAGAACCCGTTCACAACATCAACTGAAGTCCAGAACACTCTCAGTGAAGTAGGTGTATCTGTCTCTAAGTCAACAGTAAAGACAAGACTCCATGACAGTAAATACAAAGGGTTCACATCTAGATGCAAACCATTCATCAAATCCAAAAATAGACAGGCCAGAGTTAAATTTGCTGAAAAACACCTCAAGAAGCCAGCTCAGTTCTGGAAAAGTATTCTATGGACAGATGAGACAAAGATCAACTTGTACCAGAATGATGGGAAGAAAAGAGTTTGGAGAAGAAAGGGAATGGCACATGATCCAAGGCACACCACATCCTCTGTAAAACATGGTGGAGGCAACGTGATGGCATGGGCATGCATGGCTTTCAATGGCACTGGGTCACTTGTGTTTATTGATGACATAACAGCAAACAAGAGTAGCCGGATGAATTCTGAAGTGTACCGCGATATACTTTCAGCCCAGATTCAGCCAAATGCTGCAAAGTTGATTGGACGGCGCTTCATAGTACAGATGGACAATGACCCCAAGCATACAGCCAAAGCTACCCAGGAGTTCATGAGTGCAAAAAAGTGGAACATTCTGCAATGGCCAAGTCAATCACCAGATCTTAACCCAATTGAGCATGCATTTCACTTGCTCAAATCCAGACTTAAGACGGAAAGACCCACAAACAAGCAAGACCTGAAGGCTGCGGCTGTAAAGGCCTGGCAAAGCATTAAGAAGGAGGAAACCCAGCGTTTGGTGATGTCCATGGGTTCCAGACTTAAGGCAGTGATTGCCTCCAAAGGATTCGCAACAAAATATTGAAAATAAAAATATTTTGTTTGGGTTATGTTTATTTGTCCAATTACTTTTGACCTCCTAAAATGTGGAGTGTTTGTAAAGAAATGTGTACAATTCCTACATTTTCTATCAGATATTTTTGTTCAACCCTTCAAATTAAACGTTACAATCTGCACTTGAATTCTGTTGTAGAGGTTTCATTTCAAATCCAATGTGGTGGCATGCAGAGCCCAACTCGCCAAAATTGTGTCACTGTCCAAATATTTCTGGCCCTAACTGTATCACATAATAGCTCAAGAATGAATGAATCGCATATAGGAAACTAATGCAAATTTGGATGAGGAAAATTGACATTGCAGAAACTGATTCAGGATACAAAATGAAAAAATGAGAGTAATTAAAACCTGCGTGTATGGGTGTGGTAGGAAGCTTGACTACAGCAAGATGGTGAATTAGACATGGTAAACTAGACATAGTTATCGGGGGAAGAGTGCTCAGTCAGAAAACTGTAACTATATTAAAGTGTTCCAGTTGTGTTGACACTGACTCTCCCGGGGATCATGTGACATTGTTATATCATGCAATCCCTGTGGCCAATCTGCGCTGAATTCTCATTCCCTCCTTCAGACATAATTGACATCCAGAGGAGTTGAGAGAGCAGCTGTAGGTGTTGCTTCCTCCATATATCTGTTTTGTCCAAAGGAAGAAAGTAGGCACTGACTGGCTACAGGGAATGCATGACATAAATAATTCCCACAATTCCCAGGAGAGTCAGTGACAACACTGCTGGAACGGCGTTAGCACTGGAGCTGAGTGTGTTATTATTTTACTGTTGAAAAAAACATAGGGATATAAAGGCATTGTCCTAGTATAGTGGACTCAATATTTACACTGTTGAACCTTATTTCTCAAGCTGAATATGACCCTTAGGGCTAAATCCATAATACAACCCATTCTTTTGTAATCAGTGCTTGGAGTGTAGGCCGGCTTCACACCACGGTGTTAAGGATCCGGGGCTGATGGCAGTATTTTGCCATCCGGTACCCTGCTGTCAGGGAGGATCAGGGAGAATTAGTTTTTTTTCCCGGGACACAAATTGGTTACAGCCACCAGATGCTGGGTGCTGAAGTTCAGCGCCCAGCGCTGAACTTCAACACCTGGAGAGCTCCTGCAGCTGCGAACGGCTGATTCCGGCAGAAAACAGGACCGGAGAGCATATTTGCCCTCCGGTTCTGTTCTGTCCAGAGCTGTGAGGCTGTGTCCGGTGCATCCAGCAAAACACTGGACACAGCCTGACTGCTCCAAAACCATGGTGGAACCCGGCCTTAGTTACAATAATTTCAATGTTTTTATTTGTCAACTTGCATTTTGAGGTTTGACCACAGGTTCTCAATGGGATTGAGATCTGCTGAGTTCTCTGGGCAATAGTGCTATGAGTAGTGATTGTAGCTGCACCAGCATGCCTGCATGACTGAAGGCTCCTTATAGGAATAAATTTCATTTTCTTTTCAGTATGAAGGCCGGGCACTTTTATAGCACTACTTACCTGCAGATTAACCTTATATTTATGTTTAAATAGTGTTATCCTATGTGACATGTTGCCTTTAAACAACTCCTTTATAGGAGGCTTTTGGAAAGGAGAACCATTGTTTAAATGGGGGCTAGGTTAAGGGGGGTATGATTTCTTAAGGCTGTTGGATGTTATCTTCAAGAACCTTTATTTTCTTATGATTTTCATTCAATGCGAAATGAAAATGTAAGATAGATTATGTTGCCTAAATAAATATAGTTTAGACTAGTCTTTTACTGGTTCCCTATGGATAACAGAAGAATTGTTTGAGACAAAACCCTTGAGTATGCTTTATTGCAGAATGAAGCTCATCAACGTTTCTTTGCACATATCAAATGGAGAAAAAGTCATATCAAGGGTTAATGAAATGCTTTTATCTGAGATAAAAGAAGTTGATAAAACATACAAAATACATATAAAGCACACAGTAGCTGATTCTTTGCATTATTAAAGACACACACTGCAACAGTGGTGGTATGTGGAGAGAAATGCTCCTTATTACTGAGCTGCCTTATGAGTCAGGTTTTCCTTCTAGGCAGTAGGCATTGAAGCCAACTATTGCTCATTTACCAACAGCCTTGAAAAGATGTTGGTGCCTATCAACGGAAGTAGCCCACAATACGTCAGCAACATTGAGAAAACGATAATTCTGCCTTACAGCAGATTATGCAGCAGTTCCATTTAGATCTGTACCAGTAGATTGTTTGGTTTTATAAAGGTGAGCAGACAAAAAAGTGCACTACCGTACAACATAACATGATTGAGTTATAAAATGTACAGTTACAATGTATAAATACTTAATAAAAAAGCATAAAAACTATGGAAAATCTCTTCTGCCATTTGTAAAGTAAATGTTCTGTTTAGGCAATTTGCTACAGCATATGAGTGCATAGGCAGATTATTATGATGTTTATGACACCCGGCCATTAATAATCCTGTAAGTAAATAGTTAACAAAACACAACTCAGAGAAAAATCCTCTATTGTAAATAAAACACACAGACAACCCTGTTTTACCACTTTATTAACCCCAAACATACCCTCTGACGATAATCCACAGCACCACATCTGAAGCATCTGAGCTCTGCTACATTGCAGTGAGCAGAGGGAGACATTACAGTGTCCGCTCAACACAAGTAGTACATGCACACTGACAGCTGGCTGTGTGACTGCTGCTGTGAGAGAGTTCATTTTAGGTCACAAATGTGCCGCATTAGCAGTGTTTTTAGATGAACTCGACTCTGACGTCACCACTCAGATCACAAAGCCAGCTGTACTACTTGAGGTGACCAGGTGAACTCTCTCCATTCACTGCAATGTATAAAAGCTAAGATGGTTCGTGGAACATTGTGCTGTGGATTATTGTCTGAGGATATGTTTGTTGTTAATGAAGGGGTGAAAAAGGGTTGTCTGCATGTTTTATTTAAAATAAAGAATTTTTCTGTGTGTTTGTTAACTATTTACTTACTAGATGGCGGCCCGATTCTAAAGAATCGGGTAGTCTAGAATCCATATATAGTTTATTTACTAATAGTTAGGGGAGTGAGGTGAAATGAATTGTGTGTATACAGGTGGCTCAGTGGGTAGCAGAGTATACGGTGGCTCAGTGGTTAGCACTGCGCGGTGGCTCAGTGGTTAACACTGTGTGGTGGCTGAGTGGTTAGCACTGCACGGTGGCTCAGTGGTTAGCAGTGAGTGCGGTGGCTCAGTGGTTAGCAGTGAGTGTGGTGGCTCAGTGGTTGGCAGTGAGTGCGGTGGCTCAGTGGTTAGCAGTGAGTGCGGTGGCTCAGTGGTCAGCAGTGATTGCGGTGGCTCAGTGGTTAGCAGTGAGTGCGGTGGCTCAGTGGTTAGCAGTGAGTGCGGTGGCTCAGTGGTTAGCAGTGAGTGCGGTGAGATTGGTCAGCGCAGCGCCGTGGGCAGAGTGGTCAGCGCAGCGCCGTGGGCAGAGTGTTCAGCGCAGCGGCGTGGGCAGAGTGGTCAGCGCAGTGCCATGGGCAGAGTGGTCAGCACACACATACATACACACACACATACACACACTCTGCTATAGTTACCACCGACCCTGGATCCTGAGTCGACATGTCGCCGCCCCCGGACGACTGGATCCAATATGGCATCCGGGAAGTTCGGCGAGACTTCTGTACGCTATATTGGATCCAATAGTTTGGGGACGGCGACATGTCGACTGAGGATCCAGGGGCGGACGCAGGGCCGGTGGTAAGTATAGCAGAGTGTGTGTGTGTGTGTGTATGTGTGTATACAAAGTGAGGGAAGTGCGGACAAAAGTGAGGAAGTGCGGACAAAGTGACGGAAGTGACTACATACACACATATATACACATACTGTACATTCAGATGAAGTCCATGGAGCCTCGGCTAAGAGTCTACAACATGGACACCAGCCAGTTATCCACCAGGGAAGGACCTAGCCCAGGGTATTAGTAGCCTTAAGTCATATCCAGCCTTGCGAGCTTGAAGATATGGCCAGGGTTTACATGGAGTAGGTATCCAACCACAGACAGCTGTTTCGGGGTTGTGCCCTCATCAGTGTGGGCAGGATTCTGGCTGGGTGGGAGCAATGCTTGATAGACAGACATCACAAAGCACCCACTGACCTTGTGGAGATCAGTGGAGGATAACACTGCGGGTACCAGTTAAAGCATCAAACACAGTGAACCCAAGGTGCATTGCCCTAGAATTTGAATAGCAGATGAAGTCCATACTGTACATTGCATATGGAGGGTGAGGAGAGCTAGGGGCTGAGGGGTGAGGAGAGCGGAGCTGGAGGGGTGGGAGAGCGGAGGCTGGAGGGGTGAGGAGAGGGGAGGCTGAAGGGGTGAGGAGGGGTGAGGAGAGGGGAGGCTGGAGGGGTGAGGGGAGGCTGGAGGGTGGAGGAGAGGGGCGGCTGGAGGAAGAGGAGAGGGGCGCTGGAGGGCAGAGGACAGGGGAGGCTGGAGGGCAGAGGACAGGGGAGGCTGGAGGGAGAGGCTGGAGGGCAGAGGCTGGAGGGCAGAGGCTGGCGGGGTGAGAGGGTGGGGAGAGGGAGGCTGGAGAGCTGGGAGAGGCTGGAGGGAGAGGCTGGAGGGCAGAGCAGGAGGGCAGAGGCTGAGGGAGGTGGAGGCAGAGGCTGGAGAGGCTGAGGAGAGGCTGGGGAGAGGCTGGAGGGAGAGGCTGGAGGGCGAGAGGCAGAGGGCAGAGGCGGAGGGCAGAGACGGAGGGGGAGGAGAGCGGAGGCTGAGAGTGGGGAGGGCTGAGGGGAGAGGCTGGAGGGCAGAGGCTGGAGGGCAGAGGCTGGAGGGCAGAGGCTGGAGGCAGAGGCTGGAGGCAGAGGCTGGAGGGAGAGGCTGGAGGGCAGAGGCTGGAGGCAGAGGCTGGAGAGCAGAGGCTGGAGGGTGAGAGGGGGGGAGAGCGGAGGCTGGGGAGAGGCTGGAGGGAGAGGCTGGAGGGAAGAGGCTGGAGGGAGAGGCTGGAGAAGAGGCTGGAGGCAGAGGCTGGAGGCAGAGGCTGGAGGGTGAGGAAGGGTGGGAGAGCGGAGGCTGGGGAGA
Source organism: Allobates femoralis (assembly GCA_033576535.1). Classification (NCBI taxonomy): domain Eukaryota; kingdom Metazoa; phylum Chordata; class Amphibia; order Anura; family Aromobatidae; genus Allobates; species Allobates femoralis. Next base: position 57,455,651 of record JARQOC010000008.1, on the reverse strand, counting down.
GGCGTGAGGGAGAGGCTGGAGGGGAGAGGCTGGAGGGAGAGGCTGGAGGGGAGAGGCTGGAGGGAGAGGCTGAGGCAGAGGCTGGGGGAGAGGCTGGAGGGAGAGGCTGGAGGGCAGAGGCTGGAGGGCAGAGGCTGGAGGGGAGAGGCTGAGGGCAGAGGCTGGAGGAAGGCTGGAGGAGAGGCTGGAGGGCGAGGCTGGAGAGCTGGAGGGGAGAGGCTGGAGGGAGAGGCTGGAGGGCAGAGGCTGGAGGGCAGAGGTGGAGGCGGAGGGGAGAGGCTGGAGGTGGAGGAGGCTGGAGGCAGAGGCTGGAGGGCTGAGGCTGAGGCAGAGGCTGGAGGCAGAGGCTGGAGGGTGAGGAGGGGGAGCGGCGAGAGGCTGGGAGAGGCTGGAGGGAGCTGAGGAGGCGGAGGGCAGAGGCTGGAGGGGGGCAGAGCGGAGGCTGGGGAGAGGCTGGAGAGGCTGGAGGGCAGAGGCTGGAGGGAGAGGCTGGAGGAGGAGAGGCTGGAGGGCAGAGGCTGGAGGGCAGAGGCTGGAGGGGTGAGGAGGGGTGGGGAGAGCGGAGGCTGGGAGAGGCTGGAGAGAGGCTGGAGGGAGAGGCTGGAAGGGAGAGGCTGGAGGCGAGGTAAGGCTGGAGGGAGAGGCTGGAGAGAGGTGGAGGGCAGAGGCTGGAGGGGCTGAGGAGGGTGGGGAGAGCGAGGCAGGGAGGAGGCTGAGAGGGCAGAGGCTGGAGGGGAGAGGCTGGAGGGCAGAGGCTGGAGGGCAGAGGCTGAGGGAGAGGCTGAGAGAGGTGGAGAGAGGGCTGGGAGAGGCGGAGGCTGCGAGTGGAGGCTGGGAGAGAGGCTGAGGGCAGAGGCTGGAGGGCAGAGGCTGGAGGGAGAGGGAGGCTGGCTGGGCAGAGGCTGGAGGGGAGAGGCTGGAGGGAGAGGCTGGAGGGGGAGGGAGGGCAGAGGCGGAGGTGGAGAGGCTGAGGAGAGGCTGGAGGGGAGGCAGAGGAGAGGCTGGAGGGCAGAGGCTGGAGGGCAGAGGCTGGAGGAGAGGCTGGAGGAGCTGAGGGCAGTGAGGGCAGAGGCTGGAGGGGAGAGGCTGGAGGGCAGAGGCTGGAGGCAGAGGCTGGAGGGCAGAGGCTGGAGGGCAGAGGCTGGAGGGCAGAGGCTCGGAGGCAGAGGCTGGAGGGCAGAGGCTGGAGGGCAGAGGCTGGAGGGGGAGGAGGGGGGGGAGCGGAGGCTGGAGAGGAGAGGCTGGAGGGAGAGGCTGGAGGGCAGAGGCTGGAGGGGAGTGGCTGGAGGAAGAGGCTGGAGGGCAGAGGCTGGAGGGGTGGGGAGAGGACTGGAGGGCTGGGAGGGGCTGGAGGGAGAGGCTGGAAGGGAGAGGCTGGAGGGCAGAGGCTGGAGGGCAGAGGCTGGAGGGGAGGGGGAGCGGAGGCTGAGGGAGAGGCTTGGAGGGGAGAGGCTGGAGGGCAGAGGCTGGAGGGGAGAGGCTGGAGGCAAGAGGCTGGAGGGAAGAGGCTGGAGGGCAGAGGCTGGAGGGCAGAGGCTGGAGGGCAGAGGCTGGAGGGCAGAGGCTGGAGGGCAGAGGCTGGAGGGAAGAGGCTGGAGGCAGAGGCTGGAGGGCAGAGGCTGGAGGGGTGAGGAGGGGTGGGGAGAGCGGAGGCTGGAGAGGAGAGGCTGGAGGGCAGAGGCTGGAGGGCAGAGGCTGGGAGGGGGAGGCTGGAGGTAAGAGGCTGGAGGGCAGAGGCTGCAGGGGTGAGGCTGGGTAGAGGATGGAGGGGGGAGGCTGGAGGGGAGAGGCTGGAGAGGAGAGGCTGGAGGGCAGAGGCTGGAGGGCAGAGGCTGGAGGGCAGAGGCTGGAGGGGAGAGGCTGCAGGGGTGAGGCTGGGTAGAGGATGGAGGGGAGAGGCTGGAGAGGAGAGGCTGGAGGGCAGAGGCTGGAGGGCAGAGGCTGGAGGGGAGAGGCTGGAAGGCAAAGGCTGGAGGGCAGAGGCTGGAGGGCAGAGGCTGGAGGGCAGAGGCTGGAGGGCAGAGGCTGGAGGGGAGAGGCTGGAGGGCAGAGGCTGGAGGGCAGAGGCTGGAGGGGAGAGGCTGGAGGGCAGAGGCTGGAGGGGAGAGGCTGGAGCTAAGAGGCTGGAGGTAAGAGGCTGGAGGGCAGAGGCTGGAGGGGTGAGGAGAGGTGGGGAGAGCGGAGGCTAGAGGGGAGAGGCTGGAGGGGAGAGGCTGGAGAGGAGAGGCTGGAGGGGAGAGGCTGGAGGGGTGAGGAGGGCAGAGGCTGGAGAGGCTGGGGAGAGGCTGGAAGGGAGAGGCTGGAGGGGAGAGGATGGAGGGCAGAGGCTGGAGGGGAGAGGCTGGAGGGCAGAGGCTGGAGGGGTGAGGAGGGGTGGGGAGAGCGGAGGCTGGAGAGGCTGGAGGGGAGAGGCTGGAGGGGAGAGGCTGGAGAGGAGAGGCTGGAGGGCAGAGGCTGGAGGGCAGAGGCTGGAGGGGAGAGGCTGGAGGGGAGAGGCTGGAGGGGAGAGGCTGGAGGGCAGAGGCTGGAGGGCAGAGGCTGGAGGGCAGAGGCTGGAGGGGTGAGGAGGGGTGGGGAGAGCGGAGGCTGGAGGGAGAGGCTGGAGGGCAGAGGCTGGAGGGCAGAGGCTGGGAGGGGGGAGGCTGGAGGTAAGAGGCTGGAGGGCAGAGGCTGCAGGGGTGAGGCTGGGTAGAGGATGGAGGGGAGAGGCTGGAGGGGAGAGGCTGGAGAGGAGAGGCTGGAGGGCAGAGGCTGGAGGGCAGAGGCTGGAGGGCAGAGGCTGGAGGGCAGAGGCTGGAGGGGAGAGGCTGGAGGGCAGAGGCTGGAGGGCAGAGGCTGGAGGGGAGAGGCTGGAGGGCAGAGGCTGGAGGGGAGAGGCTGGAGCTAAGAGGCTGGAGGTAAGAGGCTGGAGGGCAGAGGCTGGAGGGGTGAGGAGAGGTGGGGAGAGCGGAGGCTAGAGGGGAGAGGCTGGAGGGGAGAGGCTGGAGAGGAGAGGCTGGAGGGGAGAGGCTGGAGGGGTGAGGAGGGCAGAGGCTGGAGAGGCTGGGGAGAGGCTGGAAGGGAGAGGCTGGAGGGGAGAGGATGGAGGGCAGAGGCTGGAGGGGAGAGGCTGGAGGGCAGAGGCTGGAGGGGTGAGGAGGGGTGGGGAGAGCGGAGCTGGAGAGGCTGGAGGGGAGAGGCTGGAGGGGAGAGGCTGGAGAGGAGAGGCTGGAGGGCAGAGGCTGGAGGGCAGAGGCTGGAGGGGAGAGGCTGGAGGGGAGAGGCTGGAGGGGAGAGGCTGGAGGTAAGAGGCTGGAGGGCAGAGGCTGGAGGGCAGAGGCTGGAGGGGTGAGGAGGGGTGGGGAGAGCGGAGGCTGGAGAGGAGAGGCTGGAGGGCAGAGGCTGGAGGGCAGAGGCTGGGAGGGGGGAGGCTGGAGGTAAGAGGCTGGAGGGCAGAGGCTGCAGGGGTGAGGCTGGGTAGAGGATGGAGGGGAGAGGCTGGAGGGGAGAGGCTGGAGAGGAGAGGCTGGAGGGCAGAGGCTGGAGGGCAGAGGCTGGAGGGCAGAGGCTGGAGGGGAGAGGCTGCAGGGGTGAGGCTGGGTAGAGGATGGAGGGGAGAGGCTGGAGAGGAGAGGCTGGAGGGCAGAGGCTGGAGGGCAGAGGCTGGAGGGGAGAGGCTGGAAGGCAAAGGCTGGAGGGCAAAGGCTGGAGGGCAGAGGCTGGAGGGCAGAGGCTGGAGGGGAGAGGCTGGAGGGCAGAGGCTGGAGGGCAGAGGCTGGAGGGCAGAGGCTGGAGGGGAGAGGCTGGAGGGCAGAGGCTGGAGGCAGTGGCGTAGCTGGCCTGCTCCGGGCCCTGGGGCAAGATCAGCACCCAGGTCCCCCCATGTGAGGAACAGGGGCCGGGGGTGCTGGCAGAGAGACGTGAGGACCGGGGGGGTGCACGCTTACCGCGGCCCCCATGCGTCTGCTGTAGGAGGAGAGGAGGGGCGACAGGAAGTCCGTTGCTCCCTCCTCTCCGGCCGCACAGCGGCCGGCTGCCAGCACGGGGCCCCCCCAGGGGGCGGGCAATAGGCCCCTCATGCCGGGGGGCCCGGGGCGCTCGGCCCCCATGCCCCCCAGCTAGCTACGCTACTGGCTGGAGGATAGAGGCTGGAGGGAGAGGCTGGAGGGCAGACGGAACTTCCGAGAGCGGAACGTTCCTCCTCCGGTCCCTGTAGCCGGGCGCCACCCGGCTACCCCGCACTGGTGACGTCACCACCATGGTCCGGAGGCCATCACGGAAGTAACCTTCGGGTTTTCCGGAAGTGGCCTTCGGGTCTTATATTATAGATAGGATTAATAATGTATGGGTCTCATAGAAGCCTGAACATTATCAATCTAAGGGTACCTTTACATGCGGCAACTTTTCTAGGAATTTCACTGGCAACTTACTGGTTGCAGTGAAATCATGGACACATTGTTCTATCTTGTTGCTGTGTACAAATGGAGCAATGTGTCCATGATTTCACTGCAACCAGTAAGTTGCCAGTGAAATTCCTAGAAAAGTTGCCGCGTGTAAAGGTACCTTAAGGCTTAATGACAGATGTTCATTATCAATCTAAGGCTTAATGACAGATGTCAATATTCATCTGTCAGTAACTCGTTCTATCACTTCAATGCTACTGCACCAGGGCATAAGGAAGAGCCGGGTAAAGCGCCAGGAATTGGCAATTCTAATGAATGTGCCAATTTCTAGGGCGACTGCGGGCTGCTATTCTGTAGTGTGGGGGGCCACTAACTATGGGCCTCACCTTGCTGAGAATACCAGACCCCAGCTGCCTGGTTTTACCTTGGGCGGCAATCAAAAATAGCTCAAAGCCCATGCATTTTTTTAAAGTATTTATTTAAATTCTAAGAAAAAATGGGCTCCCCTGTATTTTTGATTGCCAGCCAAAATAAAAAAAGGCAGCTGGGGTGGCAGCCTTTATCTGGCTTCTATATCTGCACTGAGAATCAAAAATATGGGTGTCCGCTACACAAAAACCTTTTAACTATTTATTTTTACACAGCTATGACAACAGGTTTGTTGTCAATAGCAACCAATCACAGACTCCGGCACAATGGGTGAAGGTGTAACAGCCAATCACAGACACTGTCACAGAGAGTGCTGACATGCAGAACAGAGGCTGCAGATGGGGTTAATATGCCGATTAACCCCGGGAAATTTAAAATATATGGCTGTCAAAGCAGCAGAAAGACAGACATAGCTATTATATCTACAGATCTTTATCTGTAGTTATATAGCTATCAGGCTTTCCTGTGTCGGACTATAGCACACGTGAATGACTCACACAGTGTTGCCACATGTTGGTTGTGGCATTACACTGATTGGCTGGCCGCACAGCGTCATCAGGTCTTCATAAGACTGTGCTCGTCACTCTGCCCCACAGACACTCAGTGTAGGGAGAGGTGCTGCTGATTGAGGGACAGATTTGTGGCCTTTCAGCTAGTGTAGGCGCAGGGCTGACAATCCAATTACCACAACAGTCCTTCTGAGGACTACTAGAGCTGTATACAGGCAGGCAGGGAGGCATGGTATATAGCAAACTTCGATGTGCCAGTATACCAGCCTGCATCACATCTGGGGCTGGTGTACAGGCTGGAAATGTCATCTATCCCAAAACAGTGCTTTTAGGGATTAATTTAGCTCTCTATAGGCAGGAGTAGGTTGTAGTGTAAATTAGGATATGCCAAAAGACTCACTGTTCTCGTCAGCATTTGTGTCTGACCAGTCCACTTGCAGGGCTTTAATCTCTAATCTCATTGTCCAGCTAAAAACCAAATCTTGTCTGCATTCATTTACCATTTGTGTGCGCCAGGAGTGGGTTTTAGCGTAAATTAGAATATGCCAAAACACTCGGTATTCTCGTCAGCGTTTGTATCTGACCAGTCCACCTGCAGGGCTTTAATCTCTAATCTCAGTGTCCAGCTAAAAACTAACTCTTGTCTGCATTCATTTTGCATCTTAGTGCGGCAGGAGTGGCTTGTAGCTCCAAGTAGTATACGCCAAAACACGGTATACGCGTCAGCGGTTGTGTCTGACCGTTCCAGCTGCCGGGATTAAACTGCTCTAATCTGTAATCTCAGTATGCAGCTAAAAAACATATTTTGGACATCTTCATTTAGCTGTATACAGGCAGCACAACATTGAAAATGCGCAAGGCCGGTGGCAAGGGACAAGGAACTGGACGTAATGGTGGTGCAGGCAGAGGCCGAGGCCCTGTGTGCAAGCTCGAATTGCGCCACGACAAACGCCCACATCGTCTCGCTCGACCTTCCTGTCCCAATTTCTAGGGGACCGCAGCAATATACTACTATTAAACCAAGACCAGTGTCAACAGGTTGTTAGTTGGATAGCGGATAATGCTTCCAGTCAGTTTGGCACCACCACAAACACCCTGTCTTCCACACGGTCAAGTGTCAGTAGCCGTGAGACTGGACCGCACGTTCCACACCCTGATCCTCCTTCCTCCCACCATGCCGAGTGCCCAGCCCCGGATATAACTGATCCCACACTTGGACACTCTGAAGAGCTGTTCACTTATCCATTAGTAGATTTTGGCCTCTCGCCAGCTCCAGTTGAAGTGGGTCATGAGGAGATCTTAGGTACCAATGCACAAATATTTGAGCAGCCACGGTCTCACAAAGGCAACGGTGGGAACGTGTCTCAACAAGAGGTGGACGATGATGAGACACAATTGCCAGAAAGTCAGGAGGAGGACCAGGGTGCGGAAGTGGAAGACGACGTGGTGGATGATCCAGTAACTGACCCAACCTGGCAGGAGGACATGCAGAGCGAGGACAGCAGTGCACAGGGGGAGTTAGGCGTAGCATCACAACAGGCCGGAAGAAGCAGGGTGGTGGCCGTAGGCAGAAGGCAGGCAACTAGAGATGGGCGAGTCCGAAAAGACTCGGAATCGCAAGACCCCAACGAGTCCGAGTCAAGGACTCGGGACTCGTTGCGAGTCCAGCGAGTCCAATGTTAATGAATAGGGACCCGAGTAATAGCGAATAATGACATTTACAACTCGCTGATGTGTCTCTGAAAGTGTGCGAGTCCAAACTCGCTGGTTTTTCTCTTATTTTGAGGCTTGTAGCCGATGATGCGAGGGAAGCGATTCTCCAGCACACACCATGCTTTAAGGAAACAGGAAGCGAGTCGCGCTGACAGGCGCACACACAGAGCAATCCATTCATCAGTGCAATCATGGCAGCAGGACGTGGCACGGTGAACACACTGCGTCTTATTGCACTTGTGGAGGCTCGTCCATTTCTATGGCTCCCTACAGATCCTGACTATGGGGATACGACCCAAATTAATACAGCCTGGAGAGAGATCGCCCAAGAGATGTTCCCTGCGTTCCATCGGAGTGACCATGAGGAACAAAGCAATCTAAGTAAGTTAAATGAGTTCACACGTTATATATTGCATTTACTGTATATATACACGTGTATAAGCCGACCCGTGTATAAGCCGACCCCCCTATTTTTGCCCCGAAAAACTATGAAAACATATTCACCGCCATCCTGGTATACAGCGGCTATCACTGGTAGACAGCCCCCCAGCAGAGTATACACCTCCCCCTGCAGAGTATACAGGCCCCCAGATGGGTATACATCCCCCCATATTGTGGTATACAGGCAGGGGCGGACTGGCCCAGGTGCCACGGGTCATGCGGCTGCAGGAGCATGAATAATCCGCATGTCCCTGAAGCAGCAGGCGGAAACGGAAGCTCCTGGGCGATGACGTCATCAGCACGCGGCTGCGTCCGGGAGTGAGCGTCTGTGAGTGGCGTGCGGCTGCGACTGTTAGCGAGCGGCTGTGAGGAGCGCGAGGCTGCGGCTGGGAGCGAGCCATAGGAGAATGCGGGAGCTGCGGTGACTGTGAGGCGGCCGCCAGTCATCACCCCCCCCACCCCCCGTCCTCACCTGTGTCGGGCCGGTGAGGGAGGGTTGCGACCCAAACTGTAGGGTGCCAGTCAGTCCCTGTATACAGGGCCCTCAGTGTGTGTACAGGCCCCCCCAGCAGTGGGTATACAGGGCCCCCAGCAGTGGGTAGACAGTGGCCCAGTGGGTTTACAGGGCCCCCAGCAGTGGGAATACAGGGCCCCCATAGCAGGGTATACAGGACCCTGAATGTGTTATCATGCTCCACCGCATAGTTGCCTATATTTGGATGGGGTCACAACAGTACAATGAGTTTAATGTCTGATCCTCCTGGCTCTTTCGGCCAAGGGGTTGGGTGTATATAAATACCACTAATGACCAGAGTCTGGTGCCCGCACTATTACATTCTCTATGCGTTGACATGTGTCCTGCCTCATTTGTGATTGTGGCCACGTGAGCTCAATGTCCGTAATGCTGTTGATGATGTTCCACACTGTCGTGTCACTGTGCCTTGTATACACATTACACACACAAAATGAATAAAATGTTATTGTTGATTTGTACACATACTTTTGTTGTTTCAAATATTACACATCTCTAAACCCGGTTTCAAATCATTTCACAGTTGACCATCTTAAAAAACGGTGGAGGAGCTGCCGGGACCAGCATAAGAAGCAGTACCGGCAGTACTCAGAGAGACAACCGGGAGCCGCTCCATTGCTCAACCACTACCACTTTTATGACCGGCTGTCCTTCCTTCACCCGGTGGCCCGTATGCCAAGGTATGTGTCTGCAGCACTGTTGTGTACATTTAGTATTATTTATTAATATATACATTAGGTTCCATTTCGGCTCTGTGGGTAGCAGAGTATACACGTGGCTCTGTGGGTAGCAGAGTATACAGGCGGGTCTGTGGGTAGCAGAGTATACAGGCGGGTCTGTGGGTAGCAGAGTATACAGGCGGGTCTGAGGTAGCAGAGTATACAGGCGGGTCTGAGGTAGCAGAGTATACAGGCGGGTCTGTGGGTAGCAGAGTATACAGGCGGGTCTGAGGTAGCAGAGTATAAAGACGGCTCTGTGGGTAGCAGAGTATACAGGCGGGTCTGTGGGTAGCAGAGTATACAGGCGGGTCTGAGGTAGCAGAGTATACAGGCGTCTCTGTGGGTAGCAGAGTATACAGGCGGGTCTGAGGTAGCAGAATATAAAGACGGCTCTGTGGGTAGCAGAGTATACAGGCGGGTCTGTGGGTAGCAGAGTATACAGGCGGGTCTGAGGTAGCAGAGTATACAGGCGTCTCTGTGGGTAGCAGAGTATACAGGCGGGTCTGAGGTAGCAGAGTATACAGGCGGGTCTGTGGGTAGCAGAGTATACAGGCGGGTCTGAGGTAGCAGAGTATAAAGACGGCTCTGTGGGTAGCAGAGTATACAGGCGGGTCTGTGGGTAGCAGAGTATACAGGCGGGTCTGAGGTAGCAGAGTATACAGGCGTCTCTGTGGGTAGCAGAGCATACAGGCGGGTCTGAGGTAGCAGAGTATACAGGCGGGTCTGTGGGTAGCAGAGTATACAGGCGGGTCTGAGGAAGCAGAGTATAAAGACGGCTCTGTGGGTAGCAGAGTATACAGGCGGGTCTGTGGGTAGCAGAGTATACAGGCGGGTCTGAGGTAGCAGAGTATACAGGCGTCTCTGTGGGTAGCAGAGTATACAGGCGGGTCTGAGGTAGCAGAGTATACAGGCGTCTCTGTGGGTAGCAGAGTATACAGGCGGGTCTGAGGTAGCAGAGTATAAAGACGGCTCTGTGGGTAGCAGAGTATTCAGGCGGCTCTGTGGGTAGCAGAGTATACAGGCGGGTCTGTGGGTAGCAGAGTATACAGGCCGGTCTGTGGGTAGCAGAGTATACAGGCGGGTCTGAGGTAGCAGAGTATAAAGACGGCTCTGTGGGTAGCAGAGTATACAGGCGGGTCTGTGGGTAGCAGAGTATACAGGCGGCTCAGTGGGTAGCAGAGTATATAGGTGATGAGAATAGGGTTAATAGATGGTGCTACAGTGTTGGGGCGTGCTAGAGGGAGCAGAGATCCGATTACTGCCATCATTACTGACCTTATTAAAGATAGCGGCCGCAGCTAAATGACATCATGGCAAAGGTAAACATGGGGTGTGGTTAGCTGCAGGAGGTTAGTGAGAGGTGTGGGTTGTTTGGCAGAGGGCGTGGTGTGGGCGTGGTGAGCGCGGCTCCTGCGTCAGATACGCTGCGAGCGCGGAACCGCGGCACATCTCCAGGAGCAGAGGACGTGTCCGGTACGTCCGTAGCCCCCGGCCTCCCCGTTGTCCGCACACACAGCCCCGCTGTGACCTCTGCAGTGTCACAGGCCCCGGCGGGCGGCTGTCATCTCCTCCTGACACTGACCTCCTCCTGATTTGATTGTCTGTGTTGTCCCCCCCCGCTGTCAGCATCAGTGATCTGCTAAGACCTGTGGGTGCACAGACGGGGGAAGTACAAATGCCAGCATGCCGGGGCGGATTGGGCGCTGTGAGGGGCGCAAGTCTTGCTGTGAGCGGAGGGCGCGAGGCCGCTCGAGAAAACGCTATAGCGGCTGTGTGAGTTAAGCGTCTGCGGCTCGCGAAGGCGCATACGCGTCTCCGCTCGCAGTGACGCTAAGGAGTTTGGGATTCGGCTACAGTGCCGGAATTTCAAACTCCCGATTATATAAATAGATTATATATATATATATTGTATACCTTTCAACCCCTTCCCTGCTTTATATAGATGATATAAGCTAAAAGTTTTGTGAATTAAGTATGTCAAGTTAAAAGTGAAGTCAGGGGGACTTTTTTTTTTCATGTGAACCATTGGTGTTATTGATCGTCTAGATTAGATGGGATGGGGGGGGGTGGGTGTTAATCAGGGGGTGAAAAATTATGTATTAGTATGGAATTAGCAAAGAAAGTCACGTATTCCTTTATGTTATGTACAGTTGGTTATTCTTTCATAATAATAACAAATATCTGATTAATAATACACAGATACACAGAGTCTAAAAAGCGTGCAACTTAATGTTTGACCTATGTTTTTGTTTCCAAATGCAATGCATTCACCAAATTTTTTTTTACTTTACCCACAGAGAAGCTTACTACAGAGGGCGGCGTGGTGTTAACCCTCCACCGCCAAACAGAAGGCGGCGTGGAGAAAACCGACCACCACCACCACGGCCGGCGCTACCACCACCACCGCCGTCGCCGCCGCCACCACCACCACCAGCATCGCCGCCAGCAGCGCCAGGGCCAGCACCACCACCGCCGCCACCAGCGGCCGGGCCAGCACCACCACCGCCACCACCAGCGGCAGGGCCAGCACCACCACCGCCACCACCAGCGGCAGGGCCAGCACCACCACCGACGCCACCAGCGGCAGGCCCAGCTTATGGTCCGATCCCGGGGTCAGCACATTTAAGTGTGCAACAGAGTAATGCTGACTTTGCCCGCAGTATTATACCATTCATGGATAATATTCCATTTGACAGGCTACTGCGGGCAAGGTCAGCATTACAGATAGTGCTGGAAGCCTGTCAGCCAAATAACGACCCCGGTGATGTGTTCCAATATTTGGATGGGTGGAAAATAAACTCTAACAGGCTAGGCAGGCCCACAACACGGGACAGCCATGTCCCACCCCACAGGGCTTTGCCTCACTGCCAGTGGCCAGCTAACAGGGACCTACCACCGTTCCCTACACCTGTTCAGATGATCCACCCTGAAGGGTTCGGCCAGGCCATACGTGGGGCCCTTGACCTTTTGCAGGACGGACAGCCCACCTACCAGGACCTGTAGGGCTCCATTTGTTGTTGTTGTTGTTGTTACCTTAATTGTAAAAGGTAGTATTTTTGGGAATGTCCAAACAGTGCTGCCATTTTTTTTTTTTTAAACACAGTTTTAAAAACCAGCTTTGTGTCTGTCTTTTTTCAAGGAATGAATGTGGAGTTTTTTTTGTGGTTGGGCTTCAAGTCATCATAATTATTATAATTATTTATTTATATAGCGCCCATAGGTTCCATGACGCTTTACATGAGGAAAAGGTAGAGAAGGACAAGTACAATAAACATAGACAATAAGGTCATACAGGTACAATAGTAGAGGACCCTGTACGCGTGGGCTCACATTCTACGAGGGGTGGGTGGGGATACAATAGGGTGGGGAAGGTGTCGGTCGTGGGGCGTGTAGCGGGGTCTCATGGCAGGTTGTAGGCCTGTCGGAAGAGGTGAGTCTTTATAAGTATCTTTAAGGTTCAGAGGGTAGGCGACTGACTGATGAGGTGGGGCAGGGAGTTCCATAGCATGGCGGATGACCGGGAGAAATCCTGTATGCGGTTGTGGGAAGAGGAGATGAGGGTGGACTGTAGGACAAGTTCTTGGGATGAAAGCAGGTTGCGTGAGGGATGGTATCTGGAGATCATGTCGGAGATGTATGGTGGGGATAGGTTGTGTAAGGCTTTGAATGTCATGGTCAGTGTTTTAAAGTGAGCTCTCTGTGGGCCGGAGGGGCCAGTGAACGGCTTGGCAGAGGGGGTAGGCAGGGGAGTAGCGTGAGGACAGATGGATTAGTCGGGCAGCAGAGTTTAGTATAGATTGGAGAGTTGCAAGAGAGTTGGCAGGGAGACCTATGCGAAGGAGGTTGCAGTAGTCAAGGCGGGAGATGATGAGGGCATTTATGAGTGTTTCAGCAGTGTCAGGATTGAGGAACGACCGAATTGGTTAAATATTTTTGAGTTGGAGTCACAGGGACTTGGTTAGGGACTACAGGTGGGGCTTGAAGGAGAGGGAGGAGTCAAGGATTACCCCGAGACATTTGGCGTGGGGGACAGGGGAGAGAGCATCATTAGCAAGTACTTTACGGCCCGCATGGCGCATGAAGTCACCTTGGTTACTAAGTGTCAAATCATGACTCCACATACAACTGTTGCTGACAAACAGTGCCTGTGTTTGGGGGGTTACTTTATGCCTCGCTATGGCAACAAGACTATGGACACACATGTGAGAGGCTGGGACGTCTACATGCTACACATCGCGTCTACGCGTTTTGTATGGAGCGTACAGTGGGACCCTTCAACAGGCTCCAGCAGGATGATAGTCCAAGCAACGCCCACGATGCAGGCATAGGATTGGTGCTTGAAAAAATTAGCCCAAGGGGCTGTATCCCATTTTTGGTATAAATGTAGGCCTAAGGGCCATAAAAAGCTTGTTAGCCAGGGTGTCTCCCAAAGCATGATAAGCTTGTTAGCCTGGGTGGCTCCAAAAATTAGCCCAAGGGGCTGTTTCCCATTTTTGGTATAAATGTAGGTCTAAGGGCCATACAAAGCTTGTTAGCCAGGGTGTCTCCCAAACCATGATAAGCTTGTTAGCCTGGGTGGCTCAAAAAATTAGCCCAAGGGGCTGTATCCCATTTTTGGTATAAATGTAGGCCTAAGGGCCATAAAAAGCTTGTTAGCCAGGGTGTCTCCCAAAGCATGATAAGCTTGTTAGCCTGGGTGGCTCCAAAAATTAGCCCAAGGGGCTGTATCCCATTTTTGGTATAAATGTAGGCCTAAGGGCCATAAAAAGCTTGTTAGCCAGGGTGTCTCCCAAAGCATGATAAGCTTGTTAGCCTGGGTGGCTCCAAAAATTAGCCCAAGGGGCTGTATCCGATTTTTGGTATAAATGTAGGCCTAAGGGCCATAAAAAGCTTGTTAGCCAGGGTGTCTCCCAAAGCATGATAAGCTTGTTAGCCTGTGTGGCTCAAAAAATTAGCCCAAGGGGCTGTTTCCCATTTTTGGTATAAATGTAGGCCTAAGGGCCATAAAAAGCTTGTTAGCCAGGGTGTCTCCCAAAGCATGATAAGCTTGTTAGCCTGTGTGGCTCAAAAAATTAGCCCAAGGGGCTGTTTCCCATTTTTGGTATAAATGTAGGTCTAAGGGCCATACAAAGCTTGTTAGCCAGGGTGTCTCCCAAACCATGATAAGCTTGTTAGCCTTGTGGCTTAAAAAATTAGCCCAAAGGGCTTAATAAAGTCTATTTATAAATAAAGCAGGGCGCTTGGCCCATTGCATATTATTGCTTGGACTAGGAGCATAGAAGAAGCAAGGCCAACTATGCAGTCCTAGGCTTGGTGCCTCAAAAAATTAGCCCAAAGGGCTTAATAAAGTATTTTTTTACATAAAGCAGGGCGCTTGGCCCATAGCATATTATTGCTTGGACTGGGTGCCGAATGAAATCAACAGAGCTACGGGACTTGTCATTAATTCCTGTCAAAAATGGGCATATTGTTAACAGCGCAATATCCCAATCATATAAATTATGATTAGGTTAATCTAGGATTGTGTACTGTCGTCAGGAGGGCTTAGGAACTGTGATGATATCCAATCCTTGTTGAATTTAATTAGAGTGAGCCTGTCGGCATTTTCTGTGGTGAGGCGGGACCTTCTATCAGTGACTATACCCCCAGCGGCACTGAAAACACGCTCTGATGTCACACTAGCAGCTGGGCATGCCAGCACCTCCAAGGCATACAATGACAGCTCAGTCCAAGTGTGCAGCTTGGAAACCCAGTAATTAAAGGGTACAGAAGGGTCGGTTAGGAAGCTGGTACTGTCACTGAGATACTGCTGCACCATGTTGGACAATTGTTGACTCCTACTCAAGGTCACCGTAGGCAAATTACGTTCTTGATTGGAAGGTCTGTTGAACATCGCCCAGTTGGCGGACATCTTACCCCCACCTCTTCTTGTCATTGATGGCGTTTGTGTCCCAACCAAAGGCTGCTGTTGGAAAGAGCTGGTTCTTCGATGTATAGCGGATTCAGACGGTGATATTGCCAGCAAAATATCAAGAAGAACCCTCTTTACATGATCCATCGTTAAGCCCCTGGATGAGTGCGACAGCAGCGACTGAAATTTGTCTTTGTACCGTGGGTCCAAAAACGTTGACAACCAGTAGAGGTCGCTTTCATAGATGTGTATGACGCGTGGATCTTTGGAGACACATTGACACATTACTTCAGCCATGTGTGCTAAGCTGCAAAGACTCATCTCCTCGGTTACAACAGAATGAAGATCACTACGCGTCGTGGCCTCTAAATCGGTGTCCGCCTCCTCCTCTTCAGCCCACCCATGCTGTACCGACATAAACGTAGGGTTGGGAGTCCCATCAGGGTTCACATCAGTACCAGAGAAAAATAAATCTTCTTCATCATCACCCTCATCACCATCTTCCTGAACCAATGTAGCCTGCTGATATTGGCTAGGGTGGCTAGGATCAGCGATGTTCAATTCTGGCTCCATAGCCATCCGCTGTGCTCTCAAAGCATCTGTTTTGAGATTCAATAGGGATTCTTGGAGCAGGCAGAGCATGGGGATGGTGAGACTTATAATCGACTGATCCCCACTGACGAGTTTGGTACAGTATTCGAAGTTATCCAGCAACTCGCAAAGGTCAGCGATCCAGACCCACTCGAAAGTACTGATGTGTGTGGTATGACTTCCAGGTTGACGGGCATGTTGCAGCTGAAATTCCGCTATTGCCTTCTGCTGCTCATTAAACCTTGCCAGCATATGGAAGGTGGAGTTCCATCGCGTAGGCATGTCGCAAATTAGCCTGTGTTTCGGCAAGTTAAATTGGATTTGAAGGGCAGAAAGACTTGCAGCTGCTGTGGACGAATGTCTAAAGTGGGCGCAAATTCGCCTCACCTTATCCAGTAGCTCAGATAACTCTGGGTATATTTTGAGGAATTTCTGAACTACCAGGTTCAGGACATGAGCCATGCAAGGCACATGTACAAGTTTACCGTGCTTTATTGCCGCCACAAGGTTTGCACCATTATCGCTCACAACTAGACCTGGTTGTAGTTCCAGTGGGGGCCCGCCACTCATCGGTCTGTTGCTTGAGACCTTTCCACAACTCTGTTGCAGTGTGACGTGTGTCACCTAGGCAGATAAGCTTCAGAAGAGCCTGTTGTCGCCTTGCAGAAGCAGTACTGCAAAGCTCCCAACTCGGACGTGATGGTGCTTGAGGCTCAGCAGTGGACAAGGAAGTGGCAGAAGCAGATTGGGCACTGGACATATATGAGGAGGCAGACACCCGGAATGATGTTGGGCCGCTATTCGTGGAGTTGGAAGTATGTCAGATGGTACAGTTTTAGAAGTTGGGACACTCTCCACCAGGTTGATCCAGTGAGCCGTTAGTGAAATGTATCTGCCTGTCCACAACTACTTGTCCACGTGTCCGTTGTTAGGTGGACTTTGGCGGTGACAGCATTTGTTTAAAAGCACGTTTTAAGTTGTTAACCACGTGCTGGTGTAAGGCGGGAACGGCACTACGTGAGAAAAAGTACCGGCTGGGTACAGAGTATCGTGGTGCTGCCTCAGCCATCAACTCCCGAAAAGACTCTGTACCCACAAGCCTAAACGGCAGCATTTCCACAGCTAACAACTTGGCTATTTTCGCTGTCACTTTTTGGGAATATGGGTGTGTCAGTTGGAACTTCCGCTGTCTTTCATACAGCTGTGGCACAGACAACTGCACGTTTTGGACCAGACTGACAAGAGATTGACTACTGTCATGTCTGTCTTGTAAAGCACCTTGGGAGGAGTTACGCTTGAGCAGAGCTGAAGCCTGAACACTTGCTGGTGAAGGATGTATCTGAGGTGGCCTGGAAGTGTTTGGATCAGAAGGCACTGATTTTGAACCCTGATAGGGTGCCCACTGAATTGGGTGCTTAAGAGACATATGCTTGCGCATACTGCTGGTGCTCTGGTTTCCTTTTACCGTGCCTCTGCTAAGCCTTGCCTGGCACATCTTACAGATAACCATATTTTGGTACTGTTGGGCTATCCTTAAAAAATTGCCACACACTGCTGTTCGTCCTTTATTTTTTAATTGGAGGAAGAGGAGGATGACTCTGTTCAACACCAACTGTGGACACATTTTGGGCAACTGTGTTTGAAGTTTGTGCAACAGTTGGCACAGTTTGTGCCACAGTTGACGCTATTTTGGCAACTGTTCTCACTGTTTGTGTTCTGGAGACAGTACGCCTTTGTGATTTTGCCAGTGGTACATAGCCACTTTCGTCCTCCTGGCTGCTCTCTTGGCTATGCAATTCAGCAATCCAGGTAGGATCTGTGTGTCATCATCCACCCCTTCCATTCAAAGGATTCTGGATAAAACTGACTGAGCAGGCTGGCCAGATAGATGTGTGTCTCATCATCCTCATCATCATCCACCTCCTGAGATACTGTTTGCATTTCGTGAAAGTGTCTTTCCTCAGGACGCGCTACTTCCAAACTTTGGCCATGAGTAGACATTTCGTCTACTTCAAGTATCTCGTCAGGCACAGTGACAAAGAAACCCCTTGATAAGAACCGAATAAGTCATCCGAGTGACCAAGGTCCATATCCAAATTTTCCTCTGGCTGCCGATGGGCTGAGGCAATATGACGACTTTGAGGATTGGATGGCGCTGCATTGTCTGTAGCGACACTAGAATGTCTTGCCACGGATGATTGCGTACTGCAAGAACAGTGGTCGAGGGCGTCTGAGCCATCCAAGATGTTATCTTGTCATGCTCATTCCGGCCTCAACACACGTTTTCTTTGAGTACTGGGATTTCTAGGTAGAAAAAAGGACGTTCTATCAATCCTAGGCTGTGTACTTGTACCAGTGCCTTCTTGGGCAAGACTGCTGCGGCCACGAGCTCGTCCCTGTCCCTTTGCAACATCCTTTTTGGTAATTGTTTTTTTTTGAGACATTGTAGACGAATGCACAGTCACCGAGTTGGAGTTAGGTGTTGCTGTATGCGTCACTTGCTGGCGGGGTAAGTGTGCGCGCTCACACTTGGCAGTGAAGGCGCACACTACACTCCCTAAAAAAATTAGTTTCAAGTGCGCACAGCCACCGAGATGTGGTTAGGTTTGCTGAATGCGTCACTTGCTGGCGGGGTAAGTGTGCGCGCTCACACTTGGCAGTGAAGCCGCACACTACAACCCCCTAAAAAAATTGGTTTGAAGTGTGCACAGCCACCGAGATGTGGTTAGGTTAGCTGAATGCGTCACTTTGCTGGCGGGGTAAGTTTGCGCTCTCACACTTGGCAGTGAAGCCGCACACTAAAATCCCTAAAAAAATTGGGTTTAAAAGTGCGCACAGCCACCGAGATGTGGTTAGGTTAGCTGAATGCGTCACTTGCTGGCGGGGTAAGTGTGCGCGCTCACACTTGGCAGTGAAGCCACACACTACACTCCCTAAAAAAATTGGTTTGAAGTGCGCACAGCCACCGAGATGTGGTTAGGTTAGCTGAATGCGTCACTTGCTGGCGGGGTAAGTGTGCGCTCCCACACTTGGCAGTGAAGCCGCACACTACACTCCCTAAAAAAATTGGTTAGAAGTGCGCACAGCCACCGAGATGTGGTTTAGGTTTACTGAATGCGTCACTTGCTGGCGGGGTAGGGAGTGTGCGCTCTCACACTTGGCAGTGAAGCCGCACACTACACTCCCTAAAAAAATTGGTTTTGAAGTGTGCACAGCCACCGAGATGTGGTTAGGTTAGCTGAAATGCGTCACTTGCTGGCGGGGTAAGTTTTGCGCTCTCACACTTGGCAGTGAAGCCGCACACTACACTCCCTAAAAAAAATTGGTTTGAATGCGCACAGCCCCGAGATGTGGTTAGGTTAGCTGAATGCGTCACTTGCTGGGGGGGGTAAGTGTGCGCGCTCACACTTGGCAGTGAAGCCACACACTACACTCCCTAAAAAAATTGGTTTGAAGTGCGCACAGCCACCGAGATGTGGTTAGGTTAGCTGAATGCGTCACTTGCTGCGGGGTAAGTGTGCGCTCTCACACTTGGCAGTGAAGCCGCACACTACACTCCCTAAAAAAATTGGTTAGAAGTGCGCACAGCCACCGAGATGTGGTTAGGTTAGCTGAATGCGTCACTTGCTTGGCGGGTAAGTGTGCGCTCTCACACTTGGCAGTGAAGCCGCACACTACACTCCCTAAAAAAATTGGTTTGAAGTGCGCCCCAGCCACCAGAATGTGGTTAGGTTAGCTGAATGCTCACTTGCTGGCGGGGTAAGTGTGCGCTCTCACACTTGGCAGTGAAGCCGCACACTACACTCCCTAAAAAAATTGGTTTGAAGTGCGCCCCAGCCACCGAGATGTGGTTAGGTTAGCTGAATGCGTCACTTGCTGGCGGGGTAAGTGTGCGCTCTCACACTTGGCAGTGAAGCCGCACACTACACTCCCTAAAAAAATTGGTTAGAAAGTGCGCACAGCCACCGAGATGTGGTTAGGTTAGCTGAATGCGTCACTTGCTGGCGGGGTAAGTGTGCGCTCTCACACTTGGCAGGAAGCCGCACACTACACTCCCTAAAAAAAATTGGTTTGAAGTGCGCACAGCCACCGAGATGTGGTTAGGTTAGCTGAATGCGTCACTTGCTGGCGGGTAAGTGTGCGCTCTCACACTTGGCAGTGAAGCCGCACAATACACTCCCTAAGGTGTGGAGTACGTGCTAGCAGCAACACACTGGTCTGCCACAGAAAAAATAACCGCTCTATGGCTTATTAGGAAAAAAAATCGATCTGGTGCAAAAACAAAAAGGAAACAGCACCTCAGCTAAAGCCTCTGACTGCAGCTGTTAGCAAAGCTGAGTGAGTAAGCAAGCTATGAGGTCCGTCCTGTGTGCACTCTAAGGCTTCTCCTTCCTTCCCTCCCTGGCCTGCCTGCCTACACAGCACTACTCCGTCCTCCTCCTAGCTCTCATAAGAGCTTTTTGGGTTAATATAAGGAATCTTCCCTACACTGACAATCCCTGATCTGCTCCACAAATATCTCTCTCTCCCTATACTAGGTCAGATCGTCTCAGAATGTGCCCAAAATGGCGGGGACAAGCCTTATATACTGCCTTGCCTGTCTAGATGACATAGGCATCACGATGGACAGCACCAATCATAGTCCTGACACAACCAACTTTGCTATGCCATTACTGACTATGATTGGCTATCTTCACAAGTTTTCTGACCTAACACGCACCTGTGCTGACTCGCAACATAACAGATTCTGTATTCGAGAGTCCGACTCCCGAATACAGTATACAGGACTCGGAATCGTAGAACTCGTAGGACTCGGAATCGTAACTCGCTCAGACTCGCTGCTGACAGCGGGTATCTGTGACGAGTCAAGCTTATTGACATTGAATTCCATTGGACTCGTCACTTCCCGATCTGGCAGTTTTTTTAAGGGGCTGAGATAATTCCCAAAAAAGGGGCCCTTTGCCCAAAACCTGCCCTGCCAGCATCAGCAGGGGGCAAAAGTAGCACCTGCCACCACCACATGATCAGGGACATTTAGCAAAGACCCGACTTGTGGGGTGTACACCAGAGTCCAGGGGCAAATGGGCTGGCGGGGACACCGCTTTTCGTTTTCCACTTTGTGCGTGCAAGACAATCCCTTTTTCCCCTACTGCGGGAAAGATCCTCCTTTTCCCTTCCCCTGGGAGTTTTCACAAGCAGAAATACACCATTATCCGCCACAACCATCCGTTCCCAAGCGCAGCGTTTTTATTTTAAAAATACCCTAAACTTTGAACCAGGGGCGAAATCACTGGGCCCCAACCCCCCCACTGGCCCCAGTTTTAAATGAAAAACATTTTCCGGGTTCTTTGCGCTGAGGGGGGTGGGTTCCTTTTTAGACTAGGGGGAAAAAGGAAAAACATTCCGCAACCTGATTGGGTTGGCGGGCCCTTTTAAATTAACTTTGGGCGCCCAAAACCCACAACTTTCCCCCCGTGGTCCGGTCCCGGCCGCATTTCAAATTAACTTGTGTCACAAAATCCAAACGTGCCCTTTAACAAAAGCTTTTTTAGGTAAGTTTCCCCACCTTAACCACGGGACACGTGGTAAAATTTTGGGTTGTGGGCAGGGACCAGAAAATTTTAAATTTTCGCCAGAACTTGGAAAAAAATGGGTTAATTTTCGGGGAAACCGGGGGCCAAATCTGAGCTTGGGACCGGAACATGTTTCCTCCCCCAAAGATTTCAGGCCCCAAAATCCCGTCAAAAATTTCAACCCAAAAGGGGGGTACAGCTTTTTTTTCCGAACTAACTTTGGCCCCCCAGGAAAAACCCCCCCTCTCCACCTTTACCCTCCCCCCCAGTCCCCAATTAAGCACTGGGACCCCCGCCCCCCCGGGTAAAGTAAACCCCCCCAGGGGCCCGGTCAGAAGCTAATATGCTTTTTTGGTGCAAAAACCCCACAATGCCGAAGGGTTAAGGGGCACTCTGAAACGGGAGGGAATCACTGGACTCCACACCGCTGAACCTACAGCCCGGCAAAGGTTTTTGGGGGACAATGCCGGAAAACCTTTGGCCCCCCTGGAGGCGAGGCAGCTGACACATTTCCCGCATGGCCCATGTGCTCCAAACCCCGTGGTTTTAGCGGTTTTTTAAATCCACCTGGAGCTGCGGGTTGATAGTAAAAGTCCCGCCTTTGTGCCCAAATTTTTAAAAACCCCCTACCTTCTGCCCGGGCCCTTGGGCCCGCAATTTTCCGGGGGTTTTGCAGCTTCCGCTCACAACTGGGTTTATTTTTTTTCCAAATTTTTAATTCCCACCCTTCACCCTTTTCAATTTTAAAAATTTTAATAACAACATCAAAAAAACCCCTTCCCAAACCCAATTTTTTTAACCCCACCCTTTTCCCTTTTTCCCCAATTTTTTTAAAACTTTCAAAAACCAATACAAAGCCCCTTTAAAAACCAAACCCCCCACTTCCCCCCCACCATTCCCCCTAAAACTTTTCCATCTTTTTCCTAAACTACCCCCCCCACCCCCTTTAAAAATTCCCCCCCGGGGTACCCCCTAATTCCCCCCACAATTTTTAATTTTTTCCCCCAAAACTTTACCCCAACCCCAAATTGAACCCCCCTATTAATCCCTTCCCTTTCCCCCCCCAAAACCCCTATCCCCCCCAAACAAAACATCAACAACCCTCACAAATACCCCCCAAAACACCCTTTTCTTTAAATTTTCCCTCCCCCAAACCCTTATCCCCCCCCATCCCAACCCCCACCTTAACTAAAACAGGGGAAAAGAAAAATACTTTTTTTCAAATTAAAAAAAAAATCCCAAAATTTAACCTTTCAACCAAAATTTTCCAGAACAGGAGAAAAAGTTAGGCACAAATCACTGTTATAACTTTTAAGGGTCCTTGCCGGGGAAAGTCTGCCCCCAATGGCTTACTTTAATTTAAAGCCTGGGCCCTTCCCCGTAACCCCCGCATTAATCAAAAATCTTGGCCGGGGCAATTTATTCCCTGGTTTTTTGGGGAAAAACGTTAACCCCCCTTCAAAAAACTTTAGTTTTTAAAACCCCGAAAAAAATAGATTTTTACAAAAAACTAGACCAAAAAAAACCAACCCCAAATTTTCCCAAAAAACCCTTTTAAAAAGGCAAAGGGAGGAAGGTCACCCCGATTTGAACCCCCCCAAACCCCACCAAAACCAATTCCCCCCCAAAATTTAACCCCCCTCAAAAAATATTAACCATTTTCTCCCCAACCTGCCGTCCAAAAACCTTTTTGGGGGTTCTAAACCAAAACTCAAAATTCCAAAGGAATGCTTAAAAAAAATACCGCCGATTCTAAAAAAAATTCCCCCAAGACTCCTTTTCTGTCCAATAATTATTATACCCAAACATTTTGGGGGGGTAACTTCAATTGGCTTCCCCTACGCCTTTTAATCCTCCTCCCCCCCCCCATTTTCCCCCCCATAACTTTTTAAATTTCCAAAGGGAAATCTTTAAAATAAAAACCACACCCCCCCCCCCTTTTCCCCCCTTAAAAAAATCTACAGGGGGAATCTGGTCAAGAGAACAAAATTGGTTGGCCCCCCCCCCCCCCCCCCCCCCCCCCCCCCCCAAAAAAGGTTTTTAAATTTTTGGGTTTGTGAGGTCCCCCCACACACCAATCCCTCCCACCACAAGGGGTTTCAAAAACTACACCATGGGGCCTTTAGGGGTCGTTCCCAAGCCTTTCCCTTGCCCCCCTTCATTCCCCCTCTATACGGTGTTACCCGGATTTCCCCCTTATGCCACAAACAAAACCAATTTTGGAGTGAACCCAAAAAGGGGCAAAAAAACCCAAAAAAACAGGAAAAAACCCCCCCAAGGAAAATTTTTTGTTTTTAATTATCTAGGTTTGGGGTTGGTTTGCTTTTTTGGGCCACCGGAGGGTAAGCCCCAAAGGGTACGGTCAAACCCACATAAAATTTTTTTCCCGGGGGTCAAATTACTGCTTCAAAAATTAGAATTTTTGCAAAATCAGCGCCCCCGGGGGTCCAGAGGGGGGAAACAACAAAATCCCCCTCGCCCCGGGGAATTTTAAAACTGGTATTGACAAATTTTTTTTTAAATTTTTCCCTTTTTCCCAAAACCTAAAGGGAATACATACCGGGAAAAAATAAAACCAACTTTTTCGGGGGCAACAAATCTCCCGCCTTTAAACCAAAGTTTTTGTTTAACCCGGAAATTTAAAACCCGTCGTCAGTTTTTTAATTTCCCCCCAAACTCTGGCGGGGGGATTTTTTGTGGCCCCTGATTCCGTGGCCGGTTGAAGTATTTTCAAAAAAATTTGGTTTGTTATTTGGAACCTGCAAAACCCGAAACCATCATTTTTTGTTCCTTTTTCTAAAAAAACCCCAACCCCAAAACCCAAAAATCTTTTCTGGTTTTTTTTTTTTAATTCCTACCATAAATTTGGCCTTTAAACCAAAAGTAAACAACCCTAAAACCTGTTTTTAAAAAACTAACCAAATTCCCGTTTTCTCAGTTTTCCCTCTCCCCCCACCCTCAAGACCAAGGGGAACACCTTCCCAAATCCCCCAACTAAAAACCAAAACCCCTCCTTTAATAAAATATTCCCAAAGACTTAAAGTTTCAAAAAAGGGAATTGAAAATCACAATTCTACCAAAAAAAGACCCACTCCCCATAATGGGAAAAAACATTTGTAAAAAAACCCCATGAACCCCCCCCCCAAAATCCCCCCCCAACCTTTTCCTTCCCCCATAGGAATTAAAAAAACCCCCTTCCAAATTCCACCAATTTAAAAACCACATTCACCCCTTATTAAATTTAAAACCCTTTTTCCCCTTTCTTCCCCTCCCCCAATCCCAAAAAAGACCCACTTCCCTTTTTAAAATTTAAATTAAAGAAAAACCCTATCCCCTCCAAAAAAAAACCCTGGCAAATTTTCCTCCCCACTTTCCCTTCCCTCCCACAACCACAAAAGGACCATCCTTAAAAACCAAAATTAAAAACCCTCCCTGCTTCCCCCTTAAAAAGGATTGAAGGGGGGTTTCCCCCTTTTTTCCCTACTTATAATACCTTACAAAAAACCCCCTTCCCCAAAAACCCCTCATTTAAAAGCCCTTTACAAACCCCCCCCATTTTCCCTTTCCCCAAAATTTTTCTGACCTCCCCAAAAACAATACCACAAAGAACCCACCCCTAAAACAATTTGTAAAATCTTTAATTTTCGCCTTCCCCCTAATGCCCCAAAAATTTTTTTTTTTTTAAACTTTCTTATTCCAAAAAACTAACAAAAACCAACCCCCCACAAAGGGTTTACCAAAAAATATTTTTCCTTCCCAAAATCCTTTGGTTCCTTTTCTTCCATTTCCCCGCAATTTCCCCCCCAAATTCTTCTCCATTGTCCCAAGAGGCCAGCCCCAAATGGGTTCCCGGGGCCCCCCCCCCCCCCCCATTCCCCATCATTTAGAGAACTTTCCCCAATAATGGGGGTTGGGTGGACCCAAAATAGGTTTAGGGGGGCGTCCGGGGGAAAAGCCAGGAAAAATTCTTCTCCCAAAATGAATAAAAGGCTGAAATCCCGGACAAGGGGTTAAGAGGGTAATTTATAAGGGGGGTTTTTAAAAACTGAAAAACCGTGCAAAAATTCCCGCATTTCCCCCGGGGAAATTACTGTTAAAAACCGGGGGAAAAAAAATTTTAAACCCTCTGTATTTAAACCCGAAGAAAGGCAGGGGGAGAAATTTGGGGCCCTTATAAAAAAATTTTCCCCATGGGCCCCGGGGAAAGGCCCCCTTTAAAAGGGGAAAATTTCTAAATTAGACCGCCGGGTTTAAGGGGGGGAAACCCCTTTCGGGTCCGCCCCTTTGGGCGGTTTTTTCGTGCCTTGCGCCCGCTTGCAAAAAACCTGCCCCCCCGAACACCCCAAAAAAAGTGCTGTGCTGGGGGTGAGGGGCTAAGGGGGCCATTTTGCGGGGTCTCCCGCGTTTTGGGGCCCCCCCTGGGGGGCGAAATGTTTTTGGGAGGGGGGGAAAAAAAAGGGAATTTAAAAGAACCCCCAAGGGCCCAAAACGTGGGAAAAAAAAATCTTCTTTTTAAAGGACTGGTTAAATTTTTGGGGAAAAATTGGAAAAAACCTTTAATTTTTGGTGTTTTTTTCCCTTTTCTTGGATGTCCCGGGAATGGAAATTTCCAAGTTCCAATATATTTCAAGGTTGGGCCCCCTTTAAAATTTTTACAGTGATCCCCTAAATTTGTTTTTCAAAGAAAGGAGATTTTCATAAGGGGGGTCCTCCCCTCCACATGCTTTACCCAATATTGGAAAAGAAAAACCAAAACCCCTATTTTTTAAAAGAAACGGGAATAAAAAAAACCTTAAATTAAAAAAAAATTTTTTTAAAATTTTAATCTTTTAACTTCCCTTTTAAAGGGGCCAAAAACCAAAAACGAAAAACCCCTTAAAAATGTAGGGAAAAACCAAAAGCAATGTTGGGCCCCCAAAAAAAAAACAGAATAGCCCCCCTTTTAAGAAAACCCAAAAATGAGGGGAAAACCCTTTTTAGACCTTCCCCCTTTAAAAAAACCCACCCCAAAAACCCAAAACCCTCCACAAAAAAATTTAACCAAAAAAGAATTCCAACCCAAAAAAGGGCCCCCCTTTTAAACAAAAACCCCCCCCAAAAAAAATTATTGGTGCAATTTTTAACCCCCCCCCCCAAACCCCCCCCCTGAAAGATAATGCCCTCCCCCGCTTTATTAATTTGGGGAAAAAATTGCCCCGGTTCAAAAAGGGGAAACCTATAACTCCTTTTGAAAATTGACAACCCCCAAAGCCCCCCTTAATGGGGCAAAATTAAAATTAAAAGCTTTTAAGGGGCCCCTCCTTTTTGGGACTTAAAATTGGCCCCCAAAAATTTTGGGGGGTCAAAAAAAGGTTTAGGACACACCATTGGTTATATTTTAATGGGCCGATTGATTCAAAAATTTAAAACTCGTTGGGAAGGGGGTCAAAATGAAGGATTCCCAAAAACTGAAAAATGAAAAAAATGCCCTGAAAAGGGTCAAAAAATTTATTCCCCCATAGAGCCAGAGTACCAAGTCCCCCTTCTAAAATTGGGTTCCCCCTTCATTTAAAAGGGATTTTGTTCCTTTTCGGGAACTGGTTTCATTTTTCATTTGTTTATCCCCCCCCCATTTTCCCCCCCCCCCCCCCCAAAGGGTTGGGGTTAATTTTTGGTGCCCCAAAGGGGAATTTTAAAAAAAGGGCCCCCTTCCCAAAAAGGTTTTTTTTCCTCCCAGAGGGTTTTTTAAGGCCAGGGGGTTTGTCCCAAAAATTTTGCCCGCGGCTCTTTTCAAATTTTATTAAAAAAACCCATAAAATTAACCCAAATCCCTTTTTCAGGTTTCCCATCACACATTTTAAGTGTTTTTATTCTGTTTTTGTTTTTTGCTCATATTTCTCTGTATTATTGTTAATAAAGATTCACAAAAAAATTTTTTTGAATTATTGGTCTGTTTCTCTGATCCCGGTCATTTGTACATGCTTTCTGGTTCTTTCCTCCTTTTCATAAATATGTTTTACAGTAAAGAGATGTTACTACCGGTTAAATCTGAGTATGGAGATTCTGTTGAGAAAGATCATACACACACACCCGCGGCCTTACCACCGGTCGCTACACGAGTATCTTGGGATGCTCGGCCTGAGCTTCGAGCACCCGAGCATTTTAGTACTCGCTCATCTCTAGTTACAACCTTAGGTTAACATTTATTGTGCAAAAACCTTTAATTTGTAAAAACTTTTAATCTGTTAATAAACATTCCACAATTGCCACAATTTCAGCACCTGTTTTGGGGTTTTTTTTGCACTCTTTTTGTTGCTGTGTGTGGCTGGGCCATATGGGTGCGGTTGTTCCAGCAGGTAGTAGTGTTGAAAGTCATAACAGCCCGCCTTCTGAGATAGGGATTAATGTAAGAGGCTGGGCATGCACTATGCAAACCTGTATGAACAGTGCCCTATATGAGTCTCATTCTGTTTACAGGGCAGCCAGTGGTCACTTCCTCTGTGAGAAAGGAGGTTGCTAGTGATTGGGCTGGTGTCCTGCATTCATGATGCCTTCATTTATAACCTAGGCAAAGCTGCACACAGCACTAAGTGTAATGTTTTCCAGACCTGAATCTGCTGTGGTAAGAAAACTGTTAATAAACATCCCTAAAAAGGGTTGTACCAAGGTACGGTGTATTGTCTCTTCATGTCCACAAAGATTTAGCGCTGAGCCTTAAACTATACTAAATAAATATTATTATATTATTATTGTTATTACAATAGCGACCCCAATATGGGGAAAGGGCTGGAGGCTGCATGGGACTGTATACTTAAAAATGCCAGGGCTAAATTTGTGTCCCAGTCTGTCCCTATTATAGGCTATGTTGTACATAAATATATTTCTACTGGATATTCTGGAAATCTCAGGACTGACACCTGCAGTTTGCCTTTCTTTGCACTTTTGTCCCATGCTTATCCTGATGTTTCAGATTGTTGGTTATACCACAATGTGATTTATATGTTTGACAGTCACAACACACAGAAAACCCAAGTGATATCAGCTGCAGTTACCTCCACTAGCTCATCCCAATGTCACTTCTGGAACCCTTATATCATCAGCTGCTTGCTAACCTAAAACATTTTATTTCTGATATTCTCCCTTTTGCTACAACACACAGGATGATTTATCTATTTTGTATGAGATAAAGCATTCCCACTATAAACTTTGAGAGTATTAATAAATAACTAGGCTTTTTGTGGTTCTTTGAAAGCAAGAAGCCTCAGGCAGTAGTTCTACAACAGTTGGGGAATTGCTTCGGCTGCTGCAGAATCTCTTTGAAAAGTAAAGGTTTTACAAAAGACGATTAGTGAAAAGAAATGAGACATAGAGCCAATCTACTCCATATGTCCATGGGCTCAATAATAGCAACTATAAAACGTTCTGTGGTGGATAATAGTGCAAATTCACCTAAGTATAGCTTTGTTGCTAAATGTAATAAATCCAATAGAAATATCAGGAATATTTTACCTAAACATTGCTCCTTCCTTGAGGGACACCCTATTTTATTTGGTGTTCTTCCATATAGTCCCAAAAGGGTTCTGAACCCCATTGAAATCAATGAGAGCTAAAATCACCTTATTGGGGGCCTTTAAAAAACACTAAAAGGGGTTCAAAAGCTGCCAAAACAGCGCATATTAGAGGCAGACACCAGGAAAAGTATCATCCATTCCCCAGAGTTAAAAATGTTATCATGGTGCATTATGGATGCATGCCACAAGGTCTGGCCAAGATTTCAAGCTTCAACACTGATCAGGAACAGGGGAATGAGTGAAAGGTGTAAGCATGGTGCTCAGAGAGCCCTGCTAAATTCACAAAACAAAGACATCCCAATAGCAGTCTCCACATTTAAAAACATTAGGGCCAGACACCATGAAAGTGGCATCAATTTACCCAGACTAAAAATTGTAAAGTGACACAGCCTGCATGCATGGCATAGGGTCAGCAAAGGGCATGGCCTAGCATTTGAAGGTTAAACTTTAATCAGGAACAGGGAAAGAGTGACAGGTGTAAGACTGTTTGGCTGGGGGCCCTCAAACCTCATACAACCGCTTCAATAATTGTTATGCTGTGCCGCACTCAGGTGGCACAAGTATAAACTTCACTGACTACTACATGAAGAAGGATTTAGGTGGGTCAGTGACATGTATAGGCCTAGTGGACAGAGGGTCCTAATACCTCATGCAACAACTCCAATAGATATGCCTCATCAGACTCGGGTGGCTCAAATATCAGTTTCACAGAATATTACAGAAATATTTAATTAGGTGGGTCAGTGACATGTATAAGCCTAGTAGGCTGGAGACCCACATACCTCATGCAACTGTTCCAAAAAATGTTATGCACCACCACTCAGGTGGCAGAAGTATATGCTTCTCTGACTATTATAGGAAGGATTCAAGTGGGTCAGTGACATGCTTAGGTCTAGTGGTCATGGGGCCCACATACCTCCAACAACCATTCCAATAAATTTTATGCTGTGTCACATTCATAATAACACCAGGCATGCTGCTAAGATCCACCTGACTGTAACATCTGCTGCTCCTAGCTGGCATGGGTAACAGCTCACCTCCTGACTGTGAGCTCCTCAGGACCTCCTCAGGCACGCAAGACCAGCAATTGATCATGACCTCGCAGTATATCAGGACCAATGCAGGTAGCGCGGTGGAGCTTAAGGTCACATACAGTGGAGGAAATAAGTATTTGATCCCATGCTAATTTTGGAAGTTTGCCCACTGACAAAGATTTGAACAGTCTATAATTTTAAGGGTAGGTTAATTTTAACAGTGAGAGATAGAATATAAAAAATAAAATCCAGAAAATAACATTGCCTAAATTATATAAATATATTTGCGTTTTGCAGAGGGAAATAAGTATTTGATCCCTCTGGCAAACAAGACTTAATACTTGGTCGCAAAACCCTTGTTGGCAAGCAAAGAAGCCAGATGTTTCTTGTAGTTGATGATGAGTTTTGCACACGTCAGGAGGAATTTTAGTTCATTCCTCTTGCAAATCACCTCTAAATCATTAAGATTTTAAGGCTGTCGCTTGGCAACTCAGAGTTTCAAAAAAAAAAAAAAATCTTACCACAGCAGATTCTGGTCAGACGACCATTGCACTCAGTGCTGTATGCAGCTCTGCCCAGGTTTTAACTGAAGGCTTTGTGAATGCAAGACACCAGCCCCAATCACTAACGACCTCCATTCACACAGAGGGAGTGACTACTGGTTGTCCTGCACACACAATTTATTTTCTATTTTGTCCTTTGCTCACTTGAGATAAAAATTTAGTGGATAGGACTTGTGATCCGTGGGGAGCCGTGTAGGGGCTCACAAGCTTACGTGTTTTGGACCAAAAGACAAACCAAGACCCCACAATTTGATATAGTTTAAAACTAACTAAATTTCCATAATGTCAGTTTTCTGTCATTTTTGGTTTTTCTTGCACTCTTTTTGTTGCTGTGTGCAGCTGGGCCGTATGGGTGCGTTTGTTCTGTCGCAGGTAACGGTGTTGAATGCCGTAACAGCCCGCCTACTGAGATGGGGGTTAATGTAAGAGGCTGGGCATACACTGTGCAAGCCTGTGTGAACTGCGCCCTATATGGAGCCCATTGTGTGTGCAGGACAACCAGTAGTCACTCCCTCTGTGTGAATGGAGGTCGTTAGTGATTGGGGCTGGTGTCTTGCATTCACAAAGCCTTCAGTTAAAACCTGGGCAGAGCTGCATACAGCGCTGAGTGCAATGGTCGTCTGACCAGAATCTGCTGTGGTAAGATTTATTTTCTATTTTGTCCTTTGCTCACTTGAGATAAAAATTTAGTGGATAGGACTTGTGATCCGTGGGGAGCCGTGTAGGGGCTCACAAGCTTACGTGTTTTGGACCAAAAGGCAAACCAAGACCCCACAATTTGATATAGTTTAAAACTAACTAAATTTCCATAATGTCAGTTTTCTGTCATTTTTGGTTTTTCTTGCACTCTTTTTGTTGCTGTGTGCAGCTGGGCCGTATGGGTGCGTTTGTTCTGTCGCAGGTAACGGTGTTGAATGCCGTAACAGCCCGCCTACTGAGATGGGGGTTAATGTAAGAGGCTGGGCATACACTGTGCAAGCCTGTGTGAACTGCGCCCTATATGGAGCCCATTGTGTGTGCAGGACAACCAGTAGTCACTCCCTCTGTGTGAATGGAGGTCGTTAGTGATTGGGGCTGGTGTCTTGCATTCACAAAGCCTTCAGTTAAAACCTGGGCAGAGCTGCATACAGCACTGAGTGCAATGGTCGTCTGACCAGAATCTGCTGTGGTAAGATTTATTTTCTATTTTGTCCTTTGCTCACTTGAGATAAAAATTTAGTGGATAGGACTTGTGATCCGTGGGGAGCCGTGTAGGGGCTCACAAGCTTACGTGTTTTGGACCAAAAGACAAACCAAGACCCCACAATTTGATATAGTTTACAACTCAGAGTTTCAGCTCCCTCCATAAGTTTTCTATGGGATTAAGGTCTGAAGACTGTCTAGGCCAGTCCATGACCTTAATGTGCTTGTTTTTAAGCTATTCCTTTGTTGCCTTGGCTGTATTTTTTGGGTCATTGTCGTGCTGGAAGACCATGCCATGAGCCATTTTTAATGTCCTGTGCCCTTAGCAGAGAAACACCCCCAAAACATAATGTTTCCAACACCATGCTTGACTGGGTGATGGTATTCTTTTGGTCATTGGCAGCATTTCTCTTCCTCCAAACATGTGAGTTGAGTTAATGCCTAAGAGCTTAATTTTTGCTTCATCTAACCACAGCACCTTCTCCCAATCACTCTCAGAATCACCAAGGTGTTCATTGACAAACTTCAGATGGGCCTGCACATGTGCCTTCTTGAGCAGTGAGTTACTTGGGAAAAGGTGTATGGCGATCCGCGCTGCCAGACTGACTCGCATCAAAGAAGACACTTGGAGATGAAGTGTTGATCAGATCCTTCTTTTATTCACCGACGCCTTTCGGTGCCCACCTGGCACCTTCATCAGTGATACCTCCACCCCACCAAACAGCTCTTATTTATAGCAACATTCATAGACATGATTAGTAGGTGTTGTCTCATGTATGACGTCAAAACCGTCATCAAAACCGGGAGGAGCCTTAGTTTTGGCGCAATTATTATAAAAGACTCACAATTTACATATAAATGTGATTATAACATATCTCAAGCATTCTAAAAAATCCGTTCACAAAGACAATTAAAAAACTAAAAGAAATTCCAAGCGGAAAAGGCTGTAAATCCACTTAGGAAAATATGCTGGGGATGTAAAAATTTTTTTTAACACAACCCATCCTCCTGGGGGATAGAACCCATAGGCTCAAATGTCCACTAATATATGTGTTCTCTAATGTCTTGTGCCACCTTCAATTTACAAAAGAACAAATGAGTTATTTTATTAAGGTCTGTCATGGATAAATGTAATTTGTATTCATTCTTTTATTTCAGGTAAAGCGAAGCCAGGGATAAAAAAAGAAGGAAACTAAAAATTAAATATGAGTAAAAACATTATTAGTAAATTTTATTAATATGAATAAAAAATAAAAATAAAAATGTCTATTATGTATAAAATGGTGTTTTAAAACTGTATTTAAGGAATAAAATGCAGTGGAATAGGATAAAAGGTAAATACCATTAAAGAGTTAATAAAAAATGAAATCAGCCTCATGATGGTTATTTCCTTAGACATCAGATATATATATATCCAAAATGCCTGGGCTATGCAGTACAGAAGAGTAAGCTTGTTCCCATGTGTGTCTGTGGAGCATCAGACAAATGGCTGGATTTTCTGTGTTAGTAAGAGCTGATGGATTCTATCCTACCCTGGGTCGGAGCCCTA
Organism: Allobates femoralis; assembly: GCA_033576535.1. Taxonomy (NCBI): domain Eukaryota; kingdom Metazoa; phylum Chordata; class Amphibia; order Anura; family Aromobatidae; genus Allobates; species Allobates femoralis. Next base: position 57,422,973 of record JARQOC010000008.1, on the reverse strand, counting down.
TCCCATTAAGACATGAAAAGCATACAAGACATAAAAACATCCAATATTCACAAATTATTCATTTCTTATTAAATAACTGGTGTAATATTCACAGATACCACCAGGTGGTGCTTGTTAGGAGCCTGTTGCCAAGGTGATATAAATGAAAAACTGGTCCCCTGTAAACCTAATTTTCCGCCAGTAGGGGCAAACATGCAGTAGAAGCACTAACTAGCTGGTGTAATATTCACAGATCCAATAGATGGCGCTCAATTGGAGCTTGTTACTAAGGTGATGTAAGTTGTGAACTGGTCCCCTGCAAACCTAATTTTCCGCCAGCGGGGGCAAACTATAGTGGAAGAAGAGAGGAGAGCGTTCAGTTTGAGAATGTAAAATCTATTCAATATGTAGCTGGTCCCTTGTAAACCTAATTTACCGCCAGTAGGGGCAGACTATAGTGAGAGAACAAGTAGTAAATCGCTCAGCTTGAGGCTATAGTGACTGTTAAGGTGCAGAATAGTGATAAATATGTGAGGGGAACAATATCATATATAATGATTAAGTGTAGTGCCTTATAAAAGGTGCATAGTGCAATATTTATTTACCCATAAATCTGATCTAGTTTTGGGTGCAAAAATAAATAGATGAAGGTAAAATATGTTAAAACAGTGATGTAAAATGGATAGAGAAATTCAATCTAGTGAAATATATATAAAATGTATAAAAAATCTGTACTCTTATTTTAAAAGCAAAAAAGAAATTTTATTATTGTCCATGTTATATTAATTCAGAGACCAGGTTTAACCCTTTCGGTTTCAGCGTGTCTAGTTTGAACATCCAAAATTTCTCTCTTTTCTTCAGTATCTCAAATCTATTAGGGATGTGGGCTCCTATATGGTCTATGGGGGTGATTCTTATGAGTGCGGGGTCCCTATTGTGATATATGTCAAAGTGATTAGAGACCCCATGTGCATATATCCATTTTTTACATTCGACCTGTGTTTATTAAGTCTCTCATGTAGGCATCTAATTGTCCTCCCCACATATTGGTATTTACATGGACATTCCAAGAGATATATTATATATCTTGTAGTGCAATTCATTTGGAATTTAATTGGGAACGTCTCATTGCTGAAAGAGGTGAAGGAGGTCCTTTGTTGGATACTCCTGCAGCACAAACATCTTTTTCTTCCACATTTCTTAGTCCCTTTTGTTGGGATCCCTCATCTATCTCAGTCAAAGTTTGTTTTAATCTGCTAGGTGCTATTTTACCTTTTATTTTTTTCTGGTTTTGATGACGGTTTTGACGTCATACATGAGACAACACCTACTAATCATGTCTATGAATGTTTCTATAAATAAGAGCTGTTTGGTGGGGTGGAGGTATCCCTGATGAAGGTGCCAGGTGGGCACCGAAACGCCTCGGTGAATAAAAGAAGGATCTGATCAACACTTCATCTCCAAGTATCTTCTTTGATGCGAGTCAGTCTGGCAGTGCGGATCGCCATACACCTTTTCCCAAGTAACTTGATGTTCCTCCACGTCTGAGTGGTTCGGTGAAGGTCCAGCAGCAGCCATCAGGATATTATTCCTAACACGTCTTCAAACCAGTTGTGGGTGTCACAACTGGATCAGGTGAGTGGACCCTTGTTGCTCACCAGGTTGCCGATTTAGTGTCTAGTGATAAGGGCACTATTGCGCCTCTTGTTCCCCCAACCCCTTTTGTATTTATTCTTGAGCAGTGGGACTTTGCGGGCACTGCAGGGTTTTAATCCACTACGGCAGAATGTGTTACAAATGATTTTCTTAGTGACAGTGGTCCTAACTGCCTTGAGATCACTAAGAAGTTCAACCCGTGTAGATTTAGTCCAATCTCTCACCTTCCTCATGATCCTGGTGAGATTTTGCATGGGGCCCCAGATCGATGTCAAGTGACACTCATTTTGCAATTCTTCTATTTTCTTACTATTGCACCAACAGTTGTCTCCTTCTCACCCAGCATCTTAGCCTTGTGCAGGTCCAGGATCTTTTCCCTGACATCCTTAGAAAGCTCTTTAGCCTTGCCCATGTTGTAGAGGTTAGAGTATGACTGATTAATTGAGTATGTGGACAGGTGTCTTTTATACAGGTGACAATTTAAGATCGCGGTCTTTAATGCACATAACGAGTTGATTAGGGGCATCTAACTGATCTATACGATGGTAGGGGATCAAATATTTATTTCCCTCTGCAAAATGCAAATACATTAATATAATTTAGACAATGTGATTTTCTGGATTTTATTTTTGATATTCTATCTCTTACTGTTAAAATTATCCTAACCTTAAAATTATAGACTGTTCATGTCATGTCAAGTTACAAAATCAGCAAGAGATCAAATACTTATTTCCCCACTGTACACTGTGTGCAGAATTATTAGGCAAATGAGTATTTTAATCACATGACACTTTTTATACATGTTGTCCTACTCCAAGCTATATAGGCTTGAGAGCCGACTACCAATTAAGTAAATCAGGTGATGTGCATCTCTGTAATGAGGAGGGGTGTGGTGTAATGGCATCAACACCCTACTGTATATAAGGTGTGCTTAACTACTAGGCAACTTCTTTTCCTTTGGCAAAATGGGTCAGAAGAGAGATGTGACAGGCTCTGAAAATTACAAAATTGTGAGATGTCTTGCAGAGGGATGCAGCAGTCTTAAAATTGCCACACTTTTGAAGTGTGATCACCGAACAATCAAGCGTTTCTTGGCAAATAGCCAACAGGGTTGCAAGAAGCGTGTTGGGCAAAACAGGTGCAAAATGACTGCCCATGAATTGAGGAAAATAAAGCGTGAAGCTGCCAAGATGCCATTTGCCACCAGTTTTGTAATATTTCAGAGCTGCAACGTTACTGGAGTATCAAAAAGCACAAGGTGTGCGATACTCAGGGACATCTAGAAATGTGAGAAAATGTGCAGTAGAGTCTTATCTTTATATGAGAAGAATGGTGCAGAGAATGTCAGAATCTGCTCACCTGATCCGATTGGGTATATTTTTATTATTGATCAACAACTATGTTCTCAATCTACCCAAAAGACTCAAGTTGGAGTGTTTGTTTTTTTTATAGATTTGGCTATCTTAAGAGGATCAATACATAGAACTTTCCATACATACTGAGGCAGAATCTGCAAGTGTAGTCCTAACTCAGAGAGCAACTCAGCTTAAAGTTTATCATAAGAGAAAAAAGAGAATAAGCTTAAATTATGCAATTAAAAGGGGTTTATTTCCCAGTAAGAAAGCACAAAGTGGAGGACAATGCTCAATTTCAACGTTTATGATCAACAATGCGTGCAGCAGCCACCACAGCCTCCCAAACACTGTTCCGAGAGGTGTACTGTTTTCCCTCCCTGAAGATCTCACATTTTAGGAGGGACCACAGGTTCTCTATGGGGTTCAGATCAGGTGAACATGGCGGCCATGTCATTTTTTTTCTTCTTTTAGACCTTTACTGGCTAGCCACGCTGTGGAGTAGTTGGATGCATGTGATGGAGCATTGTCCTGCATGAAAATCATGTTTTTCTTGAACGATACAGACTTCTTCCTGTACCACTGCTTGAAGAAGTTGTCTTCCAGAAACTGGCAGTAGATCTGGGAGTTGAGCTTCACTCCATCCTCAACCCTAAAAGGTCCCACAAGTTCATCTTTGATGATGCCAGCCCATACCAGTACCCCACCTCCACCCTGCTGGTGTCTGAGTCGGAGTGGAGCTCTCTGCCCTTTACTGATCCAGCCTCTGGCCCAGCCATCTGGCCCATAAAAAGTCACTCTCATTTCATCAGTCCATAAAACTTCTGAAAAATCAGTCTTAAGATATTTCTTGGCCCAGTCTTGACGTTTTATCTTATGTTTCTTGTCCAAAGGTGGTCTTTTTTCAGCCTTTCTTACCTTGGCCATGTCCCCGAGTATGCTCTGTAGGACAATGTGTCGCACGATCCGCGCTGCTGCCAGAAAGGAGCACCAGAAAAATTGAGTATCTGGAGAAATTGTAGCTTTAATCCTTCACTCCTACGCGTTTCGTAGCTAAACCCAGCTCCTTCCTCAGGGACAGTACCGAAACGAGTAGGATTGAAGAATTAAAGCTACAATTTCTCCAGATACTCCGTTTTCTGGTGTTCCTTTCTGGCAGCAGCGTGCAACACATCTTCCTACAGAGCGGTGACCCGTGTATGTGTGGATCCTGCAGCAGCTGACCCCTCGCACTCATACTTGGTTTGGTGACAATCTCAGGACACAGGAATGCTAAAAAACAGTCTATATGGATCACTAGATCACTGTACATGTGTAGAATGAGGAGATCACTGTACAGGTGAGGTTCTGTAATCATTACAAGGTGTAGCACAGGATTATTTACAAAAAGAGAAGTTTTTTGAGTCAAAAGAGCCGCTTCTTTTTGGTGAGCGGAGCCGAATGAGCCGGATCACTAAAACAGGGATTTTTGTGTACTCACCGTAAAATCCTTTTCTCCTAGCTCATCATTGGGGGGACACAGGACCATGGGTGTATGCTTTTCTGCCACTAGGAGGCGACACCAAGTATAGAAAAAAGTTAAGCCCTCCATCTTGCAGTATACACCCGTCCATGGGCATAGTCAGTTTTAGTACTAAAGCAGTGGGGAGCACGTTAACGTAACAAGGTACAAAAGGCGTCTATACAGACTATTGAAGTTTGAGAGGGTGGGTGCTGTGTTCCCCAATGATGAGCTAGGAGAAAAGGATTTTATGGTGAGTTCACAAAAATCCCTGTTTCTCCTTCGCATCATTGGGGGACACAGGACGATGGGACGTCCTAAAGCAGTCCCTGGGTGGGAATTAGTTGAGTAGAAGTCGAGCATCAATAATGTGTCAGCCGCCTAAAGATGCACAACCAATGCTTGCAAAGCTTTTTCCCTACCTAGGCTCGCGTCTGCGGAGGCCCGGGTGTGAATGTTTTAGTGTTTGGCAAAAGTATGCCAGCCGGACTAGGTTGCGGTCTTGTAAACTTGACTTGCCTGAGGCCTGGTATTGGTTGGCCTATGAGGCGCCCACCAATTGAGTTGAGTGAGCCCTGATCCCTACTGGGATTGTCATGCATTTGACAAGGTAGGTCTCTTGGATTGCTGAGCGGATGTACCTTGCCGATGTGGATTTAGGAGCACCTATTCTTTTTCTAGGTCCTTTGGGGACGACAAACAGCGTTTCAGCTTAAACGACTAAGACTATACGGGATCTGTAGCGTCTGAGGGCCTTTACTAGGTCCCGGGTATGAAGCTACTTTTGAGGCGTTGTACTGAAGCTGGGCAAAAGGATGGTAGGATGATGCCCTAATTGAGGTGGGGATAGGACACCACCTTGGAGATCCCAGACGGCCAAGGGTCTTTTGTAGGGGGGCAGTATGTGCGTGGCCCCTTGGATGAATGTTTTGACCTGTTGTTTAGGTGCCGTCTTGCGTTGAAATAGAACACCAAGGGAACCACGGAACACCACGGAAGTTTGGCCGTTGATGGAGCTGAGCGCTAGGGATGGGCGAATCTACTCGCTAGGACTCGTTACTCGGCGAGTAGTAAGGGACTCGCAGGACTCGGTACTCTGCGAGTTTCCCAGTGATTACTCGCGAGTCCAATGCAAATCAATATCAATCCTAGTTTTGTCAGAAACGCTGACAAAACTAGGATTGCCATTGTTTGCATTAGACTCGCGAGTAATCACTGGCTACTGTGCCAGTGATAGCAGGGAAACTCGCAGATAACTGCTGTTTCTTTGCGAGCCGAGTCCAGCTGTCTTCTCTGTGCAGCTCCAGGGTCCTAGAGCCCGCCTGCTGCCTGATGTAGCAGTGCTGACATTGTTCTCAGTCTGCTCATTCCCTGTGTACAGACATGAATGTCTGTGCACAGAGATGATGTAGCAGAGCTGAGATTGTTCTCAGTCTGCTCATTCCCTGTGTACAGACATGAATGTCTGTGCACAGAGATGATGTAGCAGTGCTGAGATTGTTCTCAGTCTGCTCATTCCCTGTGTACAGACATGAATGTCTGTGCACAGAGATGATGTAGCAGAGCTGAGATTGTTCTCAGTCTGCTCATTCCCTGTGTACAGACATGAATGTCTGTGCACAGAGATGATGTAGCAGAGCTGAGATTGTTCTCAGTCTGCTTATTCCCTGTGCATAGACATCTATATTTATGCACAGGGGATGTAGCAGAGAGGACATTGCGTTTTGGACTGCGTCGGACGGAAGAGAATTTTTTTAATTAAAGATGGAGTCCCTAATGGCTTTTTTTTTTATTTCTAATAAAAAATTTTCCTTGTGTTGTGTTTTTTTTAAAACAATTTAATAGAAATTCATGGTGGTCATGTCTAATATTGGCGTGACCGCCATAAATTTCGGGCTTAGGGCCAGCTGATAATACAAAGCTGGCCCTAACCTCTTTATTACCCAGCGTGCCACCGCTACCAGGGCCGCTGGAAGAGCGGGGTTCAGCGCCAGAGGATGGCGCTTCAATGAACGCGCCATCTTCTGGGGCGGCTGCGGGCTGCAATTTGCAGCGGGGGGTGCCCAGAAAGCTTGGGCATCCCTGCGCTGCGGATTCCAGCCCCCAGCTGCTTAGCTGTACCTGGCTAGACATAGAAATTGCGCGGAGCCCCACGCATTTTTTTTTAATTATTTCATGAATTTCAGAGTCAGAGTCTCAGAGTCAGAGTCTCAGAGTCAGAATCTCAGAATTTCATGAAATAATTTAAAAAAAATGCGTGGGGCTCCGCGCAATTTCTATGTCTAGCCAGGTACAGCTAAGCAGCTGGGGGCTGGAATCCGCAGCGCAGGGATGCCCAAGCTTTCTGGGCACCCCCCGCTGCAAATTGCAGCCCGCAGCCGCCCCAGAAGATGGCGCGTTCATTGAAGCGCCATCCTCTGGCGCTGAACCCCGCTCTTCCAGCGGCCCTGGTAGCGGTGGCACGCTGGGTAATAAAGAGGTTAGGGCCAGCTTTGTATTATCAGCTGGCCCTAAGCCCGAAATTTATGGCGGTCACGCCAATATTAGACATGACCACCATGAATTTCTATTAAATTGTTTTAAAAAAAACACAACACAAGGAAAATTTTTTATTAGAAATAAAAAAAAAAAGCCATTAGGGACTCCATCTTTAATTAAAAAAATCCTCTTCCGTCCGAAGCAGTCCAAAACGCGATGTCCTCTCTGCTACATCCCCTGTGCATAAATATAGATGTCTATGCACAGGGAATAAGCAGACTGAGAACAATCTCAGCTCTGCTACATCATCTCTGTGCACAGACATTCATGTCTGTACACAGGGAATGAGCAGACTGAGAACAATCTCAGCTCTGCTACATCATCTCTGTGCACAGACATTCATGTCTGTACACAGGGAATGAGCAGACTGAGAACAATCTCAGCTCTGCTACATCATCTCTGTGCACAGACATTCATGTCTGTACACAGGGAATGAGCAGACTGAGAACAATGTCAGCTCTGCTACATCAGGCAGCAGGCAGGCTCTAGGACCCTGGAGCTGGGGCAGCCAGAACACAGAGAAGACAGGATCTTATCTGTGCGAGTCAGCGATTACTTACAAAGTAAACGAGCAATGCAAATAAATGACACAACTAGGATTGCTTCAGGCTGAAGCTTCCGAGACACATCTGCGATTTGTAAATCTCACACTACTCGCTATTACTCGCTTCCCCATTCATTAACATTGGACTCGCTAGACTCGCAACGAGTAGCGAGTCCTGGGCTCGGACTCGCTAGAGTCAAGCGATTCCGAGTAATTTAGGATTCGCCCATCACTACTGAGCGCTAGGCCAGAGCTTAGGGCGGCTTGAGGAAGCTCCAGGACTGTAGGGGTGGAAAAAGGGAATGGGTTACAGTTGCAGTTTTAGCACCCATGGGAGAATGTTGTGTGGGTATGGCGATAGATATGTGAGGACATAGTGGTTTTTTTTTTTTTTTTCGGGCATTAATCATGGCGGTTATGACTTCTGTTGAAAAACGTCTGTTTGTGTCTGGAGCTAGGATTAAATAGCCACACTGTTAATGACGGGGCCTGCGAGTTCTTGTGGCAAATGGTGGCTCTGAGATAGAGGGAGTGGTTGGATTGGGAGTGTGTAGGGCGCGTTGGTGATAAGCTGTACGAGCTCTACGTACTATGCCCGTCGTGGCTATTCTGGGACAGTGAGTACTGCTTGACCCCCTTTTGCTTTGATCTTCTTGATCACCTGCAGGTTCAGCGGCAGTGGGGAAAAGTTTGAGCCCCAGTACACTTGGGCATGCAAGAATTGTCCCGAACTTAGTTTTGCACCCTTTCCGCAAAAATCTTTAGCAAACATGCAGAAGAATCCTTTTAATGTTCTGAAAAGAAAACCAGCAAGTAATTAAGGTATCCAGAGGATTGAGCGCTCCCAAGGAGATTTACCTTATGATAAGGACACTGACTCCTTTTTCCTTCTTGGAGATTTATTTCAAATGGCTTCACGGTAGTAAAAAGTCATAAAAGCATAATTAAAACAACGCGTTTCGGCTATTTTATGATATTTATAGCCGAAACGCGTTGTTTTAATTATGCTTTTATGACTTTTATGACTTTTTACTACCGTGAAGCCATTTGAAATAAATCTCCAAGAAGGAAAAAGGAGTCAGTGTCCTTATCATAAGGTAAATCTCCTTGGGAGCGCTCAATCCTCTGGATACCTTAATTACTTGCTTCATTCCACGGGCTCATAGCTGGGAGTTCCGCTCTCTGGAGGATAGCAGCAGCATACCAAGGAGAAAAAGACCCCTGTAAGACCCCCAGTGGGTTGATATGCGAAGAAACAAGACACAATAAAGGTGAGTTCTCTTGCCCAGTGTACTTCTGAGAAATATTGTACTTTTACATTTAGATCTGCGCCTGTTTTCTCTCTCCCCACCCTCCTCTGACCTACAGCCTCGAGGTCTATTGTGTGCAACTGAAAAGAAAACCAGAGATTGTATGGGAGTTGGAATTGGCGCCAGGGTAGGGCCAGCGATTCCGCTGTGAGTGCTAGCATGTCCTGGAACCTGACTACAAAGGTCAGGACCTTTGAGTTTATTCTTGATGCCATGAGGTCTACGTCGGGGTTTCCCAGCGCTGACAGGTTGGTAGGACGACTTCTGGATGTAGAGATCATTTTACTGAGGCCAGTCTCTTTTGCTTAGGAAGTTTGCTGGCTAGCTATCCACTTCTAGGATATGGACTGGCGATATGACTGCTCCAGGTATATTGTGAATCAACCACAGCTCACACCACCGGCTGTGGAATGGCCTCAGTTGGATTTGTACCTGGGTCTTGATGCTGCAGTGATTTCTGCTACCACTACGCCACGCTCACCCTGCCCGGGTGAGGTTGGGCGGCTAGAAGGTGAAAGTGTTGGATCGCTAAGCGAATCGCCTGTAACCTCAGAATGTTGATTGGGAGGTGTGGCTTTTGGGCTGTGCAGCGGTCCTGGGCCGTGTATTGCCAATAGACGGGCCCCTAGCTGATTAGGCTGGTGTTATTGGTTGCAAGTAGTCACTAGACTGGGAGGAATGATTTCCCTTGTGTTAGAGAGGGTGGTCGTGTCTACTGGGTGAGTGCCTTTTTGGCTTGTGTGGGTAGGCGGTGTCTGCGGTCGAGGCTAAAGGGACTTCTGGCTGAGAGTGGGGCCAGTTGTACGGGTTGAATGTGTAGCTGAGTGTAGGAAGATGTTTCCATTGCTGCTACCAATTTTCCCGGGACTTCCATGCTAAAGCGGATGGATTGGGGTGTACTAATGCAAGGAGCGTGAGCTACTTTGTGGATAGCTGTCTTTGTCTTGAGAAAGTATGACTAGCTCCTGTGCAGTGTGCGAGTTCATACTTAGAAAGTTTATAGTTTGGGCAGGTACGGCTTGTCTGGCTTTGCGAGCCACCGGGGGAGGGTATGTCCATTGTTATTTGGACACATTGGAAAGGTGTCTGGAAGGATGTGTCCTTGATTGGCGGGTCATGCAGATGGGCGGGAAGACCTGTGGCCACGAGTGGAAGATGGTCATGACGGCCGCTGTGACTTATTGGTAATAATGTTTTGCAACAACAAACAGGTTTGAGTAGAAAGCCTTAAAACTATTAGGTCTGGCATGTGCCAGGCTGTTCAATTGGCAGTTGTTAGGGTCTTTGATAGACATACTGTCTGAGAGCGCAAACAGGGTTTTGTTAGCTGGGTGCGATGCTGTAGGGTCAACGGTTGGCGACTTGGCCCGTTGTTTATGATGGTGTGCGGCAATGGGGTATTGAGCTTTGTTAGGTCTGCGACTTGCTAAGCGCTTATCTGGCCAGTACTCATGACGTTGGGTTATGTTCTTACAGTAGTCATGAGTAGGGAAGACTCGACGAGGGGGTTTTGCCTTTGTGAAGGACACTGGGGTGGTGGCCTGGTCGTCACCGACTAGTAGTGTTTTGTTAACGACCTCGATGAGGTTGTCGACCATTGCGGGGGTGCCTGTTGTCTGACAGTCTGGGGGCGAGCCCAGCTGTGGGTGTTCCTGTTTGGGGGTGACTCAGGCTGGTAGTGGGGCACAGAGGGGCGAGGTGTGTCCCTTATAAGCGACTTGTTAGGGGATCGTCCCTGGGTTGGACCTGTATGAGTCCGTCTTCCGGTCGGCAGGGGGACTGCAGGCTTGGAGTATTTCCTGTCGGAGTGGGGCGGTGACACTTGTTGTCACTGGTTATATTTGCACTGGGAAGCAACTGCATCTTTTGGGCTAATGAGTCGGCCTGTTTTGTCAGTGCCGGGCCCAGGGGGGAGTGTTAAACACACTGGGTACTGCGTTAGCGGTAGGTTCAGTGGGGCACTGAGGTTTGGAATTTAGGCAAAGTTGCGATATATGTTTCCATGAGGGCGGAGTCTGACTGGTGGTGCCCGATGTCTTGCCTCTTGTGCTGTTTTGTTATTTCTTTTGGTGGTTTTGGGTCTGTCATAGTCAGGGGCGTAACTACAATAGGTGCAGGGGTTGTGATCGCACCCAGGCCCTGCAGGTTCCCAAAAGGCCCTTTGGCCTATTGAAAAGGACTAATACTATTAAAGATTTGCAATAATTGGGGGCCCGTTGGAGCTTTTGCATCGGGGCTCCTGGACCTGAAGTTACGCCACTGGTCATAGTGTACATGATTACACTGAAGCAGGGTACTGCTGTGTACAAAGCGGTTCACTTTGAAGGCAGGGAGCTGACACTGGCCATGCAGTATGTTGTGTTGCTGGGCTGAAGAGCTTCTGCTTCAGAGGCACAGCAAAGGAGGGATGTGTGGTGGTTGATTTTTAAGTTGAGTCACCCGTGTACTTGAACTCACGACGTTCAGTTGAGTAAAAGTATAGTTAGGGTATGTGCGCACTGGCCGGCGGGTTTGTCGGCGGCAGCTGGGCGGACCCGCCAGGAAGCTCCGGAGCCGTCCACCGGCTTCCTGGCGGGTATATGCGGCGGGAGCCGGGCGGGTGACGGGCGGGAGCCGGGCGGGTGCACAGCGGGTTAGCGCCGGCGGTTCTGCAGCGGCTGGAAGCAGCACATGATTCTGCTTGCAGCCGCTGAAGAACCGGCGGTTTATAGAACATGCTCATTCTTTGCTAAACTGCTGGGAAACCTGCGGTTTAGCAACAGATGAGCCTGTGTAAACCGCCGGTGTGTGCACAGCGGGCGTCGGTTTTCATTGCTTTTAATGTTAATCCAAACGCCGGTTTGGATTAACATAAATTTACATAAAACTAATGAAAACCGACCGGCGGTTTCCACTGATAAAACGGCCATAACCCGGCCAGTGCGCACATACCCTTATAGTTACCAGAGCCACACACTCCCATTACAGCACACTGATTACAGCTTACTGGGTTGGAGTGTGGGCTTTGTGCAGCCTTTCCTTGTTGGTGGAGAAGGGGAGGGTCAGGTTGCAGCATTGTGCTTGTCTATAGCCTGCTGCTGTTGCTGTGCCCCACTTGTGGATTCTTTGTGTGTTTTGCGCCGGAATGGGGCCGTGATTGGGGTGGGGCGATGCAGCGTGGCCCTGGAGTGGTTGGCGTGTTTCCTTTTTACTAGCCCAGCTCCTAGCGGTGGGCGTGTGTAGCCGCGATTGACACTAGCAGCTGCCAATTGCGGCTATATGTGCCCCGCCGCGTCATCGTGCCTGCCCCTATGACGCTGGGTGGTCACATGATGCGCGGCCAATCACCAGTGGGCAGGGTGGCGTCAATGTGCGGGCCCAGACCGGGGGCTAGATTTTTGTGGGCTACTGGGAGCATTGCCGCAGCGGACTGTTGTCCCGCCGCCCCCTGCCTTGGACGCGCACCCCGAACTTACTGGTGGTGCGTGTCCCAGCATGGAGCTGCCGTGGGACGCTGAGGATTGGTGTGAAGGCTGCGCTGCAGCTGAGCACCGAACCCCTTGGGGCTGGGTCGGTGCTAATGTGCCCAGGGTGTCCTCAATCACCAACTCCTTGGTTGGAGAGGGTGAGAGGTGACGGCATGAGCGCTACTTGCATCCCCCTGTTGTGCAGGGGGATGTAGTGGGGAATGCACTGCAGGTGGCCATAGGCTCTGGGAGGGAGCAGGGAGAGCAGAGCCCTTTGTGGGTTCCAGCCTTTTTTCTCCGGGGGGGCGCAGCGAAAGCAGGGCCCTTGAGGGTACAGGCTGCCGCTCTTGGTGCTGCACCGGATCCCTTGGGGATGGATCGGTGCGGTGGCTGGGCACGCTGGTGGCCTCAATCACCTGCTCCTTTGTTGGAGGAGGTGAGAGGAGCTGCACTTGTGCCCCCTTTCAACCCTCTGTCTTGCAGAGGGATGCTATGGGTATGCACAGTGGCTGGTCGCCTGGCTTGGGGTAGTGAGAGTGGAGCCCCTTTATGGGGATCCATCACCCCTCCAAGGGTGCTGTGCGCTGCCTTGGAATCCCCCATGCTCTATGTAGAGACGGCACCTTTGGCGTATAATAAAAAGTTAAATAAGAACTGAGTACTAAAATTAAAATTAAAAATAAGAATAAACATGGTAGATGTGGTCTGAGCTACAGACACACATGTGCCTCCTGCGACACTAAGCAAAAAACTGGCTAGCTACGGCCACGGACAGGTGTATACTGCAAGAAGGAGGGCTTAAGTTTTTTTCTGTACTTAGTGTCGCCTCCTAGTGGCAGAAAAGCATACACCCTTGGTCCTGTGTCCCCCAATGATGCGAAGGATAAAAGAGCCGGACTGCCCATCACTAGCCACTATGGGGCCCGTATGTCAAGGAGAGGGGAGCCTCCTGCTGCTCCCGACCCTCATTTCCTCTTTCATTATGCGTTCCACTGTGGAGCACATACAGTAGTCTGGTACTGCCTCTTCCACACTAGGAGTAGGCAGCACGTCCTGCTTTATGCAGTGTACAGTTCCTCCTCCTGAGTCTTCTCTTCAGCAAGGAGACCAGAGCAGTAGGGGAAGAACAGAGTGTTTTATTTTGTAAGTGGGTGGTCGGTGGCCAGAGGATTATGGGGGGAGGAGAGGGTACATTAAACTATATGGAGAGGCTATGAGGCTGCACCGTATAGAGAGGCTATGAGGCTGCATATATGGAGAGCTGTGAGGCTGCATATACGAGGCTGCACTATATAGAGAGGCTATGAGGCTGCATATATAAGACTGCAGTATATGGAGAGCTATGAGGCTGCACCATATAGAGAGATATAAGGCTGCACTACATGGAGAGCTATGAGGCTGCATATATAAGGCTGTACTATATAGAGATATAAGGCTGCACTACATGGAGAGGTATGAGGCTGTATATATAAGGCTGCACTATATGAGGCTGTACTATATTGAGAGCTATGAGGCTGCATATAAAAGGCTGTACTATAGAGACTGCACTACATGGACAACTGAGCCTGCATTATACTGTATAAAGGGCTGTGAGTCTGCATTATACTATATGGAGGGCTATGAGTCTGTATTATATTATACGGAGGGGCTATGAGGCTGTATTATACTATATGGAGGGCTGTGAGGCTGTATTATACTATATGGAGAACTATGAGGCTACTATATGTAGGATACTGGGGGTGCATTATAATAATTGCATGACTATTGGGGCTACCTTATGAATGGGGGACTATAGGATGCATTATAATACATGGAGGCCTATGGGGGTATATTTAAATATATGGAGGAATATGGGGATGCATTATAATAATTGGAGGACTATCGTGGTGGGAGGAAGAAGACCATATATACCAGGATGGGGGACATATATAACACGATAAGGGCTATATTCCAGGAGAAGGACCATATATAGCAGGATGGGAGACATATTAAAAAGGATAAACTCTATATTCCAGGAGGAGGACCATATATAGCAGGATGTGGGACATTAATATATAATGAAAGGGAAGAAAGGTCAATTTGTGAGTCTTTATACAACTTAGAACATTACATGGGGCCCATACATTTGACCAACGTTTGCTCGCGGGGGTGGGGGAGCAAGGCTGAATTTCACACCGGGGCCCACCAGACTGTAGTTATGCCACTGGCCACGGCTGTACTGTATAGGAATAATCCTTCTGACAGGATCCTTTAAGAATTATATTCCTATACATAGCAGCAGATATCACAGCACTTAGGCAGCTTTCACATCAGCGTTTATTTGAAATTTGCGACATATCCAGCAGCTTTGCAACATCTCCTGTGTAACAGACGACTTGCAGCAAGCCCCATTCATTCTCTATGGGACTTGTGGTCAGGTGCAGCAAGCGCGGTTTTGCTAGATCCGACAAATCCGGCACTTGTGGCCGCGCAAAAAAAAATGCTGCTAGCTGCATTTTTTTTTCCTTCGCCGCAAGTGCTGGATGTGCCACAATTACAAATAAACGTTTAGGGTGGTTTCACATTGAGTTTTTTTTCCTGTCTGTGGGATCCAACTTTTTGCAGGACCCCACAGACAGGAAAGGATACCATCGGAGGTGACCTCCAGCTGCTATTTCTGTGTCCAGGGGCGTGATTATCACGGGTCCGGACACAGAAAAAACAGCTGACAGGAGGCGGCGGGGCACTTTTACTCCCGCAATGTATAATATACCTTATGGAAGTGAAATTAAGTAAAATCAAGGGTTAAAAATAAAAAATATGTATTCTCACCTTTTCAGCAATCCCCCCGACGCCTCCATCAAGCTCCCGATGGCTGAAGGACCTGGCTGGGCAGGGCAACCCGATCAGCGTCATCGGTCACATGACCGGTTACCGCAGTAACCGGTCATGTGACCGCATCAGCTGAACGGGTTGCCAAGCAACCCCAGGTTCTGTACTGGGAACTAGATGCTGACATCAGGGGATCACAGGACAGGTGAGCATACATATTTTTTGTTTTTAACCCTTGCTTTTACTTAATTTCACTTCCACAATGTATATCATACATTGCGTAAGTGAAATTAGACTGCACACAGCTGTTTTAGTGTACTGAGCATGCTCAGTACACTAAAATCGGGTCCGAGGAGTGATCAGCTTTCTTCTCAGACCCGCACTCATAGGCCACCATGTTAAACACTTCATGACCCAGCCTATTTTGACCCTAAAGACCTTGCCATTTTTTGCAATTTTGACCAGTCTCACTTTATGAGGGTATAAATCTGGAACACTTCAACGGATCCAAGTGATTCTGAGATAGTTTTTTGTGACATATTGAGCTTCGTGTTAGTAGTAAATTTAGATCTATAATTTTTGCGTTCATTTGTGAAAGATCCCCCAGATGCTTCACAAATTAATCCGTAAAAATGAAAAATTACTTTTTTTCCACAAAAATCTTTTTTCCCTTTTACGGAATAATTTGTGAAGCACCTGGGAGTTCAAAGTGCTCACTATGCATCAAGATAAGTTCCTTGGGTGGTCTAGTTTCCAAAATGGGGTCATTTGTGTGGGGAGCTTCAATGTTCAGGCACACAGGGAGGGGCTCTCCATACGTGACAAGGTGTCCGCTAACAATTGGAGCTAATTTTCCATTGAAATTGTTAGGGGACACCATGTCGTGTATGGAAAACCCGTGTGGCACCAGCACAAGGGCAACTGGAAGAGTTGGGGTACAGCACCAGAAAATGGCGCCTCTAATGAATGTGCTATTTTCTGGGGTGGCTGTGGGTTACAATTTGCAGCGTGGGGGGCCCACAAAGTTTGGGTCTCTCCATGCTGAGGTTTCCAGCCTCCCAGTTGCCAAGTTGTACCTGGCTGGCAACTAAAATTACAGCGAAGACCTTTTCTTTTATTTCTAGAACTGATTTAAAAAAAAAAAATGACATGGGGCTCCACCATATTTTTGGTCCAGCCAGGTACAACTTGGCAGCTACAGACTGCTAACAACCCCCAGCTGCCTCGTTGTACCTGGCTGGCAACCAAAAATACAGTGAAGCCCATTTAATTTCTAGAACTCTAGAAAAAAAAAAATGATGTGGGGTCCCGCCAAATTTTTGGTCTAGCCAGGTACAACTTGGCAGCTATGGAATGCCACCAACCCCTAGCTGCCTCATTGTACCTGGCTGAAAACCAAAAATACAGCAAAGCCCCTTTTTTTTTTTTTTGAGTTCTAGAAAAAAAAAATTACATGGGGCTCCGCCATATTTTTGCTCCAGCCAGGTACAACTAGGCAGCTGGTGGCTGGCCATGCTGCGAATTGCATCCCGCACCCGCCCCAGGAAACGGCGCATTCATTGAAGCGCCATTTTCTGGCGCTGTACCCAGGCTCTTCCAGTTCCCCTGGTGCTGGTGGTAAACTGGGTAATAAAGGGGTTAATGCTAGCTTTTTTATTGGCAGCTGGCACTAAGCCCGAGATTCATAATGCCGGGCCAATGTTAGATCCGGCCAGTAGGAATCTCTACTAAATAGTAAAAAAAAAAAAATACACCACACAGAAAAAAATATTTTTATTTAAAAAAAACAAAAACAAAATTAATTCGGACTCCATCTTTATTATAAAGATCCGATGTTGTCCACAACAATGGTCCCATGACGCTCAATCGCCTCCGATGTAGTTCACAACAAAGGTCCCACAACGCTCGATCACCTCTGCTACATCCAGAGACTGCAGCAAGGGATCAAGTGTCCTCTTTTGCAGTCTCTGGTGTCATAGTGATGATGCACTGTATGGCAGATCATTGCCATACAGTGCACAATCCATGTGACTAATCAGTCCAAAAAATAAAGTGCACTCACCCAAATGGTGTTTCTCAGGATTTTATTCCTTTTTCAGGGTTCCATACGGGTTTCCATTGCAAGGAAGGGGGAGGGGGGAAGTTGACGGCCCGTCTCGTGCCCCGACCCTGAGCTGATGCTGTGTCACGGGTCGGGAACGCACCTGTTTTCATGGCTCATACGCTCGGCCGGCACAAGCGTCCATGGATACCATGGTGATTGGCTCCTCCGCACTAAGATGAGGCTGCAGAGAAGCCGGAACAGGAGGAAGACAGAAGGAGAAGGACTGGAAGAGCGCCGGGTAGCACAGGAACAATTGTACTCTGGCGGGGGGGGGGAGGCGTTGGGGAAGTTCTCCTCTGGCGGGGGAAGGCGTTGGGGAAGTTCTCCTCTGGCGGTGGGGGTGTTGGGGGAGTTCTCCTCTGGCGGGGGGGAGGCGTTGGGGAAGTTCTCCTCTGGCGGAGGGGGCGTTGGGGGAGTTCTCCTCTGGCGGGGGAGGTTGGGGGAGTTCTCCTCTGGCGGGGGGGGGGGGGGGGAGGCGTTGGGGAAGTTCTCCTCTGGCGGTGGGGGCGTTGAGGGAGTTCTCCTCTGGCGGGGTGGGGGAAGACGTTGGGGGAGTTCTCCTCTGGCGTTGGGGGAGCTCTCCTCTGGCGGGGGGGGGGGGGGCTGAAGTCTTCCTCTGACCGGCGCTGTGACGTCACTTCCGCTCGCCCCGCCGACCCGACTGCACTTCATCTATTTGCCGTTATACGTGCCTCCTCCCCGGTGTCCCGGTACCACCCGCCCTGTATGGGTTATAGAGCAGCTCCCTGCTTAGGTCCTGGACACAGCGGGAGAAGGTGAGTCCCCAGCACGGAGCCCACCTCACCTCAGCCGGCAGCACCCAGCAGGAAACACCGAGGCTTCTACTACATAGGAACTGCCTGCACTGGAGCCTCATCTGGGCTAGATTGGAGTTGAATGTTGAGGAGGAGGAGGGGTAGATTCATGAAATCGTGACGTCACCGGAAGGGGCGGAGCCTCGTCAGTCCAGTATAGGAGGCTATGTTACACCTGCGGCGGCCATGTGCGTCTGTGGTGAGGACGGTGATCGGCAGCAGCGCTTCTTCCAGCTCGGAGGTGTATGGTGCAGAGGAGGCAGCGGCCGTATACGTGCATGTGAGTGACTGTCAGCAGCTAATACACATAGGATAGACAGGCAGAGGTGCTGTGTACACACTGGGAGGTGACGGACACCAGTACCATTGTGAGTGACTGTCAGCAGGTAATACACATGGGATAGACAGGCAGAGGTGCTGTGTACACACTGGGAGGTGACGGACACCAGTGCCATTGTGAGTGACTGTCAGCAGCTAATACACATGGGATAGACAGGCAGAGGTGCTGTGTACACACTGGGAGGTGACAGACACCAGTGCCATTGTGAGTGACTGTCAGCAGCTAATACACATGGGATAGACAGGCAGAGGTGCTGTGTACACACTGGGAGGTGACGGACACCAGTGCCATTGTGAGTGATTGTCAGCAGGTAATACACATGGGATAGACAGGCAGAGGTGCTGTGTATACACTGGGAGGTAACGGACACCAGTGCCATTGTGAGTGACTGTCAGCAGGTAATACACATGAGATAGACAGGCAGAGGTGCTGTGTACACACTGGGAGGTGACGGACACCAGTGCCATTGTGAGTGACTGTCAGCAGGTAATACACATGGGATAGACAGGCAGAGGTGCTGTGTACACACTGGGAGGTGACAGACACCAGTACCATTGTGAGTGATTGTCAGCAGGTAATACACATAGGATAGATAGGCAGAGGTGCTGTGTACACACTGGGAGGTGACGGACACCAGTGCCATTGTGAGTGATTGTCAGCAGGTAATACACATGAGATAGACAGGCAGAGGTGCTGTGTACACACTGGGAGGTGACGGACACCAGTGCCATTGTGAGTGACTATCAGCAGCTAATACACATGGGATAGATAGGCAGAGGTGCTGTGTACACACTGGGAGGTGACGGACACCAGTGCCATTGTGAGTGACTGTCAGCAGGTAATACACATGGGATAGACAGGCAGAGGTGCTGTGTATACACTGGGAGGTAACGGACACCAGTGCCATTGTGAGTGACTGTCAGCAGGTAATACACATGGGATAGACAGGCAGAGGTGCTATGTACACACTGGGAGGTGACGGACACCAGTGCCATTGTGAGTGACTGTCAGCAGGTAATACACATGGGATAGACAGGCAGAGGTGCTGTGTACACACTGGGAGGTGACGGACACCAGTGCCATTGTGAGTGACTCAGCAGCTAATACACATGGGATAGACAGGCAGAGGTGCTGTGTACACACTGGGAGGTGACGGACACCAGTGCCATTGTGAGTGACTGTCAGCAGCTAGTACACATACACATGGGATAGACAGGCAGACGTGCTGTGTACACACACTGGGAGGTGACGGACACCAGTACCATTGTGAGTGACTGTCAGCAGCTAATACACATGGGATAGACAGGCAGAGGTGCTGTGTACACACTGGGAGGTGATGGTGACTGGCACATACTTATGTTCCTGGGATAACAAATCCCCTTATTTCTTTTTGGCAAAATATAATGGTTCAGTAGACCTAAACTGTAATGGGGCATGTGCACTATATGGCGGCACACAGAGCCCGGTGATCTATGTTATGAGACAAGTGATCATGTGCTAAAGACTTTCAGGATTTAACCCCTTCACCACACAGTGATTTTCCGTTTCTCCCCTTTTTTCCAAGAGCCATTACTTTTTATTTTCCGGTAATATAGCCATATGAGGGCTTGTAATTTGCCGGATAAGTTGTACTTTTGAATGAGCAATCGGAAAGACATGCCAGCACGTGGTCCATGTGGCAAAATGAAAACTTCTTTATTCCAAACTCACATACAAATAATTAAAAATTGCATCTGTATAGCAGATGTTGCCAGACACGTTTTGGTTACCAACAACCTTGGGCTGTGTTCACACACAGTGCTTCTTTTGTGCGGGCGCTTTTTTCAGCATTTTTCACTCGTGCAAAAAAGCCCTGTAACAAAAACGTGGTGCATTCACATGTCGCGTTTTTTTACGAGGCTACTTGTTCAGTGATGTCACAGAAGGGAGGAAGAATCCTGTTCCTCCTCCCCTCTGTGACATCTGTCACAGCCCCAATGTAAAAGAATGACAAATGTATTAAAAATACTAAAGATTTTATACTTACCCTCTGCCGAGAGCCGCAGGACCTTGTGTGGTGTCATCGATCGGGCTGTCATCAGGCACTGATTAGCCGCTCGCGGTCATGTGATATCTACGTCCTAGGACGTCACATATCATATGACGGCGAGCGGGCCAATCAGCGGTTTAGCATGGTCCTGCTGATCGATACCTACTGCTGCTCCTGGCTCCAGAACACATGGCGGAGGGTAATTATAAAATCTTTATTTTTAATACATTTGATTTCGCAGTGTATAATGCACTGCAAAATCAAATGGGGCTGTGACAGATGTCACACAGGGGAGGAGGAACAGGGTTCGTCCTCCCCTCTGTGACATCAGCGCCGGCGTATTTCCGCTGGAATTATGCATCGTCTGAACAGTGATGCGTAATTTCATTGTTTATAATGGCCCCTATGGGAGAAAGCACTCGCTAAAAAGCGGAAAGAATTGAAATGTTCATTCTATTTACATGCGCGCTTTCTCCCTTGAAAGCGCAGCCGAAAATAGCGCTGCGTGTGAACGGCAAAAGTGAAAATCCATTCACTTTGCTGTGAAACGCAGACGCAGGTGCACTTTGGGGGTAAAAGCGTGCGCTAAAAAGTGTGAATGAAGCCTTAGTCTTTGTTTGTAACCAAAACGCGTCTGGCAACATCTGCCATACAGTTGCAATTTTTAATTATGTGTATGTGAGTTTAGAATTAAGAAGTTTTCGTTTTGCAATATGGACCAGGGGCTAGCTTTTTTTTCTGATTGCACTATGGAAACTTGTGGATGCCAGCCACTGCCGTGCACCTGACCGGATCTACCTGGAGGCGCAGGGGTGAGCTTTTTCCCATTCACTTTACCACACACAAGCTGTACTTTTGAATGACCTCATTCATTTTGCTCTATAATGTAGAGGAAAGTGGGAAAAAAGTTCAAGTGCAGTGACATTGCAAAAGAAAATTCCAATTCCACGTTGTTTTTTTAATATGCTATATTAATGATATGGTGAACCTGAGCTGACAGTCTGATTCTCCAGGTTAGCACAAGGTCGTAGATGCCAAACTTTCCTTTCACTTTTTAAGTGCTGGAAACAAAATTGTTTTTGGCGCTATTTTCCAAAAATCCTAAAGGCCACTTTACATACACAGATATCTGTGTCCAACTTCTGAACAGATCTCTGGTTGCAGTGAAATCATGGACACATTGTTCCATTTTGTGGCTGTGTACAAATGTAACAATGTGTCCATGATTTCACTGCAACCAGAGATCTGTTCAGAAGTTGGACACAGATATCTGTGTGTGTAAAGTGGCCTTAAGGGTAAGTGCACATCTGACGTTTGTGCATCTCTGCAGAACGTCCAAAAACCTGGGTTTTTTTTAGCAGAAACTGAGTTTTCTGTGCTCAGCAGTGTCCCTCGTTTTTTGCTCGTTTTCCGCCGGGTTTTCCAGCGTTTTTCTCGGCGTTTTTCTCGGCGTTTTTGAAAACTGAGTTTTTACTGCACTTGTTCAGCTGAAACCGGTGGAAAAACGGAGGAAAGAAGTCACTTGCTCTATTTTTGGAAAACGTTGATAAAACTCAGTTTTGACTGAAAACGACCAGAAGAAAAACGTTCTAGTGAAGACAGAGTTTTCTAAAATCCATTGACTAGCATGTTAATCCAACCGGAGGATAGGATTAACATAAATTAACATAAAACTGAGCGGAAAACGTCCAAAAGCAGCCCACAAAACGACTGATGTGCACTTACCCTAACACTTTATTTTTTGGAATCTGGGAATAAGTAATGGCTTAAGTTTTGCGTATTTAGCTGACCCTTTTTACTGATAACCTTAAAGGGAACCTGTCAGCTAGTTTATGCCTCCCCAGCTATCACTGTCTGTAGTTGCAGCTTTATAATACTATTCTAATCATCCCAGTTTGAGCTCATAGTGTAATGTGAAAGGTGAAAGAAAAGCATTCATACACTTACATTTCCTTATGTAATGATGCAGTCAGTCCCCAGCTTTGAGGACGGGGACTGCTTGGCAGGTTAATAGTTAACATTTCAGCTTTGTGCTAGAACATGTTGGGAGACCTGATGTGATGTCACAACCATGTGACTACAATAGGCGGAGCTAAGTTCTCATAGAACATAATAAGCTTGCTGGCTTAGCTCCACCCACTATGGTCACATGATTGTTACATCACACAGGTCCTTTAGCTATCCAAACTTACAAGTGAGTTAACTATTATCCTGCCAGACAGTCCCCCTCCTCCAAGGTGGGGACTGAAATGTAAGTGTATAATTGCTTTTCTTTCACCTTTCACATTACACTATGAGCTCAGACAGGGATGATTAGACTGGTATTATAAAGCTGCAGGGACAGACAGTGATAGTTGGGAGGCATAAACCACCTGACAGGTTCCCTTTAATGCGATGCTTCGATTCCTCTTATTGTATTTTATTGCAAAGATGCAGCCAGGGGTGAACCTAGCCTCTCTGCTGCCTGAGGTGAACTGCAAAACGGAGCCCCCCCCACTAGTAATTTTTTTTAATTGATAAAAATAAATCAGGTTCATACAGATTTATATTTATCCTGTAAAAATGAGCAAAGTAGTGGACATTTTAGTTTACAGAAACAGAAAAAAAGATGTCCACACAAAGATGTCAGCGCCATCACACGCACATACAAGAACCACACAGAAGAATCCAGAACAAGAATCATTAATGGCAATGGCAGCTTGGCACAAGCATTTATACACATAATGACGACTGGCAGAGCTGTGGTCCTGTAGGCAGACACAGTCCTGCATCCTTATAGCTCAAGAGGCAGAACTGATTGCCATCCTCTGGCACACGCCTGCAAAACTCTGGACTGCTGCCTGGCACTGAATATTCAGACAAGTCACCATGCCGCACCTTCCACACAACACAGGTAAAGACCTGCAGTCTGAGCATCAACAAGCCGCCACTGCACTAAGTTGGTAAAATGGCGCTTCTCCTCCATCCAACAGACCACACATTACCGAATTGCTTAGCCAATCACAAGCGCCACACACGGGGCTGTCTTTATGTAATTAATAACAGGGTCCTTCCTATTGGGTTGAGCAAAGGATGTGGGAGCAGGAAGGGGAAGAGCACCACCGACCAACCACTGCTCAGGAGAAACATGGCTGGATGCCTGAATGTACCGAGGGGCGGCACTGGACCTGGTGTGTAAGGGTGGTTTCACATTTGCATTTGGAACGCAAGCGTAACAGAACGCAGCCAAACGCATGCGCACTGCGTTCCAATGTTTAACATGGGAACGGTTCCGTTTGGATGCGCATAATTTATACGCCCTCCAAATGCAACTTGTTGCATTTTTTGTGCGTTCACAGGCGCTTGTTTTATCAGCAAGTGCCTGCAAGCGTACAAACAATGCATGGATCTCAATGGATCCGCACTGTCCTCTCCATGGCAGCCCGGAGAACGCTGCGGATCACATTGAAATTTCATTGGCGGCGGCTGAGAGGAGGAGGATCTCCGACACAGATCTTCTTCTCCCGGCCGCCGTTGAGATCACTGATTGGCTGGCCGAGTACCATTCTGATGAGATTCTCCACTGCGTTCACATCAGTATGGCAGCGTTTGCCCTGCTTTTGCGTTTGCATGCCCTGCGCATGCAGACACAAACGCAAATCTGAAACCAGCCTAAGTTATGGCCAATCAGTCCTGCAGCAGAGGGACAATGCATCCTGCATCATAGAAATCATGGAGCCCCAGAGCAGAAGTTCTAATTGGGCACCCCCCAACAAAAACAATATTTGGCTGGGTCACATAGGTACATCTCTCACAACATGTCAGCGTTTACAAAGTAATTTTCCTCCTACTGAAGCCCCTAGATTCCCCTTTCATTGCCCCTATAAAGTGTGATGCCAATAAAAGTGCCCCACAAACACTGTATGATCCCCCACAGTGCATTCCTCCACACGCACAGTATGATGACCCTACTGTACCTCCTTCAACTACCCAAGTACAGTATGATCCCCAACTATGACCCCCGCCCAGCCCTCCATGTAGTAAAATGGACCATACAATGGCCCCCAATATAGCCCTCAAATAGCCCTTCATAAAGTATAACGGCTCCCTCGTAGCCCTCAAAGTATTATCATGCCTCTCTCAGAGCCCTCCAAATATTATAATGGCTTCCATATACTGTAGTATAATTTGCTGCATATAATATACTACACCCCCAAAGTATTCCACATAGTATACCTATACTCCATATATTATGCACCCCCATAGTCTTCTATAAAATAGAATGCACCCCCACAGTCCTCGATATAGAAAAATGCACCCCACAGTCCTCCATATAGTATATTGCACCCCGTAGTCCTCCAAATAGCATATTGCACCCCCACAGACCTCCATAGAGAACAATTCACCAGCACAGTACTTGATATAAAATAATGCACCCCCACACTCCTCCATGTAGTATAATGCAGCCCCACAGTCCTCCATATAGAATAATGCAGCCCCACAGTCCTCCATAGAGCATAATGCACCCCCATAGCTCTTTATACAGCATATTGGACCCCCATAGTCCTCCATATAGTATAATGCACCCCCATTGTCTTCCATATAATATAATGGGCCACAATAGTTCTCCATATAGTATATTGCACCCCCATTGTCCTATATTATATTGTACATTACATAGTTTCCCATCAGTGTACTCACTAAAAAAACTATTAAAAAAATAAAAAGTAAATACCTCCTCTCCTCAGCATCTCCTCTACCGTTCTGCATGTCTCAGCACAGCGGCTCTAAGTGATGACATCATTGTTCCCTGCCGTGCTGAGTTGAAGAGAGGTGGACAGCGGCAGCCAGGACTTGGGAGAAGAATGCTGGCGGCAGAGGCGGCTGGGACTATAGTAGCGGCATGCTCGGGGGGGGGCCACCACTGGTACACACATGGCTCCGCTCCGTACACCTAGTACACACTCAGCTCCGTACACCACGTACGCCTCGTACAAAAGCGGCTCTGCTCTGTACACATCGTACACACGCGGCTCTGCTCCGTACACACGTGGCTTTGCTCCATACACCTCGTACACACATGGATCCACTCCGTACACCTAGTACACACGTGGCTCCACCTCGTACACACACAGCTTCGCTCCGTACACCTTGTACATACTGGGCTCCGCTTCGTACAACTTTCACACACTGGTCTCTGCTCCGTACACCTCGTACACGTACAGCTCCGCTCCGTACACCTTGTACAAACGCAGCTCCGATTCGTACACCTCATACACATTCTGCTCCTCTCCGTACACCTCGTACACTCTCAGCTCCTCTCCGTTCACTTTGTACACGCGCGGCTCCGCTCTGTACACCTTGTACACTTTCAGCTCCGCACACCTCGTACACACACGGCTCCGCTCCGCACACCTCGTACACACACGGCTCCGCTCCGCACACCTCGTACACACACGGCTCCGCTCCGCACACCTCGTACACACACGGCTCCGCTCCGCACACCTCGTACACACACGGCTCCGCTCCGCACACCTCGTACACACACGGCTCCGCTCCGCACACCTCGTACACACACGGCTCCGCTACATTCATTTACACTGTAAATCCCTCAGCCCCTCACATAAACTTCACCTCATCCAGGACCACGGTGGAGTCCTGGCTGCATACTGAGGAGCTGATCATGTGACCCCCCCTGACTCCTCCCCTCCTTTGACATCATCACAAGTCCTGTCAGCGCGGGGCACTGTGAAGCATGAACCCGGCTCACACTGCCGGCAGGGAGGGGGGCGGGTTGGAGACCGCGGGCGCTGCAGCAGGAGTCTGCTGAGCCTGGGGCAGATGCCCTGCCAGCAGCCCCAGATACACCAAGCCTGATCGCAGCGTTGGTGGCCAGGGCTATAGGAGCGGGAGCGGCATCAGCAGGGGCCACACTACCACCAGGCGCCCCTGAGGATGCCGCCCCCTGTCTACCAGCAGGGCTCGCCGCCTGAGGCTGACACTTCATGTCGCCTCATGGATGCTACGGCCCTGGATGCAGCAGCCAAACAATATAATTCTGGTGTTTCCATTTTTTTATTATTTACAGTGTTTACTAATCGGATTAATTTATTTTATTCACTGATTGGACATTTCTGAATGTAGTCATACCAAATAAGTGATTTTTTTTTTTAATTATCTTATCTCCAAAGGGGCAAAAGGGTGAGATTTGAACTTTTGTGTTTTTATTTTTTTCATATTCTTGAAAATTTATTTACTTATTCTTTCATTTTCAATTGTTTTTACTAGTACTTGATGCTGCAATCATCTGATTGTTTGTGTTGTATAGAGTATTGCATCAGCACTGCTCTGTACAGCAGAAATCACGTTCTCATACAGTCATATGAAAAAGTTTGGGCACCCCTCTTAATCTTACTCCTTTTTTTTTTTATTTTTTGTTTAAAATTGTTTTTTGCAACAGCTATTTCAGTGTGATATATGTAATAACTGATGGACACAGTAATATTTCAGGTTTGAAATTAGGTTTATTGTACTAACCAAAAATGTGAAATAGGCATAATTTCAAAATTTGACAGATTTTCATTATGTGAATACTCCTAACTACTTTTTACTGACTTACTGAAGCACTAAATTGGTTTGGTAACCTCATTGAGCTTTGTACTTCATAGATTTTCTCATGATTGGATACACCGGGCTATTTCAGGTGTCCACTTGCAAGTTGTTCTCCTAGTTGCATCTTCTCTGAGGAGTGGCATCATGGGCTCCTCAAAACAGCTCTCAAATGATCTGAAAAAAAAAAGATTGTTCAACATAGTTGTTCAGGGGAAGGATACAAAAAGTTGTCTCAGAGATTTAACCTGTCAGTTTCCACTGTCAGGAACATAGTAAGGAAATGGAAGACCACAGGGACAGTTCTGATAAAGGCCAGAAGTGGCAGGCCAACAAAAATATCAGAAAGACAGAAGAAGAATGGTGAGAACAGTCAAGAATAATCCACAGACCACCTCCAAAGACCTGCAGCATCATCTTGCTGCAGATGGTGTCACTGTGCATCGGTCAACAATACAGCGCACACTGCACAAGGAGATACTGTATGGGAGAGTGATGCGAAAGAAGCCATTTCTGCATGCACGCCACAAACAGAGTCGTCTGAGGTATGCAAAAGCAGATTTGGACAAGCCAGTTTCATTTTTGGAAAAAGGTCCTGTAGGCTGATGAAACTAAGATTGAGTTGTTTAGTCATACAACAAGGCGTTATGCATGGCGCCACAAAAAACACAGCATTCCAAATTGTCAAATTTGGGGTAGGGTCCACCATGCTTTGGGGCTGTGTAGCCAATGACTGCATCGGGAATCTTGTTAAAGTTGAGGGTCGCATGGATTCCACTCAGTATCAGCAGATTCTTGAGAATAATATTCAAGAATCAGTGTCAAAGTTGAAGTTACGCTGGGGATGGATCTTTCAGCAAGAAAATGATCCAAAACACTGCTCCAAATCTACTCAGGCGTTCATGCAGAGGAGCAATTACAATGTTCTGGAATGGCCATCCCAGTCCCCAGACCTGAATATCATTGAACATCCTTGGGATGTTTGAAGTGGGCTGTCCATGCTTGGCGACTATCAAAGTTAACTGGAATTGTTTTGTAAAGAGGAATGGTCAAAAATACCTTCATCCAGGATCCAGGAACTCATTAACAGCTACAGGAAGCCACTAGAGTCTGTTATTTTTGCAAAAGGTGGATCTACTAAATATTAATGTCACTTTTCTGTTGAGGTGCCCATACTTTTGCACCTGTCAATTTTTGAAATAATGCATATTTCACATTTTTGGTTAGTACAATAAACCTCATTTCAATCCTGAAATATTACTGTGTCCATCAGTTATTACATATATCACACTGAAATAGCTGTTGCAAAAAAACAATTAAAAAAAAAAAAAGAGTAAGATTAAGAGGGGTGCCCAAACTATTTCATATGACTGTATGAACGCTGGCTCTCAGCTGGTGTAAAAAGAAGGTATTTCATGACAGACACAGGAGACATCAGCTGACCCCTGGGTGTCATGACAACTCATCAGATCACCTCGATCATGTTGCAGGGCTGCCTATGGGAGCAGTGAATGACACCCCTGTCCCCGTCAATGTGTGCTCTCCAGTTCTTTTGTAGCCATTGGAGCAGAGGTGCCCAAACCTTTTAACCATGAGAGCCACATTTCGCTCTGAGAGAGGGTCACGAGCCACACCCAGCTCCTGCTCCCTCACATTCACACCGAGAAGCCCCCATTATTAGTGTAATGAAAGCCACCAAGGCAGTATACCAAGGTCCAGGGGTTCCCGATACCCTCATTCAGATCTGCTTTTCTGTTTGGGGTTACTAACAAAAGTCACCATCAGGAGACTTTTAAAAGAAAAAAAATAATCTTTTTTATTAATTTATTGATTGTTTCGAAACATAAATAAACAAAGTAAACAGTACATCACCAGTGTTATACTTAGATTTTCTTCACTGGAAGCCTCTATGGGGTATAAGAGAGAAAAAGTCGCAACTCCAAGTGCAGTAATTGAATTTCAACATAGAGATGTTATAATTCGATATTGCTCACCTTTTAGGTGTCTTGGTTATATTGCATATAAGATCTCCTTTGGTGTGCAGCTCTCCCACTCTGGGTGGATCAGATCTAGGAAACCTGGTTCGTCACATGTAGTAATAAGTATACTGGTCTGTACCTGAGGAAGACTCAGTAAAAGGGTCCAAACGCGTTGTACTGCCCACTGTGAATTACATTTTTACTATAAAGGAAAATTTATTTGAACCCCGGGTCTCCTGTGGAAGCGCTGTACCAATAGATCGGTATACTTATTACTATCAACAGCGTTATATAAGTTCTGTTGGTATGAAGCATCAGTAAATTCACAAGTCACAGGTTTTTGACGAATTTGTCATATAGCACATAGCATTCATTCACCACCTATCAATAATAAATCAGCTCTCCCTTATCTTAGTATTGTCAAGCCCCCTTCCTTACTGTGGCCTCTATGTTTCACTTGATCTCTTGTCTAGCTCACCCTGTATTTTCAGTCATCCTAGAGTGCCCCCTATGTCCTCCAGGAGTTACCAGTCTGAAGTTGTGAAAGGTCTAATCACTTACCTAATTTTGTCATCTGTTAATGTTGTTTAAATAAATCTTCTCCACTTTTGCATAAATTTGGCTGTCATTGTGCTTTTATTCTTTTCAGCTTCATGCTTGTCAATGTCTAGAGACTACTTTAACCCTAATAGTATCTCGTGTTCATTTGGTATCGTGTGTAGAAGCCAATGTTTGAGGAGCGATCGTTTTGCCAGGAGCACAAGTGCATGAAGTAACCCAATCGAATCTTTATCTCCCAGGCTGTCAGCTCTGCAATGAAAAATCCAACACAGAGGGTCTAAAGCTACCTTATGTCCACAAATCATATGTCATCTTCTGAATCATTTTCCAAAACATTTGTGCATGCGTGCTGCTCCACAAGCCATGTATCATATCTGTATGTCCCTCATTGCACTTTGGACATGACGTAGATCTCTGAGGGTGAGCGTCATTTGGGGGGAATATTGAATCCACATATCATCCCATGCATGATACGGAAGAAAATATCCCTCCACTATTCATTTATGATGTGTTTTCTGACTGCTCCCCAACCCTCAAGGATTTTATCTACTGCATCCTCTTTGCCAAGGTATTTTACCCACTTTGCAAATAATTTGTCTGATCCTATAGGTATTAGCTCGTCTCTACTCAGGTTATAAATTAAGAGAAATGGTAAGATCATTAATATCTCTAGCTACTAGTGCATCCCATTTGTTGTCATGGCTCACTTCTTCTGACACGTCCAGAAGTTTTGACATATGTTTGCGTATTTGACGGTATTACAACCTGTGCGATTGACCAAAATTAAACATCTCCAACACTTCTTGCTCTGACGAGACCTTCTTTTCATAACTGTTTACTAGATCACGGGCTAATGCACCAAGATGACACACAACTGCGAGCCACACATCACAGATCTACAAGCCACATGTGGTTCAAAAGCTATAGGTAGGGGACACTACTGCATTAGAGATATCAATAACTGCAGGGCTGGCTCACAACCTTTTTTTAGGGTGCTCAGAATTAATAGATTATATACAAAGATGATCTGGCACACCAATAATGTCAATAAAGTCCAAAAAGTATCAAGAAAATATGTTCTTTATTTTGGTCGATCAGACAAAAAATGATATTTGCTTTAACATCAGCTCTCTAGTGTCAGACGTTTCGGTCTTAGCCTTCATCTTGTGACACACTAATACACGAATTTGGCATACAAGAGAAAGTACAAAAAAATCAAGTTACAGTTTGATATCACTACATCATATAAACGAAATCTCATAACATTGTTTGATCACCACAAATTTTTTTTTTTACAAAAATCAGAAATTACTGAAAAATTGGATAACAAGGTGATATACACCATCCATCTAAGAAGAAATAAATGTATAATACCTTAGTATGATTCTTTGTGACTGAGTGCAACTGTGGTAAATCACTGTATATAAGTCAGTTTGTCTAAAATAAAAGTAATTATCATAAAATTAATATCCGATACAAAAGTCATACAGTTAGGGCCAGAAATATTTGGACAGTGACACAATTTTCGCGAGTTGGGCTCTGCATGCCACCACATTGGATTTGAAATGAAACCTCTACAACAGAATTCAAGTGCAGATTGCAACGTTTAATTTGAAGGGTTGAACAAAAATATCTGATAGAAAATGTAGGAATTGTACACATTTCTTTACAAACACTCCACATTTTAGGAGGTCAAAAGTAATTGGACAAACAAACATAACCCAAACAAAATATTTTTATTTTCAATATTTTGTTGCGAATCCTTTGGAGGCAATCACTGCCTTAAGTCTGGAACCCATGGACATCACCAAACGCTGGGTTTCCTCCTTCTTAATGCTTTGCCAGGCCTTTACAGCCGCAGCCTTCAGGTCTTGCTTGTTTGTGGGTCTTTCCGTCTTAAGTCTGGATTTGAGCAAGTGAAATGCATGCTCAATTGGGTTAAGATCTGGTGATTGACTTGGCCATTGCAGAATGTTCCACTTTTTTGCACTCATGAACTCCTGGGTAGCTTTGGCTGTATGCTTGGGGTCATTGTCCATCTGTACTATGAAGCGCCGTCCAATCAACATTGCAGCATTTGGCTGAATCTGGGCTGAAAGTATATCCCAGTACACTTCAGAATTCATCCGGCTACTCTTGTCTGCTGTTATGTCATCTATAAACACAAGTGACCCAGTGCCATTGAAAGCCATGCATGCCCATGCCATCACGTTGCCTCCACCATGTTTTACAGAGGATGTGGTGTGCCTTGGATCATGTGCCGTTCCCGTTCTTCTCCAAACTTTTTTCTTCCCATCATTCTTGTACAGGTTGATCTTTGTCTCATCTGTCCATAGAATACTTTTCCAGAACTGAGCTGGCTTCTTGAGGTGTTTTTCAGCAAATTTAACTCTGGCCTGTCTATTTTTGGAATTGATGAATGGTTTGCATCTAGATGTGAACCCTTTGTATTTACTGTCATGGAGTCTTCTCTTTACTGTTGACTTAGAGACAGATACACCTACTTCACTGAGAGTGTTCTGGACTTCAGTTGATGTTGTGAACGGGTTCTTCTTCACCAAATAAAGTATGCGGCGATCATCCACCACTGTTGTCATCCGTGGATGCCCAGGCCTTTTAGAGTTCTCAAGCTCACCAGTCAATTCCTTTTTTCTCAGAATGTACCCAACTGTTGATTTTGCTACTCCAAGCATGTCTGCTATCTCTCTGATGGATTTTGTTTCTTTTTTTTTCAGCCTCAGGATGTTCTGCTTCACCTCAATTGAGAGTTCCTTTGACCGCATGTTGTCTGGTCACAGCAACAGCTTCCAAATGCAAAACCACACACCTGGAATCCACCCCTGACCTTTTAACTACTTCATTGATTACAGGTTAACGAAGGAGACGCCTTCAGAGTTAATTGCAGCCCTTAGAGTCCATTGTCCAATTACTTTTGGTCCCTTGAAAAAGAGGCTATGCATTACAGAGCTATAATTCCTAAACCCTTTCTCCGATTTGGATGTGGAAACTCTCATATTGCAGCTTGGAGTGTGCACTTTCAGCCCATATTATATATATAATTGTATTTCTGAACATGTTTTTATAAACAGCTAAAATAACAAAACTTGTGTCACTGTCCAAATATTTCTGGCCCTAACTGTATATACCCCATTACAGAAATCTACAAAGTCAATACAAGAGTATGTGGGAGCTCATCCCATTTAAAGATGGATAAGGGACTGTATTGTAATAGTATTACATCACCTTTGTTGTCATAATTATAGAAACAAAAAAGAATCCTAAACTATTTTACTAGTCATTGAAGAGGACATTGTGGTAAAGAAAGACATAAATGTACTTCTCTGTCATGCCTTAATCACTATGTGCTAATTTATATGCGGTATCACTTTAAGAATGTGCTGTGCTGAATATGTCCCATAATTGGATACAAAATTATATTGTTATGGCTCAATAAAGTACTCAGAAAGCATAGTAAATACCTGTAATATAAGGGGTTTAAGATTACACTCCTGTCGCACCATAGGTTCTAAAGCCAATACTTTGTGAAACAAAGAAAAACTGTGTGAAGTAAACCAGTACCACTCTAAATAAAGCTCATGCATAGCCTGCGCATACCTGTAATATCAGGAAGTAGGAAGACCAGAA
The DNA here is from genome assembly GCA_033576535.1 of Allobates femoralis. Classification (NCBI taxonomy): domain Eukaryota; kingdom Metazoa; phylum Chordata; class Amphibia; order Anura; family Aromobatidae; genus Allobates; species Allobates femoralis. The sequence goes on along the minus strand of JARQOC010000008.1, from coordinate 57,389,775 downwards.
TCCTGTATCATAGTAAAAGAAGGCCATCAGTGCTCATTCAAGTTCATATAATGAACCTTCTGTGCGCAAGTTTAACAATAAGGAAGCATCTTTGTACTTACTGGTGTGGTATAATGCAGCGTTGGCGTGGTGTGCGCCGCCATGCTGAGTGGGAGTGTTTTATGTGAGACTACGCTGGAGGGACGCCTCCTGCTTCCTGTTAGTGGAAAGCAGGAGCGTCACTACTGGAATGCAAGCAAGCGGTGCCTATAATATGACGTCGCTGCTCTGCGCAACGCGCATGCGCATTGTGTTTTTTGGGAAACTAAGCTAACCGACTGCATTAGAGACACATGTTGGCTGATCAGATCATCTGACATGTGCAGGGATTGATGTGTGTTCGGCATGGGAGCCCCCATCAAAGCTAGGGATTCGACATGTGACACACATATACGTCAAAGGTCATGAAGGGGTTTGCAATGGTGCTTTAAAGTGATCCTAAACCCAGAAACTGACCCCCCCCTTATCTTTAGACCTGTCCCTGCACCCCCTCTTATCATTTCTAGCCATCCCTTTTGCATAAAAAATCTCTTTTGTAAAGTTGGAGAAAAGGATATAATAGTTTGACCTGTGTGAGTTCTCCGTTTCTGTTTGAAGCCGCAGATAGGCGTGCCTGTCTGCTGGTGCCTGGTAATTATTCACGCCCTTCTCTGCTTGCTGCCTTTGTGAGTGTGTGGCCGCGTCATGAAAGGGGGCGGGGCTCCGACATGACGCTATTTAGCCCCGCCCCCTTTCATGACGCGGCCACACACTCACAAAGGCAGCAAGCAGAGAAGGGCGTGAATAATTACCAGGCAGCAGCAGACAGGCACGCCTATCTGCGGCTTCAAACAGAAACGGAGAACTCACACAGGTCAAACTATTATATCCTTTTCTCTAACTTTACAAAAGCGATTTTTTTATGCAAAAGGGATGGCTAGAAATGATAAGAGGGGGTGCAGGGACAGGTCTAAAGATAAGGGGGGGTCAATTTCTGGGTTTAGGATCACTTTAAATGTAAGTCACTGGTGGTATTCCTGAGGAAGAAGTGAGGAATACACTTTGAAATGCATAGAATAAAGTCATTTGCATTGGAAATACTATTTGAGTACTTCATCTATCCTACAGCAGCGCAGATTTTTTTCACTATTGTATCCAGTCTCTATATATCTTCCATTGGCACATTGATCCTGCAGCAGCTGTTTGGTGCTGTTATTCACTGGTTTTGGGTCACACAACCACATAAGGTGAGCGAGCCACCGTGATTTTACCTAATCCCATTACTTGGGTAAGACCCTATTGCACTCTATTATATCCACATCATTTCTTCTAAGTGAATGACAGTGGCCTTTAAACAGTAGCGATTAGAGCTGTTACAGACTGATGCGGTCTGTGTACGTGCAGTGTTTATTAAAGTTTAACTCTGACCCCCTTCTATCGTAGGAAGCTGAAACTGCACATTTGTAATGATATAAGACTCTATAGGTTACAGTATATGGCAATTTGCAACTCTGAACTGTTAACTTTCTTTTACAGGTGCTGAAGAGGTGTGAGTGGACCCCGTGGAATACAGAGCAGTCATCAAGTTCCTTTACTTGAAAGGTGTGTTCATCGATAGGGGAATGGGGTCGTCCTGGAATTGAAGCTGTTTCCACAGAAGTTCGAGCACATTTGAAATGACGATTCTTGACTTCACCATATGATGAAGAGTCTTCACCATAAACATCTTTCATCTCATTGAAAGTCTCCCTTGGTGTGTGGCGTTTTTAGTAAAGGAACTTGATGACTGCTCTGTATTCCGCTGGGTCCATTATCACACCTCACACTACTTCAGCACATGTAAAAGAAAGACCGTTATCAGTTTAGAGTTGCAAATTGGCACATAACCTATAGAGACTTGTATCATTACACATATGCAGTTTGTGTCTTGCAATAAATAGAAGCGGGTAAGGGGAAATCTTTTATTGAACACCCCTTGTAACATCGGCATGCAACCTTTTGATGCTGAAGTACATCACGTGCCGTGAAAGAGGCTAATACTTTACATAGTCGGCAGTATTGGTCTATATACACTCATGCCCAGCATTGTGCTAGGACAATGTATGTCCCGATTGGCTTTACATCATTTTATCACACTAAGGCCTTGTGCTGATGCTGCATTTTTTTTTTCCTTCCTCACCAAAGTCTATGAAAATTCTGAAGTTTTGTGTCAATTTTGATTTTTTTTTTTTTTCTTGCAGTTTGTGGGCAAGACAAAAGAATGAGCATGTCAATTGTTGGGGTTTTTTAGCAGCAATTTTCAGCCCTCCCTTCCATTGACAATATTGAAAGCAACTTATGACCACAAACTGCACCAAGAACACGTGTTTTGTGGTGCGTTTTGCATCCACCGGGTGCAGTTTAGCAGCATTTTTGCTGCAGAAAAATTCTGCACCTAAAAAGCAGCATTGGCACATAGCCTAAGGATTGGCAGTGTTGACCTCTGACAGACTGTCCTTCTTCCCTCAGTGGCCGTATTGTGAGAAACGATGCACCTACTGCAATTTCAACAAATATATTAATCGCTCTGATAATGAGGAAGCCATCCGCTCCTGTTTGGTACAAGAAGCTCACACTTTGATCCAGCTTAGCCAAGTGCGCAGGTGAGAAGGTGATGTAGCGGCAAGCCACAAGGGAAGTACAGTCTTATTGTGGTGGGTGGTTTGGGAAGCCTTCGGGCAAGGCAGCTGCCAGAACTGTCTTTATGGAATTTCCATATACTTGGGGCTTTTTTTTTTTTTTTTTCTTGGCCAACAATGTGTTATATTTTAAGCATACTTCCATTTACACAACAAAGTCATTATTTTGCAATTCATTTTTGCTGATAACTGACAAACCAACTAAAGTCTGTGCTTCAGGATACACAAAACTAGGTAACGTCCTGATTGATGCTCATAGTTACTTTCTTCATAATCTGATGACACTCTCTTCTGCATTTAAGACGTTAGCCTAGCACAAACCCTTCTTACTATAGTGTAGCTCACAGCATGGACCTTTTGAGATCCATATTGCTGGTTATATGGAAAAATGATTTTGAGTGATTTAGAGTGATTTAGAAAAATCATACAGTGATACCTCGGCTTTCGTCGATAATCTGTCAAAATCCATAACCAACAAAAACCAAGGCAGTTATTTTCTTTACATACAGTAATCACTCAAATGTATTTGTAGTATTACCACTCGGTAAAAAAAGCACAAACACTGGAAAGTAACAAATTGGCTAGATATTCCGAGTGACACTCAACAAGAAGCAGCACCACACTGAGCAGGAGAATACATAGGAACGCCGACCAACTCCGAGGCAACTGCCGAAAACTCTGACTCATCTTTTGCTATAAAAATCGCAGAAAACTGAATGCGGCGATATTGACGTAAACGAAAACAGAGTTATTACTGTATTCCAGAGTCCTGCACTATCATCACTCTTCTTTTTATTTATTTATTTATTTTTTGTAAGTGGAGGTATGCCTAAAAAATGAGTAATATGTCTATCTCAAGATCGAATGTTTATACCCTCATTTGAAGGACTGAACTTTCTAACTACCTAGTCAACATCATTCTGAGCAGGACAACTTGGAACCCTTTATCTACCCTTCCTTACTCTGCTTCCAGTTCTCCCCAAGTTATCGCCTCCATTCCCTTTACCCCCCACTTCCTATTATAGTTAGATAACTTTGTGATTTTCTGAAAATAACAACTGGTTATGTAACAAGTAACCTTTATTTCATGTCACAAAAAAGATGTTATGTTCTTTTGTTTCCTTGTTTGTTTAAAAAAAAATGAGTAATAGTGACAAATGTAACAGTAGATTATTGTAAAATATTCAATATACAGGGAGACTTAACAATTATCAACAGGTGCTTGTAAGGTTAATAAGCACTATAACATCTAGTAGGGAATGCAATAGATCAATACACAACTTAATTAAGAAATCTATTTATTTTTCTATGTACAGAGTATCATCTGTATTTTTTGGTGGGGGTACCCCAAGTCTTGCCAGTCCGTCCACCATAGGTGCGGTATTGGAGGAGATATCTAAACATGCATGTTTACTACCTGATGCTGAAATCAGCTTGGAGGCCAATCCCACATCATTAGAGAAGAGCAAACTGCAGCAGTTCCGGGATGCGGGGGTGAATCGTCTCTCTGTGGGAGTGCAGGTGAGTGCCTCCTACTATCTGGTTATATTCTTGCATACTCTTCTAGGCTCTAACGTGGCTTTTTTGTAACACTGGGAAGACAGCCATCATGTATAGAGGCTTGGCACTTGCTGTATCTCTACCCTTAAGGTGGTATTCTAATCTCCTAGATCCAATATGTGGTAGGTGTAATAATATTAGCAAATGCCTTCAATTAGAAATGTAGTATGGTTCTCCAGATCCACTAAGTCACTTTCCTCATGTGCAGGCATTACAATAGCTTAGGTATCCATTGTTATGACCACTAGCAACTGTCATTATATGCGTGGTCATACCATGGATGCCCAAGCTACTGTAATGCCCTGCACATAAGTTAGGTACCTAATCAGGAGAACTATACCATATGTCTAATTGGAGATATTTGCTAATATTATTACACCTAGTTCATATTGGGATAGATGGGAATAACCCCTTTAAATTCTGACTGTCTACCAGGATTGTGTTAGGCTGGGTTCACATTTGCGGACCCCTCCGCAGCGTTCTGCAGAGGGGATCCGCAATGTGACCGCAGCGGCCGCCAGCTCCTATCTTTATAATGGGAGCACACGGTGCTGCGCTTGTCAGCGCAGGACCGTGCGCACCCATTCACTCCCGTATGTGATCTGTGCGCAGGCGGACGCCTGCGTACAGATCACACAGTCTCGTCCGCACCAGGAATGCAACATGTCGCGTCCCTGGTGCGGACGAGACTGTGTGATCTGTACGCAGGCGTCCGCCTGCGCACAGATCACATATGGGAGTGAATGGGTGCGCACGGTCCTGCGCTGTCAAGCGCAGCACCGTGCGCTCCCTTTATAAAGATAGGAGCTGGCGGCCGCTGCGGTCACATTGCGGATCCCCTCTGCAGAACGCTGCAGAGGGGTCCGCAAATGTGAACCAGCCTTACTGACACAATTCCAGAAGACTGCCTCTATTTGAGAAGGTCACCTCTAATCTAGACAAGATTTCTGACCACTTACAGTTGCACTGGGCAATTACTATTTACTAAAAGTACATAAGCTGAGAAAGGACGACTGCTCTAGAAGAACAGAGCCCAGTTAGTAAACCGCAGGACTGTCCTTGCTGTCCACATCCATATCTCAATAAAATCAGTGTGGTTTGTTGGTTGTTATTGGGGTCCATTGTGCAAAGTATTCATCACCTTGTTATAAATGGAAGCCAAGATGCTAGCATGAACATATGCGATCTGTTAAAATTCTGGCATTTTCAGTCATCACTTGTGGAAAATAACCGCATAATCTTCAGTGGGAGTTGTATATACCTGTAGACGATGAGTGTCCTACGTGATGTGAGCTCCATAGCAGTTGCATGGTCTGCATTTTCTGTTGCCTATAGCTCTCCTGTATTGAAAAATAGTCCTTTAGCGCAAAGTATAAGGAGCCACAATGTCAGAATGACACATCATAGATGGTGGAAGCAAGTATGTGCCTAAATGAAATGCTAAAAGGTTTGTCTAATTCTATCTGCGCTTACTAGTTCTCTCCTGTATGACTTTCTTCTGTCTTACCTGTGCATTTGTTAACAAGTCCCTGGATGATCATGACCTCCGGCTCCTTGGAAGGACACATACAGCCGTGGATGCACAACGCACTATAGAGGAGGCACGTCAGATCTTCCCTGGTCGAACTTCAGTGGATGTGATGTTTGGCCTCCCGGGTCAAAGCCTGGCATCCTGGCACAGCACATTACATCGGCTCTTGAAGCAATGTGACGACCATGTGTCTCTATATCAGCTCACTTTGGAAAGGGGAACCATGATGTTTAAATGGAAAGAAAAAGAACAACTTTCTTTTCCTGATCAAGAACTTACTGCTCAGATGTATGATGATGCCAGGCGGATTTTACAAGAAGCTGGATTTAGGCAATACGAAGTATCAAATTTTGCCAGAAACGTGAGATATTTCTGCCATGTTTCATGGTAAGGTTAGAACTTTGTATGAAACGAATTTGAGTTGTCAGGATGTCAAATTATTTACTTTATAGCTGAAAGTGTTGGCACCCGTGAAATATTTACAGGAAATGATAAATTTCTCCCCTAAAATTGTTGCAGTTATGCTTGTTTTGACAAACCATTTATTTTCTTTCTGTGACAACACAAACACCCAAAGAAAAGCAAATTGTACAAGATTTCACACAGCCCCAAAAATGGGCCAGAATTGTTAACACATTTCAAAATTGTGAGTAAGCAACTTTTTCAAGCATGTGATGCTCGTTCAAACTCACCTTTGGCAAGGAACAGGTGTGGGCAATATAAAAATCACACCTGAAACCAGGTAAAAAGGGGAGAAGTTGACTGTCTTTGCATAGTGTGTTTGTGTGTGCATGGAGAACAGGAAGAGAAGAGCACTAGAATTATTGCTGATTAACACTGGAGCTAGCTAGGGATTGGTAATATAACAGAGGGTGTCACGACCCTTACCTTCTTGTGCTGCTGCTTGAAGGTCCTAGGGGGGGTCCCGTGTGTGACAACTCCTTATGGTTTGTTACATAGCACTGGGTCTTCTCTGATCATCAATGTTAACACTATACCTACTCAGTATATATGAAGAAATCGCTAACTGTGGATGTCTTTTAATAAAATATTTATTTAATCTCAAGAAGTAAAATTATTATTTTTTTTTTTTAATACTGTTTGGTTGGTATTTCTTTGCTTAAAATTAACACTGTTAAAATAATACAATTGCTGACTCTATGAAAATTGTAACCAGTGTTTTTGAAGTCCATGATTGGTGGCTGTATTCACTTTTGTAATTCATGTATATCCTTGACCTACGGAAAACACCAGAGACCGTTGTTATAGATCTTGGGCTGAAAGGGTACTAGTTATTCCTTGTATTAATCTATTTGTGTATTCTTACCTTTTTAAGAGATGCTGCTTGTTTGGTACACATACATGGGCAGCAGCACCTTTCAAAGTTAAGAATACACCAATAGATTAATACAAGGAATAACTAGTACCCTTTCAGCCCAAGATCTATAACAACTCTCTCTGGTGTTTTCCGTAGGTCAAGGATATACATGAATTACAAAAGTGAATACAGCCAACAATCGTGGACTTCAAAAACACTGGTTACAATTTTCATACCAGAGTCAGCAATTGTATTATTTTAACTGTTTTGTTTTCTTTATAATTCTTTATTTATGATGTTTAGCAAGCAACAAAGTATACAGGCTTGTACCATCTGAAATTACAGATAACAATAATAAATAACATTTAAGATAAAAAATAAGATGCTGAAAGAAGAAAGGGAGAGAAGAGACTGAAGAAGGGGGGTGCATAGGGGAAGAGTGCAATCCTCATCTATCTATCACTGAGGATCCATCAGCCAGAGCCACCATCGGACCCACGGTATTCCCTATATGTGTCAGACTGTTGAAATTGCATCCAGTTGAACCAAGCGTCTCTGAAACCTGTATAGGAATCATGTACTGAGGAAGTTAGATCTTCCATAAACATAAGGTCGTTTACCTTCGCTATCCACAACGAGATTGGTGAACATGTTGCCTTCCGCAATAGGAGCGGAACACACTCCCGCCCGCCATCACCAAGAATCGCAACAAAGAATGTTTGTACCTCTTAATAGGCATCTCGCAATGATGTAGCAGGAATAACGCAGGGCCCAGTTCTCCCCTATAATTTTGTAACCACACGGATGATTTCACTCACCTTGGACCAAAATGGACCAAGATAAAAAACAGAGAGGGGCGCTCCTGGTGCAGTATCAGGGGTCAGTGGGGGAAAGGGGGTCGGTGGATTGTTGGTGCTCACCTGTCCTGGTTATGCTGCCAGCATAACTAGGTGTTGTAGCCTTACTGCGTCTCATGCAGCTGCCGTCTCTCCCTGCTTCCAGGTCTCAGGCTGACACGTGATCAGTCACACGGTCTGACATCAGCACAGGTCCTTGAGAGCTTTAACTGTTAGATCCCCATTCTCCTCAATGATAGTGTTATCAGAAGCAGCTCTGCACCGCTCACCAGGGGTGCTTGTAGAACAGTAAAAAGTTAAACAAGCGGTTTAAGCAGGCGCATTCTGAATAAACTCCGGGAAGTTTGTCCAATTCAATTATAAAACTTCTTTAATGAGTATTACTGGTCTCTCTCACTACGCGTTTCGGCGTACTAGCGCCTTCCTCAAGCCTGAGGAAGGCGCTAGTACGCCGAAACGCGTAGTGAGAGAGACCAGTAATACTCATTAAAGAAGTTTTATAATTGAATTGGACAAACTTCCCGGAGTTTATTCAGAATGCGCCTGCTTTAACTTTTTACTAACAAAATGGACCAAGGACACTGCAATCCCAAAAAATATGCAGAAAGGTACCTTCCGCCTCACTGCACCTCCAACACACTGAATCAATATGGGGGAACATTTTATGTAGACGTGAAGCGACCCTGTACCATCGTGTGAGTATCTCGTAATTTTCTTTCTGGAGCCGTGAACTAATCGAAGTAACATGAGTCAAGGTGTAGACCCTGGTTCTCTGTTCTGGGCTGAGCTCCAATCTCAGATCTGCTTCCCATTGTTTTTCTGAAGGATCCACGGTCTATAATGGGCGCTCAGGTAAAAGCAAGGGATTCCCACGTAAATTAAAAAGGCTTTATTCCTCGTGCCTCCATAGCCACAACATGTTTCGACGGCTGAATTTTGACCTGATGAAGACGGTCACAAGCCGTCGAAACATGTTGTGGCTATGGAGGCACGAGGAATAAAGCCTTTTTAATTTACCTGGGAATCCCTTGCTTTTACCTGAGCGCCCATTATAGACCGTGGATCCTTCAGAAAAACTGCATTGTCTCATTGAGCTACACTGCAGGAGCAGCTCGGTTCCAGCGTGTGAGGACCAGGGGTTACACGAAGTAACAAGAGAAAAAAACCAACGCTCACACCAGTGTTGTGCATGGCCTGCACAACATTATCAGGTTAGTACACATATATATAACCCTCTTGAGGGATTAATTATACAGACGGTATTGCACCATTGCGCCTCCTCTCTCCTTCTTTACTGCTTCCCATTGTGACATGAATGTAGGTGTCACATCAGGTCTAGGGGTGAGATCAGTAATGCATATGTCTTAGAAAGGGCATATCTACATGCTCTTTCTCCCTGACAAAGTTTCAAAAACTGTTTTAAATCTACGAAACACTGCTGTAGGTGGGTGACTATGAAAGAAATGGTTGAGTTGTAAGGCTCTCCAAAATCCCAAGGGTGTTGGAGTCGAAATGCAACTCGGCACTTCCAGAGACAGCCAGGCTTCTCCCTTCCCCCAACTCTCCACTCTGTCAACGACCAATTTGATCCACTGCTCGAAGATTGGGTCGGCAATACTAGGTATAAACTCTGGATGGCTAAGTATCGGGACTAGGACAGAGTCAGCGGGAATCATCGTCCAACGAATTGACTTATAGCTGCAAGAGAATAGCATAGGCCCAATAGTTGGATGTTTACAAAGGTCATCATTTGGTTTCAATTGCACCCATGGTAGTGTGTGCAACTGAAATGGGGTAAAACTCTGTTCTATTTGAACCCATACTTTGTTGTCTTTATTTCTGCAGCAGTCAATTACCCGCGCCAAATGACTCGCCAGATGGTATGATTTAATGTCTAGAAGCTCAACTCCACCCTCCCTCTTCGGTCTAAATAAAATTGATTTCGCTCTCCATGCACTCTTGTTATTCCAGACGAAAGCGGTCTGTATTTGTGAGATTGACTTTAAGAAGGAGGATGGAATTCGAATAGGAATGGCCTGCAGGGTAGTATAAAAGTTAAGGCAAAACAGTTATTTTAAAAAAAGCTGACACCTGCCCATCCATGTAAATGTTGATCTTGTCCATCTATCACAGCCCGTATGGAACTCCAAAAGGGCAGGGAAGTTGGCTCTATAGAGGTCACTTATATCGGTCGTTATCCGCAGTCCCAAGTAAGTTATAGCTCGTGTTGACCATCGGAACCCAAAAGAGCCTTTTAGATTCTCCAACAGTCTAGGCGGAAGAGATATGTTTAATATTCAGACTTAGATAGATTTTAAAATTAGAGAAATTAGAGTGTGCCTCTAGTTCTTTCAATAGATTAGGGAGAAAAACTGCGGGGTTCGTCACAAAAAACAGCAGATAATCTGCATATGCTGCAACTTTAAATGTGAACGATTTCACCTTTAACACCAGTTATATCTTTATTTACTCGTATGTGCCTCAGCAATGGTTCAAGAGACAATATAAAAATCAATATAGTCAACGGACAACCCTGGCAGGTTCCATTCTTGATGTCAAATGGCTCAGATAGAATGCCATTCACCCGGACCCTAGCAGACGGGACAGAGTACAGCGACCACACCCAATTCATCATCCTAGCCTCTAAGCCCATATGGGCCAGGGTTTCCTCAATAAAAGTCCAATTAACTCTGTTGAATGCTTTTTCTGCGTCCGTTGACAGGAGCATCACCGATGAGCAGGAGAGTTTAGCTTTATGTATTAAATTTATCGCCTTGGTGGTGTTGTCCCTGGCCTCCCGGCCCATCACAAAACCTGCTTGGTCCGGATTAACAACATTGCACATCAAAGGAGCCAATCTACTCGCCAGAATCTTAGCGAATAGTTTAATGTCCACATTCAAAAGTGAGATGGGCCGGTAACTAGAACAGTGCAGTGGGTCTTTCCCAGGTTTGTGAATTACTGTAATGTTAGCCCTCAGTGTTTTTCTCTGGGGCGCCGCCGTCTCTACCATAGCATTCAGGGAGGCTTTTAAATCAGGGAGTCATTTCTCTCATAACTTCTTATAGTAAAAGACCGTAGACCCGTCTAGGTCAGGCGCCTTGCCAGATTTAGCAGAGGGAATTGCCTCTGTAAGCTCCTGATCTGAGATCGGTTCCTCTAGGGATTGGATAGTCTCCTCCTACAGGACCGGCATTCCCGAAGTTTAAATATAATCTCTGATTCGAGATTTAAAATTAACCGAGGCAGTTCCAGAATTAGTACTGTCTACATTATACAACGAGGCATAATATGTTTGAAATGCCTCTACTACTGTATATCCAAAGGAAGAAACTTCCTCTGTGATCGTACAGGAGTGACAATCTCTGGAATATATGTGGCCACTCTCTGTATCTGTGATGCTTTAGCCAGCGATTTGCCTGCCTTGTTCCCATGCTCCATAGTAATGACGACAGCACCTGCAGAGGACACCCTTAGCCTTTTTAATTAACACTCTGTGCAACCACTCCCTAGTCTCAAGTAGGCTTTCCCTTACATTTCTCGAGGTAGAGTGTTTGTGTTGAGACTCTAAAGTTTTCAACCGCGATAGTAAACCCACAATTTCCACTTCCCCCTCTCTCTTTAGTCTGGCGCCATGTTTTAGAATAGCGCTTCTAATTACACACTTATGTGCTTCCCACACAATCACCGGGGAATAGCCATTTTGTGCGTTAGTATCAAAATAATCATGCAGTATTTTCGTGACATCATGGAATACCTCAGGGTCATCGAGCAAAGAAGAATTCAACTTCCACTGCCACTGTCTCGGTCATGGAGAGGAGAGCGATATCGAGACTAACTAAAGCATGATCCGAGAACGTAATCGGCTCTATGCTTGCAGTTTGAATTTGAGCCAAGTCAGAATGTCGTATGAATATATAATCAAGTCTCAAGTGTGTAATGGACTATGGAGTAAAATGAGTAATCCCTGTCCCTAGGGTAAAGCAGGCGCCAGGTGTCTAATAGTTGATGATCATGCAGAAGTCCGTCTTAAGCGTCGCTGTGCTGCTCCTGTCAGGACTGATTTCCCTTTCCCCATTCCCCGAGGTGTCTACAGCTGGATCTAAGGCTACATTAAAGTTTCCCCCGAGGACAAGGGTCCCTTCACTAAAATCCTCCACTCGTTCCAAAAATGTCATTAACGAGGAAATCTGACCGGTGTTTGGAAGGTACAGCGAGGCAGAGGTGTATGTCTGGCATGCAATTTTACCTTTTATCAACAACATTCTGCCGGCTCCATCATCCCAAGAGTCCAGGAATTCCGAAGGAAGAGACCTTGACATCCCGATACTAGTACCTGAGGAATTAACATCCGATGAGAGACTGTGGTAAGCTGTGGGAAACAAGTGATTTGAAAGTCTAAATGGCTTGACTGCACAAAGGTGTGTCTCCTGCAGAAAGGCGACATGAATTTTATTAGCCTTTAGAAAACACTGGGGACACACAATTTTTTAGGAGTTAGGTCAGACAACTGTTCTTAATTAATTTTTGGATGCTGAATCCAGAAATGATCTCCGTTTTTCTCTATCACGTCAAGTTTTTGAACTATAGGATTTTTGTCTTCTCAAAAATATGTAAACTACTGTACCTAAAAAGTGTTTTGTTTTTTTAAATAGTACAAATATGAACAAAAAATGAAATACTGTATATACTCGTGTATAAGAGTTTTTCAGCCCAAAAATTGGGCTGAAAAGTCCCCCCCTCGGCTTATACACGGGTCAATACGGTAGGGGCTGAAAATAAGACAGGAAGGGGGCGCTGCGCAATATACACTACCTTGTCCGGTGCGGTTCCCGGTCCAGTTCCATGCTGATCGGTGCGGTGCCCGGCCGACTTCCTGTTTCCTTCTGTAATCTCCGCCCAGGTCAGGCCCTGCACCAATGAGAGCGCAGGACCCGTGCCGTCAATCACCGCCCAGACGCGGCCAGATGATGTTGGGGCCTCTGATTGGCCCAACGTCATCAAGCCGCGGCGCCTTGATGATGTTGGGCCAATCAGAGGCCCCAACGTCATCTGGCCGCGTCTGGGCGGTGATTGACTGCACGGGTCCTGCTCTGTCATTGGTGCATGGCCTGACCTTGGCGGAGATTACAGAAGGAAGCAGGAAGTCGGCCGGGCACCGCACCGATCAGCATGGAACTGGACTGGGAACCGCACCGCAGACCAGGAGAGGAGCGGGGACAGCACCGGAGGAGCGGGACATGACAGCGGGGACAGCACCGGACAAGGTAAGAAACGGTGCATATGTGTGTGTATGTGTGTGTATGTGTGTGTGGATGGGGCTGGGGCTGCTGTATATACCACTGGGAGGCTGCTGAATATACCACTAGGAGGCTGCTGTATATACCACTGGGGAGGCTGCTGTATATACCACTGGGGAGGCTGCTGTATATACCACTGGGGAGGCTGCTGTATACTACCACTGGGGAGGGTGCTGTATACTACCACTGGGGAGGCTGCTTTATACTACCACTGGGGAGGCCTATATACCACTGGGGGCCCTGTATACCACACTGCTGGGGGCTGTATACCTGTGCTGGGGTCCACCCTCGGCTTATACACGAGTCAATAGGTTTTCCCAGGTTTTGGGGGCAAAAGTAGGGGGGTCGGCTTATACACTAGTATATACGGTATATAAGAAATAGGCATGACAAATATGTTTTTTAACATTATCATATGCCACGTAGCTCTATATGAGTCGAATTGTAATCAGATAACAAGTCTTATTACAGATATCAGTGCAATTGTGCTTCTCTGGCAGGCAAGTTGTGGAGGAAAAACTTGACATGCTAGAAAAAAACTGACTACATTTTTGGAATCAGCATGCCAATTTTAGCATAAATCAGCTCAAAAACCTAACTCAACAGAAATTGTTTTTCAAATTGTTCCCCAGTGTAATTGAACATTATTGAGCTTTTACCTGGATCATGTAGAGCCTTTACATTTAAATTGCCTATCATCAACTCAAGTTAAACAACTGTTAGGGTACCGTCACACCTGGCGATGTCGGCAGTGATTATTTAGGCGAGGCTGGGGCGTGGCCTATCGCCGTCGACATCGCCAATGCGTTGCCTAATGTGAATGGGCGAGGGCGACGCATTTGAGTGGTCGCTTGGTTTCAGAGCAGCATTCTGAAACCAGGCGACCAATCTTGGGCGATGTGTACACATCGCCCCATGTAAATGGGGGGGCGGCGATCTGCCAGGCGGCTCCCATGTTAAGGCATCGCTGCTGGGGTTTTTAGACACCCCAGCGGTGCCGCCGCCTGTCAGATTGCCATTGTGTCACCAGAGGTGTCGCCGCATGTAAACATGTGACGCTGGCGGGGCGCCAAGAACTTGCGCGTTGCCGCCGACATCTCCGGCGACGTCACCTGGTGTGACGGGCTCCTTAGACATTGTCTTAATAGACTGGATAAGGGTATGGGAGGGGAAAGGAAAGTAGAAAGGGGTACTAGAGGGTAGAGCGAAGAAAAGGGAAAAAAAAGATAAAGTGAGATAGTCTCTTTTCTCCTCTTACTGAACTTTCTTCTATCTGTCTAATCCGGTCAAAGCCGGAGAACCGAATCCCAGCACAAAAAGGTAGAGGGATTCGAGAGGTCATAGACAATCGTGGACTAGCCCACCACAGACCCGGGACCCATCAACAGTAAAAGTTTTAACAAATAGACCCAATAAACAGTAATTCAGCAACCCATCCCCTTCATCCCACCCCCCAATCTGTAAACCTCCCAACAGAGCCCCACCAAGGTCCAATATTCAGATCATAAAGACTATAGGAGTCTCAATGCCCTAGAAAAAAAAAAAACACAGACATAGCCAACTTAAGAATTGTCACAGTCTAGGTAAGCCGAGAGCTTGTGGCTCCCTCCTAAGTATGTAGAATGGTAGAAGAAGAAAACAGAGGTGGAATAGTCTCCTCAGGTTAATGGACCCTCCTGGGGCATTCTCCGCCGACGTCTCTGTTGGTCCACTGAAGTTATACGTGACGCAAGTCCGGACTTCCCCTTGTAAGCCACTGTAGCTCTGATGAAGCCATCCAGTGAGAGCCAGTCAGGGACCTGGATTGGTTCAATATTCAAAAAAGCAAACAGGCCATCTGAGTCCTCTTTAGTTCTTAAGTAATAGGACTTGCCCTCTTGTCTTACAATTAGATGAAAAGGGTGGCCCCAAAGGTATGAGGCTCTAGCCTTCTTAATTCTCTCAAAGAGGGGTTGGAGCTGACGTCTCATGTAGAGCGTACAGTTGGAATCATCCAGAAACAGGAGAATGACCACATCCCCACTAGTGATTTTACCAAAGGACCATGCAGCTTGTACAATGGCGTCTTTGTCCTTAAAATTGTGGAGCTTGCAAAGGACGTCTCGCGGGTTTGTATTGTCAATAGGGCCAGGATGTGACACTCTATGGAGCCTATCAATTTTATTCATATTTAGGATTTCCAGGGTCTTTTGCATAAGGGTCTCTGATGTAATAGACTCCAGAATACCTTTCAGGCGGACATTATTCCGCCTTTCCCTGTTTTCGTGGTTGTCTGATGGTAAAATGAGAGCCACAATATGGGAATGGGAGCGTCCAAGTTCCTTCTTTATGTCCGCCACCCTAATTTCCAATGCAGAAACAACCCCATTAGTAGTGGATGTTTTCTCCTTCAGGGTCTCTATGTCCTCAGCTATGGCACCTGGGACCCATTCCTGTGAGGCCTCTAGTTTCTGAACTGCCGCCTCAAGGTCTTGTTTGGATGGCAGGGCTTGTATAAGGTCACTTTTGGCCTGCAGCTCTGATTGGGAGCTGTGAGTACATGCTGATGGGTAAGGCAAAGACCTGGTATCATCTCTCCCCTGTAGCCCCCCTGATTCACCCCGCTCCTCCATGTCAGCTGGAAGATCTCCTGTTCTTCTCTGTCCCCAAGGCGCAGGCACCGCTCCTCTGCTTCCACTTTGCTCCGTTGTGCGTTCGACACCAGTTCAGGACCTCTGCTTAATGTGCAGGCTTCTCTGCTGGAGCTGAGACACTGTGGGCAGCGACTTCTTCATGGAGCTCGGCGGCATTGCTGCAGCGCTCTGAGCACTCCCACCAGCGGCCCCATACAGCTTGGAGATGTCGGACCCGGCGCTTGCTGCCCCAGATGATTGTGTGCGGCTTGGGGTGGGTTCTGGCTCCTTCCTATGGGACATTCCGGTCCTCAGGAAGTCTCAGTCATGTAATTTACCCTGGGTCTGCAGAGCTACAGAGCACACAGCCATGCTCAGGCCACGCCCCTTATTTTAACAATTTTAACTGTTAATTTTAAGCAAAAAAAACAACCAAACATTATTTAAAATAAATAAATAATTTTACTTCTTGAGATTAAATATTTTATTAAAAGACATCCACACAGTTAGTGATTTCTTCATATATACTGAATGGGTATAGTGCAGTGCTTGGTCCTCCGCTATCATCAAAACAGGAAGAGATCATTAAAAGAGGAAGAGATCGGTCTAAAGACTTGAGAACCAAAATTGGTGAAAGTAATCAACAATCTCAAGGTTACAATTCCATCTCCAGAGATCTTGATGTTCCTATGGCCATGGTGCTTAGCATAATCAAGAAGTTTACAACCCTTGGCACTGTGGCTCATTTCCCTGGATGTGAACAATAAAGAAAAATTGAAGAAATGTTGCAACACCCAGAATAGTTCAGATGGTGGATAAGTAGCCCCAATCGGGTTCCAAAGAAATTCAAGGTGCCCTGCAGGCTCAGGGTGCATCAGTGTCGGCACAAACTATCCAGTTACATTTGGTTGAAACAAAACACCATGGCAGGACACCCAGGGGGACCCCACTGCTGGCACAGATATAAAAAAGAAAAAACTAGATTGCATGCTACCAAAATGCATGTGAGTAAGCCAAAATACTTCCTGGAAAGCGTCCTGTGAACAGATGGGACTAAAGGCTGGTTTACACACACAGATAATTGTGCAAAGATTGATCGCAGATCTCTGGTTGCAGTGAAATCATGGACACATTATTACATTTGTACACGGCCTCAAAATGGAACAATGTGCCCATGATTTCACGGCAACCAGAGATCTGCAAACAATCTTTGCACAGTTATCTGTGTAACTGGACCTTTAGAGATATCTTTTGTAAGGCACATCATTCTACTATTTGCCAAAAAAACAGAATTAGGCCTACAAATAAAAGAACACAGTACCTAATATGGTGGAGATTCAAAGATGTTTTGAGGTTGTTTTGCTGCCTCTGGCACTGGGTGTCTTGACTGTGTGCAATACATCATGAAATCTGAAGATTACCAAAGGGTTTTGGGTCACAAATGTTGTGTCAAGTGTCAGCTATGTTTATGTCCTAGCTCATGGGTCTTGCAGCAGGACAATGACCCCAAACAAACTTCAGGATTCTCCAGAAATTGATGGAAACTAGGTGCTGGAGAGTTTTGAAGGGACCGCAATGACTCTGAATCTAAATCCCATTGATCAACTGTTGAGAGATCTTAAAATTGCTGTTGGGAGAAGGTGCCTTCAAATATGAGAGACCTGGAACCGTTTGTAAAGGACAGGTACAATATTCCAGATGAGAGATGTAAGAAGCTAGTTGATAGGTAGAGGAAGAGATTGACTGCAGCTAATCATTCCAAAAGGTGTGTAACCAAATATTGAGGGTGCAAACAATTTTTATCCAGCCCATTTTTGGAGATTTTTGCGAAATTATGTCCAATTTGCCTTTTCTTATTTTTTTTTTGTTCCCAGTATATTCAAAGGAAATAAACGTGTATAACAAAACACGTGTACTTGCAATAATTTTCTGGGAGAACCACTTGATCTTGTGGAACAGGGTGCCACCGCTTTCGGCCAAGACTGTATGTGTGATCATAAATTCATAACCTCTAAATTGCTAAGTATGGAAGTTTTTTTTCCACAGAAAAGATACGTTCACATCTTATTTTTTTTTACATCTAAAATGCACATTGGGTATACCTTTTTAATACATGAATTTCACCCCGTGCACCATCCTTTTGGCATAACCAGGGCTAGAAGGCATTGGCATATCTTGGGTTTCATTGTATAGGTAATTGTTGTCTACTGTGCAAATGGACACAGTAAAAACAAAATCTATTGTGCATTGTTTTCTTTTACTATTGGAGTTGATAACTATGATTATAGTATGGCTTTTGTAGAAACCTTTCATTCGAGACATCAGGGAATGCTCTTGAAGTATGCATCTGACATACGCAAAAATGCACCTTTGTTTTTGCTGCATGGCCTTTAACAATTTTCATAATGGTATATGTAATGAAGCATACCCTTCTAGCCACATTGGAAGACTTGTCTGATTTGGCTTTTTAGTATATAGTGCAGATTTTCTCAGATTTAAGTTCACTATGACATCATGAAAAGCATAAATCGGTTACTTTCAAAGGGGTTGTCCCGGCTTTTTTTATAAAAATCTAAGTGTATATCTAGGCCGCAGAATGCTGACAGTTTGTAATTTACACTCAGCATTTTGCAGAGACCGACAAGGGGCGTGTTTGTTTTTGGAGATTGGGTGAAAACATTACAGCTGGTCATTTTTACCTACTCTCCTACAAGCATGCCCCAGACTGCAACAAGCCCTCCCATAGTCCAGCGTCCCCGTCCCCCTCCCCAGTCTCAGCATGCCCGCCCCTCCACACTCCATTCCCTTATGTACACTGTGATTGAACCTCCGTATTGCACCGTGCGCAGTCCTCTCCATTTGACACACTGTGATGAATCCGCAGATCTGAGGAGATGACCGCTCTCAGTGCTGCGGTGTGTGCGCTCACCTTTCCCTGTGTCCACGCTGATCAATGTGATATGAAGCCCTGATCCTTAGTGGTCTTCTCAGAGCTGCGGATTCGTCACAGTATCTCAGAAGGAGATGACTGCTCTCAGTGTAGTGCGGTGGTTTTATCACTGTGAACATATGGAAATGGAGTGTGGAGGGAGGTGGGCATGCTGAAGACTGGAGGGGGGCTTGTTGCAGTCTGGGGCGGAGATTGGGTGTGAACGACCAGCTGTGACATTTTTACCCAAGCTACAAAACAAACACGCCTCTTGGCGGTCTACTCCACTTGCAGAATAGTGATATCTATGTAACACTGCATAGTGTAAATTACAAACTGTCAGCATTCTGCAGCCTAGATATACACTAAATTTTAAAAGCCTGGACAACCCCTTTAAGTGACAAAAAATATTTGCTGCAAACATTGCTTCACTAAAAAGGTGTCTCTTTGCCAGGAAACATGCTGCATAAAAAAGTGCATTTTGTTGTGATATTGTGTGCGTTTTTTCCCTATTCTTTTGAGTGGGTGAAAACTGCTGCAAAGACATAAAGAATTAACCTGCTGCGGGTAGGAAACTACTTCAATTCAGCAAGGAAAAATATACAAGATTTTAGAAATCTTATTTACTTTGTTGGGAAAAATGAAGTTTGTTTTTTTGTGGGGAAAAACACGACGTGAATGTATCCTAACAATGTTTTATGGTTGCTTTTTTTTTGGTTGCATTTAATCTGTTTTACTTTCACTGTAGGGTGCAGTGAGCAAACATAACCTGTCATACTGGCTTGGAAAACAGTACATTGGTATTGGACCAGGTAGGTAGAATCCAGGATTAGTGAAAGTACCTGACTGATGACATCTGTGTTACTATGAGAATGTAATTTGTATGTACAGTGGAACCTTGATTTAAGTCTCTGCCATAAAAGGGGTCTTCTAACAAGGAAAGTGTGTTTTAAAAACACCATCCTAACGCTATAGTGTACCGCCAAGTGTGTTTTTTCATAATTTGTATGGTTTACCCTTCTCGTTATCACTTCCACAAGGCTGTTTTGTATATATGCTGCTTTTCCTGGATTTCCTATGAAGATAAGTTCTGTCTGAGAAGATAGCGCTATCTCTCCTCCTCCTTTCCGGTCATGCCCACTTTTCTAACCTTGGCTGCCCCTTTCCTCCATTCTTCTGCGTAAATTCAGAGCTGACGTCTGTCTACTCCCTCTATCCCTTTCATATTATCTGTGCTGGGTCCAAATTTTTATCTGATGCCAAATAATAAAAGTTTCTTCTCACCAACTTAAAGCAGAATTCACAATAAATTGTTACACTATATGCTAAAAAATTGAGCAAAGATGCAATCTAAATCACTAAATAAAGTCTGAAAGCCAAGCTACAATGTCAGAAAGATTCACAGAATAAAAGCTGTGAAAGATGTACCAAAAGCATCTAAAATATTCATTACCCCCTGGAGGGACTCTTTCAGCAGGTTTTTGGTAGCTCGTGACAGCAACATAATGTAGGCAAAGAGATTCTGAGTCCAAGAAAGTATTGCATAGATTACTGGGCTGCAGCCTTTCTGACACTATCACTCATGAGCCCTGATGAAGTGGCAGCACTGTAGCCACGAAACGCGTAGGCAATAAAGGAAGACTTATGTGACCATTCTTCTGACTGACAACTTCTTGTGGTCTGGTGAATAATATAGCCCGGCTTATTCTTCTCCAGTGAATGTTTAGTCTACAATTTATAACTTCTTCCAAATTTAGTCAAGAAAGGACACGTCTTACGTGGGTTCAAACAATTCTTAACGTTTTAGGGGAATCAAAAAAAAAAAAAAAATCTCCATAAACCCAGCTGGCCCAGAGATCTGCTGATGGAAGCGAGACTATGTAGTGTAAGGTAGAATCTGCTCATCTTGATGATGTCCATATGGACAAGGCTTGTGCTGAAAAAGACCCCTTAAAACAAATAAAAATAAATACAATTTATGTGAACCTAGTCATATGGATAATTGCTCAAAATAGAAATTGCATAAAAAGTAGATTAACGGCATAAATGGGTTACTGTTTTTGGTGAATATGGTTTTCATCTTATAGGTGCCCATGGAAGATTTGTAGTCCACACTAGTCAGGGTAAACGGAGACAAGCTCGTATTCAGACACTGGAGCCAGAACCATGGATGAAGGAAGTCAGGCGTTATGGACACGGCACGCGGAAAGTGACTGACCAGAATGACTTTGATATGTGAGTATTACCTTGAAATATTTTACTTGTTTTATACATTAAATCTTGAATATCCAATTCTAATGCAAAATCCAAATTGTAAAAAAGGGTATATGAGGGCAATCCTTCATGTTCAAATGGACTGTTCCCAATCCGTCATTGCCAGCAGTGGTACCTCCATTCAGTGTTTGATTGCCAGTAAGGCTGGTTTGACATAACGATTTTTTTCCTGTCTGTGGGATCCTACTTTTTGCAGGAACCCACGGACAGGAACGGACACCATAGGAGGTGACCTCCAGATGCTATTTCTGTGTCCGGGCCTGTGATTATCACGGATCCAGACACAGAAAGCCCGAGCCGGGCACTTTCACTCCCGCAATGTATATACCTACATTGTAGGAGTGAACTTAAGTAAAAGCAAGTGTTAAAAATAAAAAAATATATATGTTCACCTTTCCAGCGATCTCCCGATGGTTGGAGGACCTGGGGAAGCAGGGATACCCGATCAATCACATTACCGCAGTTACTACGATAACCAGTGATGTGACTGATTAGGCCCGCCCAGCTAGGTTCTCAAGCCATGAAGATAGATGCCGCCATCGGGGGACACGCCGGAGAGGTGAGCATATATATTTTTTTATTTTTAAAACTTCCTTTTACTTAATTTTACTTCCGCAATGTATGTACCGTATATACATTGCAGAAGTGAAATTAGACTGTTAAGAGCAGTTTTAGTGTACGGAGCATGCTTAGTACACTAAAATCGGGTCCAAGAAACGATCAGCTGTTTTCTCGGACCCATGCTCCATACGCCTCTGTTAATGGCCACGGATTGAGTCGGATCCGATTCGGTCCGATATGGTCCGCTGTGCCCAAAATCGGAGCAGTCTCTGATTTTGGGCACAGCAAAAAATCGGACAGAATCGGATCCGACACAAATCGGATGGCAATAAGGCCAAATCCTATCAAATCCGTGCCCATCGGGACACATGGGGGCTAAATTGGACCATGGCTGTCTGTTTTACAATGGACAGCCACGGATGGCAGAAAAACGCAATGTGAAAGCAGCCTAAAGCCCCAGTCACACATAAGAGATTGTTAGCGAGATCGTTGTAACTGTGACGTTACAACGATCTCTCCAGCGATATCGCTGTGTGTGACACCTAGCAGCGATCAGGCCCCTGCTGTGAGGTCGCTGATCGCTGCAAAGGGCTCAGGACCATTGTTTGGTCATTGGTCTCCCACTGGTCAGCACGCATCGCTGCGTGTGACAACGAGAGACCAACGATCAGCGATCTCACAGGCAGGTAACAATGATAAAAAGCCGGTATCTAAGCAGCGTGCGCTGCCTAGACACCCGCTGTTTATCATAGTTACCAGCTTCCTCCCTGCTTACAGGCTGAGCTAAGCAGGGAGGACGCTGGTAACATCACTTCCAGCGATGTGGGAGGTGGCTCCCTGTTCGCTGGGGAGATCTGCCTGTTTGACAGCTCCCCAGCGACCAGGTAATGACACTCCAGCGATCCCGGCAGGTCGTTATCGCTGTCGGGATTGGTGGAGCGTCGTTGTGTGTGACTGGACTTAAGACTTGATTTCACATGGTTTGTGATCAGAAGGCCTGGCCCAACCCGACCATTGTATTCCTTGACCTGTTCTAACTGCTTCAGTAAACATTCCTATGAAGTAATTGGCTAAGATCAGGAGACACAATGGTTGTGTCGGGACATATGATGCAAGAACAGTCCGTGTTTCCTAAAGACAGATGCTTAAGTACAGTCATTTGGCTTCAAAACTAGTTTTATCTTCGTTTCTGATTTTTAAAAAAAAAGTTAGAGTAAAGTATAATTTATATAATGTGTGCATTGGTGTAAAGGGGCACTCAAAGTGTCACTAGTGCAGAGACTGAAGGGGCAAAGCATGAAACAGCTATTCTAGGACCAACAAACAGAATCCTTGCGTCATGCAACATTGCGACTTTCTCAAGTCCTAGGAAAAACAGTGCATTCATTTTGCTCAGGGAATACAGTTTAGAGAAGCCGTAAATTTATTTTTATTCCATAAATCTATAGTACCATTGTAAATAAGAAAACATTAGAATATGTTCTCACGTTCATCTCGTGGGGGGAACACCGAACCATGGGTAAAGTCTGCTGCCACCTGTAGACTGAGACCATTATTGCATTTACATAAATTTGGCTCCTCCTGACTATACATCCCCCTGCTGAAGTCAGGCCTCTTCATTTATTTTTTTTTTTTGTAGTGGCAGTTGAAGCAGGGTCTGATATAGACTTGTATTAGGTTAGGTGCTATCCTTTTTTCTTTTTTGTGTTTTGAGATAGTCGTCTCTGGGTGACAGTGTAATTGTTCACTTTGTTTCACCCATGTTGCAATTGAGAGTACAGGCTGTAATTGTTCAGTTCACATACTCTGGTGTCAATGTGGCCTTACTAATGTATCTTGACGCTTGTAGTGGTCTTACCCACTGTCCACTATAATATGAGAGTGCATATGTTAAAAGTATTTGGATCTTCAGAACAGACCGGTATAATCCTGTCATGAATCCCTTCCCCCCCCCCCCACCCCTTTTTCCTTTCTTGAGGGAGATGATTGCCAGTGAACAGATCTGGGGAGAAAGGGTGGTGGTGGGAGGGTTTAACCCATGGCCGGGTGAAAAAGGTCTGTGGGTTGGAGTGGGACCGTGCCATGCAGCTACCTATGTATCTGTGGGCATCTCTCTCTCCTTGGCTTGTGGGCAGGGCGATAGCTGACTGGACGTTGTTTATGCTGTTCTTGTTCCGGCAAGCTGACTGCAAGTGCATGTAGCTGTTTTTGGCACTTAGCCAATCATCAGGCGCAACATTTTCAGCCAGTCGACAACAGTGTTACTCCCACCTATCAACACGGCTTGTTTCGGCATGCCGGGTTCCTGCCCCATTGGCACTGCCCCTTCCTCTTCCTCCTTATGGTGTGGTGCATAGAGGTTTCTCGATGTCTTTCTCCTCATGGTAGATCAGACTCACAGGGTAAACGGATATCTGCAGTGTGTATGAGGTAGGCTATTTGCCATTGTGGGCTGAGACCAAGCATTCTAGCAGTTCTGTCTCACTGTTTGGTGGACTCTTCTAGTTTCTTTTTGCCTTTTCCCTATCACTCATAATGTTTGAGTCGAGAGAGGACTGTCAACACTCTTTTAGTGCAGTCTGCACTTGTCACTTTTTATGCTTGTGTAAATTGTAATAAGATTTCCTCCAGACGGTCTACGGCCCATTGTACTGCCTGTACCCCTCCTGCTTGCTTGCTGGTAGCTGCCAAGGGGACCTCTGAGACCTGAGCAAAATATGGCCCCTCTTGCCTGGGCTCATGATTTAACTTACTCTGTTACTAAAATAACCAGGACTCTGGTTACGGTCGTGGAGCGATTGCTGTGGACTACTGCCTCCCTGGGAGCTTCGATCGCCATGGATCGGATCCTCCAGCCACCCTGCACCAATATGGCTGGTTGAGAAGGTGGTCCAACAACCTCAGGTTATCTTCTCTTCTTGTTCACCTTTACAGGGGAGGCACGCAGATTCCATTTCCTCTCTTCAAGGGATTTACTCTCCTCAGTGCTCAGAATCCAGTTCTAGTCCGGAATACATTTTGGATCCATATCAGATGGGAATGCTGGGGGAGATGGTGGACAGTTTGGTGTCAGCTGTTGATGGCTCTCTGGAGTAACAGCTGCACCACCCCTTTCATTACAGAGACAAGGTTTTTAGGATTTTAGGAGGGGTAAGCACAAAGCTAGGTTTTTTTGTTTTTTTTTTTCTCTTTTACTGTAAGCAATTTTCCAAGGCTTTCCAGAGTGTGGGAATGCCCAGACAAACGCTTTCAAACGTGTAGTTGTATAGAGGTGTTCTATCCCTTTTCAGCAAGGCTGGTGCCCTTTTGGTCTCCTCCAACATAAACACTCCGGTATCTCGCTTATTCAAGATGACCACTCCACTTGTTGCGGAGGTTGCGGCACTTGAGTACCCCACGGATATACAGTGCGTATGGAAAGTATTCAGACCCCTTTTAAATTTTTCACTCTGTTTCATTGCAGCCATTTGGTAAATTCAAGAAAGTAAATTTTTTTCTCATTAATGTACACTCTGCACCCCATCTTGACTGAAAAATAACAAATGTAGAAATTTTTGCTAAATTATTTAAAAAAGAAAAACTGAGATCACATTGTAATTAAGTATTCAGACCGTTTGCTCAGAGCCTCATATTGAAGTCGCATGCTGTCCATTTCTCTGTGATCCTCCTTGAGATGGTTCTACTCCTTCATAGGAGTCCAGTTTTGTTTAAACTGATAGGACTTGATTTGGAAAGGAACACATCTGTCTATATAAGACCTCACAGCTCACAGTGCATGTCAGACCAAATGGGAATCATGAGGGCAAGGGAACTGCCCAAGGATTTGAGACAGAATTGGTGCAAGGCACATATGTGGGCAAGATAACAGAAGAATTTCTGTAGTACCCAAGATTCCTAAGAGCACAGTGGCCTCCATAATCCTTAAATTGAAGAGGTTTGGGACCATCAGAAGTTGTCCTAGACCTGATCATCCAGCCAAACTGAGCAGTCGTGGGAGAAGAACCTTAGTGAGAGAGGTAAAGAAGAACCCCAATATGACTGTGGCTGATCTCAAGAGATGCAGAAAGGAGATCGGAGAAAGTTCCACAAAGTCAACTATCACTGCAGTCCTCCACCAGTCGGGCCTTTATGGCAGAGTGGCTCGACGGAAGTCTCCCCTCGGTGCAAAACATATAAAAGCCTGCATAGAGTTTGCAAAAAAACACATAAAAATATAGAGAGAGGAAGTGCACATAGGGTAGCACAGTTTGATTCACCGTCAAAATATCCCTCAATATGGTAGACTCACCTGATTAAGTTGTGAGAGTCGCAACAACTGGGTAAAACTCGTTGGAAAGACAGGAAGAAAGGCAGAAAGGAGCCAGGCTTCTATATACCGCGCGGACCAAGAATACACCAAATCCAAATGTCATACACAAATCTTCTTTAATGAGCCTTCGCCTTTCGTGGCTTAACCAGCCACTTCATCAGGGCATCAAGATTAATTTTATCATGAAGACATTTATACATGCACAATAAACAACCAAGAGTACACCCCTCCTTGACGTATTTTCCGGTGGAAACACCCACCTACATAGTAAAACCTTTTAAAATAACTTAAAACATACATTAAATGCAAAAATTATATCTCAATCACAAAATAAATAAATTGGACATTAAAAATAACCATTTATTGTACGAAAAACTTAAAAATCAATTTGGATTATCCTGGGATTAAACTTGCTACCAAGAAGGGCTCAATCTAAAATGTAAGTTTGTACCAGCATTAGCCCACTCAGCCATATCAGCTGTACAGAGATAATCATGTCAGTTCAAATAAAACCCCACATGAATCTTTCCTCTTTTTTAAAAAAACATATTAGAAAAATTAATAAAACGTGTATGTCTGTCTATGAATTGCAACAATTAAAAAGTAGAATATATTTCAGTGATACATCCTCTCCACCAAATAATATAAATGGTTGAAGCCCTTTTGGGATCAAACCCATTTACCCGGTTACTAAATCCTCAGGAACCATCCTCTTATATTCCTCACGGAAAATCTCAGACTACTCAGTCAAAGGCGCCCTCAGGTTACCCATTCAGTGTATTGGCCGCACACCACTATATCTAAGAAGAGTAACTCCATATGTACTAGGGGAACAGTATAAAGAGGTGGATACATATCTAATAGATGGAACTAAAAATATATCCACATAAATTCAAGGGAAAAACCAAACCACTCTCTGTCACATACTCGGATCCTTTCTATTCAGAAAAGATTGCTTATTTCGTTCAATCCCTTTGGCTGTAAAGTATTTAATTTATAAATCCAGTAAGTTTCCTTTCTTTTCAGATTCTCCATTCTATTTGTGATATTTTCTGGTGTGTGATCAATTGGAAGAACTGTCAAGAGAAACATTGCCATTATGAATCTCTTTACAATGTTGTGGCAGTCCATGCTTCATATACCCCTAACGAATATTAAATTTATGGGAGTTGATCCTTTTGTGGAGTGGTTGGGAAGTCCTCCCCACATATTGTATCCCACAGTTACATTGAATCACATAGATGACATAACTGGTCATATACATGTCATCCGGTATCAGATCCTAAATTCCTCACAAGCATAACTAGAGGCACAGAATTTTTACACGTCATTACCCAAAGAACTACAACATTGACAGCCTTCTCTTTTACATCGAAACACGCCCTTCCGTTCTTTTGACTTAATACCACCATGTATTAAAGCATCTCGTTGGGATATGGTCCTCAAAACACTAGGAGCTAGGAGATTTTTGATTGTAGGGGCTCTTCTAAATGTCAACCTTGGTTGTACACAAACCCCATCAGAGGAACAATTTTTTCTGATCCTAGAATACTGATTCCGGGGAATATTTCTCAACCAGGGTGTGTACTGGCCACTGCTATAATGGATGTAGCCATTATATGTTCAGTATATATATTCAGTATTCTAGGATCAGAAAAAAATTGTTCCTCTGATGGGGTTTTCAGGGACCAGAGCAAAATTCTGCAGGAAAGATTTTTGGAGAAAAAATACCTGTCTGATTTGATAAAGAAAGCTTATAAACCAGTTGAAAACCTTTCACAAAAAGACTTAATTAGTGCCAAGAAGGTGAGTAAGAATGAATAATTTTGATGTGAATTTTATCACTACATTTTCTGTCCAAAATAATCAGATCCGAAATATCTTAAAGAAACATTGGAGTATTATATTAAATGATCCGGTTCTTAATAAGGTGGTTTGTGTACAACCAGGGTTGACATTTAGACGAGCCCCTACAATCAAAAATCTCCTAGCTCCTAGTGTTTTGAGGACAATATCCGAACGAGATGCTTTAGTACATGGTTGTATTAAGTCAAATGAACAGAAAAGCGTGTTTCGATGTAAAAGAAAAGGCTGTCAATGTTGTACTTCTATAGGTAATAACGTGGAAAAATTCCGTGCCTCTAGTTCTGCTAGTGGGGAATTTAGGATCAGATACCAGGTGACATGTATGACCAGTTATGTCATCTATTTTTTACTCGGATACATTTTTTATTGAGAATAAAGCCATAAAACAGCATACACACAATGTACAATTTTTCTTCCCACCCAATGTTCAACCCATCCCATCCTTTACCCCCCTCCCAGACAGCTTACCCCACCCCCAGGTACAAGAAATGTCATATATTATTTAGTCGAAACATAACAATATTCCTATAAACTCCTAATGAGTTGTAATGTGAATGTCGCATATTGCTCCATATCAGTCCGACACACCTCTATGCCACGATTAAGGTATCAAAAATATCATAATAAAAAATGAGACAAAAAGATTTATAAATATCTCATATTCACGGCCATTATACCCAAAGAGATTTTATATTCTTTGCATCCAGGGATTCCAGAGCCTTTCAAACACTCCAAGAGTACCTCTTCTCTCCAGAACGCCTCCTAAGCAACCAAAACATGTCCCTGCAGCATCGTATCACTAATCTCACACTCCTTTTGTCTCCTAAAAGCATCCTGTGAAAGGGCATAAAAACGTTTTTAATACTCACTCATTAGTGATTTATAATTAGTAGGGGCAATATTCTTTAGCCCTTAGGGCATGTTGTTTTGCAGCTCCAGGATCCACCCTCTCTCTGTTTGTGTTCCTCTGCTTGTGCAGGCTTTGCCCTCCCCCTCTCTGTCACTCACAGAATGCAAATCATTAGTCCTGCCTTCAGCTGCACATCACTGCAGCACAGACAGAGAGGGGGTGGATCATTCGGGGCGTGAAAATGAGCACCTAGGGAGGGCTTAGAGTCTCACAGGGGACGCCCTGTGAGACTTATTCTGGGACAAGAAGTCTCAGATTTGTAAGTGTATATTGTTGATTATTCCAATGTTAGAGCGCTTTTTTTACAGAAAAGGAGCACTAATACTGATATGTTAGGGTGCAGGGAGAGGAATCAATAGGGTTGGGGGTGATTTCGAGGGGTCAGGTTCCCTTTAAGTCAATATGGGGTGCAGTGTACATTAATGAGAAAAAAATAACTTTTTTGAATTTACCAAATGGCTGCAATGAAATAGTGAAAAAAATTAAATGGGTCTGAATACTTTCCGTACTCACTGTATGCATAACATTTTTGGTGAAGTTTGCCTTTGCAGTGACAGGATTCTCCCTTTGCCCAGCCTTTTCTGCCAGGCATGGCATTGGATAAGCAATTTGTAACATTTTTTTAGCTGGTTCCCAGACTTTGCTTGTGCAATCTGATCAGTGATTTTAGTCAACTCCAATGAAGTATCTCTGTTCAGGTGTAGTGGAGTGCTCCGTCCAGGTAGAAAGTAATTGCATATTGGTCTGCCACATGATTTGGCTTAAGGTATGGAGTGCATACCTAGCTTCAGGAAGATAGCTGTGAGAACTACCATTCCATTGTCCTCGCTATTTTGGGAGCAGACTAGATAAGATATGAATATTTCGAAAGCTAAAGACGACAGAAGCAACCTGCTTCATTAGTCCATGGCCAGCTGTCATGTCTGAAGCGTAGGGCCCTTCAAATGTGTCCTTTGTCAGTTTCCAGCACTGGTCGACTTGGCGTGGCAAGTTAGACCAAAGGTTTCCCAGGACAGGAACTACCTTTTAGATCAACACCTGACAGGCGTCATTTTGGACCAGGTACTAGGCTCTCCGGGTCCATAGGCATCAGGAAGGTCAATGTTTGATGAATGGCCCCACCTTGGGAATCCCTCCTTTTTCAAGAAGCTTTGCACGATTTTATTTATTTATTTATGAGCCAGGGAGGTCATCTTTTCGGGTTAGAGTAGAATTCACCACCCTACCTCAGATTCGTTTCTTTTGCTCTCGTCCTCTCAGGTTTTCTAGCCTGAGAGTCGATTTCGACCAGACAAACCAATTTTATTTAAATGCAATAGCGTAATCCCCTAGGTGGCCACGGACTATCCCTGTGTTCCCCCCCTCCCCCCAATGAAAACTATAAGAAACTGATTTTAAGGTGTGTTCCAAAAATCTACTTTTATTGGAAAAAATAGCTTTGTTTTCCTCCTGAACTGATACATCACTCCCAATTCATAGATAAAATCTGTCTTTAATGATGTAGATAACTCCAGTACTGAGATTACAGTTGGGGCTCATGAAGTTCTACTTTGAGGAGAACTTGCAGCAGAATGTCTGTGTCACACTCTCTCCCCTCCCCTCTCTAAAGAGATGTAAAAGCACCAACTGCCATCTCCTATCTCAGTAATGAGAAAATCTATATTCACTGAATACAGATCTTAGGGCCCTTTCACATCTGCGTTTTTCGTAATTCGCGGCAGATGCGGTGAAAAAACTGCATCTGCCGCGTTTACCGCATAACCGTTCCACTTGCGGCGCGGTTGCGGTTTTTTCTATGCAATGTATAGGGGGACTTGCGGCAGGTGCGGCAAGTGCGGTTTTGCACTTGCGGCAGGTGCGGCCGCGAAAAAAACCGCGGCTTACTGCGGTTTTTTTCGCGGCCGCACCTGCCGCAAGTGCAAAACCGCACTTGCCGCATCTGCCGCAAGTCCCCTATACATTGCATAGAAAAAACCGCAACCGCGCCGCAAGTGGAACGGTTATGCGGTAAACGCGGCAGATGCGGTTTTTTCACCGCATCTGCCGCGAATTACGAAAAACGCAGATGTGAAAGCACCCTTACATGTGAAATATCAATTCAGAAGGAGCAGGGAGCAGATTTACATTTGCGTGTTCTCATGTGTACTATTGATTTCTGAAATAAAAATGTAAATGACAGTGACTTATTAAAGGAGATGTGAAGTTAATATAGTGCTAAAAAAAATAAAATAAAAAAATAACTGCAGTTTTTTGGCTCAGCTTTCTAATCACACAGCTATCTACCAGTTTTTACAGCTTAGCCGTACTTTGAAAATTAATGTATGGAGAAGTTTAAAATCTACTTGCTTTCTAATGAGAGTCTAGCTATTTCTGTATCTATTTCACATGCTTTACACTGCAGCTCTACTTTTTCATATTGTTTGATGTGTATTTACACAAAGCTGGCGCAGATTTAATCACAAAAAATACATCAGAATTACTGGGAGGTGGCCAAATTACCCCACATTTGCTACAGGGATTAAAATCTCCACTTACATTTCTGCACTTTGGCTATAATGTATGTATATTGTGGATTTTCACTACGCAGCTGACTTTTTTTTTTATGCAGGTGCCTTATCTTTTGTGATTAGGTAAGGGTGCCGTTACACACAGCGATGTTCCAGCGATCCCGACAACGACCAGGATTGCTGGAACATCGCTGTGTGGTCGCTGGGGAGCTGTCAAACAGGCAGATGTCCTTAGCGACCAGGGAGCCACCTCCACATCGCTGGGTAAGCGGGAGGACACTGGTAACCATGATAAACAGTGGGTATCTAGGCAGCATGCGCTGCTTAGTTGCCCGCTATTTATCATGGTTACCAGCATCCTCCCGCTTACAGGCTGCGCTAAGCAGGAGGACGCTGGTAACCATGACAAACAGCGGGTATTTAGTTACCAGCCTGTGAGATCGCTGGTCTGTCGCTGTCACACGCAGCGATGCGCGCTGACCAGCGGAAGACCAAGGACCAAAAAATGGTCCTGAACGATGTGCAGCAATCAGTGACCTCACAGCAGGGGCCTGATCGCTGCTACATGTCACACACTGTGACATCGCTGGAGAGGTCTCTGTTACATCACAAAACCTGTGACTTATCAGCGATTTCGCTATGTGTGATGGGGGTTAAGGACAAGGCTTTAAAATTCCTGGTCTGAATGGAACAGTGCCTGAGCACATGTGACATCGCTCTATTCATCATCTATAGGGGTGAGGTCTATATGTGGCTATATCTGGCAGCTGCAAACACTAGATCCAATTTGTGGTCATCACAGCAATTCAGATGGGGCATTTCATAAGCACGTTCTCAGGATTGGTGGAGGACCAACTGCTCATCATAAAGTTATTATCTATCCCTTGGAATGGTGATAACGAACAATGTTGAGAGGAAGCATTTAAAGAGAACCCGTCACTTCCCCCTGGTGCTTTTCAAAGTGAAGGCACCACTGAATGCAGCGTGTATGCTGCATTCAGGGAAGGTGTGTACCATGTCTCTACCTCCCCTGTAGCCCAACAAAAACACTTTGGAAAGTTTAGAGTTAAGCGGTCCAATGGGGCTTATCTGTTTATGCTGTGCCCGGTGCCAGCCCGGTCCTCCCCGCCTCCTGCCTGAGTGTTTTGCCTTTTCTTGTGTGGGGCTGCCCTCCTCTTTGGCTCCACACACACACACACACACAGGCAGGAGGCGGGGAGGACCAGGCTGTCAGCTAGCACAGCATAAACAAATAAGACCCATTGGATCTCTTAACTCTAAACATTTAATAATAAGTCTAACTTCATTTCTTGATTGTGAAGCCAGAAAATATATTAAAAATGTTCCTCAGCCTTTTAAAAACTCTGCGGCCATTTTTATGTAGAACTTGTTGATGACATCTGCTGCCATTAATATACTGATTCTTCATTTCAGCATTTCAGAACTATTAGTTTTGGGTTTACGGACAAACACTGGAATATCACATAAGGTAAGGCCAATGTGCTGTAAATGCAGAGCTGCCAAATACTTTGTGTTTTTATAAACACAAGAAAACTAGGTTCCATAGATATCAATAGAACAAAAGTTGTAGGCTAGAGATGGCCCACAGAACCTTATGCTGTTTTAGTGGAAAGTTTGCTCTACAGTGCTGTGCAAATTAATTGAGACAAAGCAAAAAAACACATTTTTGAATATTTAATAATAAAATGTTATAATGCACTGTTCAAATATTTGTATTAAGTATAATAACAAAACTAATTACCTTATATAATATATTATACAGAGTGGTTCTTGTAGATATAACATGTGGGTTATTATATAATACAAATATATCTGTGCAAGATATTTTTATCACAGATGTACAAAGGAAGAACCTAAATATGGGAACAGGGAAAAACTGACAACATAAAAGGAATTACATCTTAATCGTACAAATTGGTTCACAAGAAGGGTAAGGCTGGGTTCACATTTGCGTATGTGTCTGCATGCGCAGGGCATGCAGACCCATACGCGGTGCAAACGCAGCCCATACTGATGTGAACGCAGCGGAGCATCTCCGCATGCGTTCACATTAGCATGCAGCCAGCCAATCAGCTGTCTCGGGGACGGCCAGGAGGAGGAGATCAGTGGCAGAGATCTCCTCCTCCCGCGACAACTGATCTCCCGCCGGTGTCAGCGCGGGAGATTTGAAGATACCGCTGATCTGACAGCTGTTTAAATCTCCCGCGCCGACACCGAATAGGGTGATATGGGTGCAGGAGATATGAAACAGCTGATCGCTGCTTCAAATCTGCCGCGCCGACCTCACCTATTCAGTGTCGGCGCGGGAGATTTAAACAGCTGTCAGATCAGCTGTATCTTCAAATCTCTTGCGCTGACACTGGCGGGAGAGCACCGGTGGCTCTAGCTGATCATCGGCGGCCACCGGGAGAGATTTCAATGAGATCCGCAGGGTTCTCCTGCGCTGTCATGCAGAGGACACTGTGGATCCATTGAGATCCATCCATTATTTTGTGCGCTTGCAGATAAAACAAGCGCCTGCGAACGCACAAAACATGCAACATGCTGTGTTCATAGTGCGCTCGGAGGGCGCACAAATTGTGTGCATCCGAGCGCAAACGCAGCCAAATGCAGGCACAGGCGTTCCCATGTTAAACATAGGAACGCAGTTCGCAAGCATTTGGCTGCGTTCGATGCACTGCACTGGCATACGCAAGTGTGAACCCAGCCTAACACCTTTTCTTTTCACATCCCAAATTCTTACAATAGTACCATAACCCAAGTTTCGCAACTACAGTCAGATAATGAGTAGAGTAGTAAAGTGATACAAATACACCGTTATTAAACCTGAAATCAAAAATCCTAATGTCAAAACGTTAATGGAGTGTCAGAGAATTAAGTTTGGCATAAAGCTTTGCGACCAAATATCCAATTTATATTTATTCAAGTCCTTCTGTCTAAGGGCTATATTGTATTCATAGATATTGTGGACAGAGACTCTGTCTATTACATCTGCTATGGTTGGGACCTCAACTTGTTTCCAACGTGAAGCTATCAGCAATTTAGTAGTTATTAAAATGTGGCAAATCATGTGCTAAGGTTGTTGGGGAAAGCATCTATACCCAGCAGCAGAAGAACCAATTTTGGATTGAGGGAGATTCATAAACTAGTGAGGCTCTTAATAAGATTTCTAACCTCTGCCCAGAGATTATTGCGTTTAGGACATCCCCAGAAAATGTGAGAGGGTCCCCACCCTCCCACATCCCCTCCAACAGTCGGATGGTGTTGATGGTGAGATTTGATGAATTCTCTCTGGTGTCCAGTACCATCTAGACAAGATCTTAAAGTGAAACTCATGTAGAGAGGCACACAGGGTATTAGAGTAAATGATGTCTAAAGATGAAGAGAGTTGAGATATGTCTATCTGAACTTGGAGTTCTTTTTCCCAAGTGATTATGTTTTTAGTCTTTAGTAATTCAATGTCGTCGTTGTAAATCCTATACAGACTATTTGTCACCCATTTGCGGCTGTCGAGGGGTGAAGATAAGAGGTCAATAATAAACTGGGGGAGAGAGAAGAGGATGTTTTTTGAAGTTAGGAATAATTGTATTTTTAATCAAGTCGAATTCTCCTTGTTAGGTAAAATCTATTTATCCTGGAGGGATTGAAAAGTGATAAGATTATTATCCAGAATTATATCTTGGATTACTGAGATACCCAATTCTAACCATGTATTCAATTTGAGTTCAGGGATTAAAATTTCCAAAATTTGGATTGGAAGAGAATTAAGCTGCGATTTCTTTAAATTTTGACTGTGTTTTTTGAGCAGATCTCTCCAAACAGAGATAACTGCCTTGGGTGTCTGCAAATTTGGTGCTTTGCTAGGATCTATAAGATAAGATGCCATGATAACTAGCTTCAAGTCACTGTAATTTATTTGGGCCTTTTCCAAAGAGACCCAGGGAATAGGATTGTCCCCTAGCAGCCAGCCATTTGAAAGTTTCAGTATCGTTGTTTGATAATAACTGAAAAGATTTGGTACTCCAAATCCACCCTGCCTCTTATGCTTTTCTAAAAGGGCGATTGATATTTGTGGCTGGTTTTTGTTCCAAATAAACCATCCGAGTTGTGTTTGAAATTTACTGAACCATTTTTTAGGTATAGGCAATGGGATGCATCGAATTACATATAAAAATCTAGGGAAAGCCATCATCTTATAAGTAATGACTCTCCTCAACCATGATAGATCTATTTTACTCAAACAAATTAATTTGAATTGGAGAGATTTGTGAAGGGCTGACAGGTTATCATTGACCGTAGAGGATGGAGATTTTGTCAGAATGATACCCTAGTACGAGATCTGATGTGGTTGCCAATTAAAGTCAAATTGTACTTTCAAAGCAGTGGCCAAATAGTCATCTTAGTTGAAAGTCATACATTGGGTTTTGGAAAAGTTGATTTTATAAGACGAAACATCAACAAAAAGTTTTATCAAGGAGTTTAAATGCTGGAGCGATGAAAGGGGGTTCGACATAGTAAGCAAAATATCATCTGCAAACAGTGTGATTATCAAGCAGCTTGTTTGAAGCTTATACCATCTATATATGGGTAAGACTTAATTTTTGCAGCTAGGGGTTCAATGAATAGGGCAAAAAGTATAGGCGAGAGGGGACATCCCTGCCTGCTGCTCTTGGATAATGGAAACTTAGTTGATAGAAAGTTATTTGTGTATACCCGGGCCGACGGGTTCGAATACATAGCCGTAATGCTGTTGAATATCCTGCCCTGGAATCCAAATTTTTCAAGGATTTTGAACATATAAGACCAATTAACCCTGTCAAAAGCTTTTTCCACGTCGAGGGCCAACAATACCGTTGGAGATTTCTTTTTGTATATAATTGAGATAAGGTTAAGGGCTCTTGTAGCATCTGATGTCGTTCTTCCCCGAATAAAACCCACCTGATCTGGGTTAATTAGTCTGTGTACTAAAATTTGAAGTGTTTGGGCCGCTAATTTAGTCAATAATTTAGTGTCGCTGTTCAATAAAGAAACGGGCCAGTAATTTTTTTGCGTCATTCGGATCACCTTTGCCTTTGGGGAGAACGATCACCAGACCCTCCAGCATCTCAGCAGGCAAGCGGCCCTCGATCACAGATTTATTTGCTAATCTAACTAGGGGATCTACCAACAAGTTCTCAAAGTTTTTATAAATCACATTTTGAAACCCGTCCAGGCCGGGTGATTTCCCACTTTTAAGGTTTTTAATTAGAGAAGAGATTTCACATTTAGTGTATGGGGAATTCAATTCATCCAGATTAAATTTAGAAAGGGAAGGGAGATTAACAGAGTTTAAAAAAGTCTATCACTTCACCTGAGGGGTTAGAAAAGTTTGGGATTATCTTTAAGATTATATAAATTTTTATAAAAATTGGCAAAGATGCCAGTGATTTTCTTAGGATGTTTTACTAATTGGCCGGTTTCATCTATGATTTGACTAATCTTTGACTTTTGTCTAAAATGTTTAAGTCTTGCCGCAAAGGCTTTAGATGGTTTATAGGTTGATGAATAATGATTTGATCTAATTCTTTGGGTGACTTTGTCAAATTATTCAGATAGAAGAGTTTTGAGTTTCTGCCTCAATGTCAATATTTGAGTCTGTAAATCTGGGGAAGAGTTATTGAATAATTTTTCTTCTAAAGCTGTGATTTCTTTGATGATTTCGACTGTTTTGTCCCTATTGTTTTTTAATTGGGTATTTAGTTGGATAAGACGACCCCTCAGTAACGCCTTAAAAGCCGTCCAAAGTAAATAAATTGGAGTGTTATCAAAATCATTCTCTCTGAAGTAGTTCTTAATTGAATGCTCTATAGCACATGTGTACTTAGGATAGTTAAATAAGTAACTGTTGTTTCGCCATAGCCTATCTTCTGTTAAAACTGGGCCAATAACTATTTCAATTAAGACAGGGGCATCGTCAGACCACAACCTTGGTTCTATCTGCACTGATTTGAATTTGGCTAAAGAAAAGATGTCTGTCAGGATCAGATCTATGCTGGAGTATGAGTTATGTCTACCTGAGTAATGGGTAAACTCTATAGAAGATGTGTTAAGGCATCTAAATATATCATATAGGTCATTCTTACTGACCCACTGGTCTAAATTGGGAAGAAAATGTCTTGATCTGGTAGAGGAGTCCATTAAGGCGTTAGGCACCATATTGAAATCCCCAAAGAAAACCAATTTGCCCCTCTTGGTTTGATGGATGAGCTTCATTACTTTGTCCAAAAAGGTTATGTGATCACTATTGGGGACATAAACATTAGCTAGGGTAAACTCCACACCATTTATTTTACATATTAAAATTAGATATCTCCCATCCTCATCGGCCAATTTCAGAAGTCCTTCAAATGTTACTGTATTTTTTATGAGAATCGCTACGCCTCGATTTTTCCTTGGGTTGGAGGCATAGCAGGTGGTGTGAAAATTTTTATTAGTGAATTTGGGTAGGTTAGTTGCTGCGAATTTAGTTTCCTGAAGGCCGATAATATCTGCTCTAGAGTCTCTTATCAGTTTCCATGCTAGGTATAGCTTTCTTGGGCTATTCAGTCCATTAACGTTATGGGATAAAATCTTAACTGCCATGGGAGAAGGTGTCAATGAAGATGTTTGTCATTAGGGCACGGTGGTTTAGATATATAAAAAAAAGGGATGGAGACATTGCAAAACTTTGTATACAACTCACTAAATCAACAAAAAAGATATGTACTACCGTATCTGTATTAGATCACTTAAAACTGAATCTAAACTAAAGTAACCTAACCTAACTGCTGAAGATTGGTTCCTCTAGAGGATCTACTTACGTAAGAACTAACTCCTCTAGGAAGGGGCTCAAGTTCTGGCCCAAAAGCTCATCTCAAATACATAGGACTGTCCTCTAAGGAAATGGTAATACTGAGTTCTTTTAGAATCTGAAGACCTTCCTCTGTGTTGTTTATGGCGACAGTCCGACCCTGGAAAGAGAACAGCACCTTTGTTGGGTTAAAACCCCACTGTACAAAAGGTGCTTTTGTCGAAGGATGTCTATGATTTTTGCTAAGTTTTTCCTTTGCAACGCCGTCTCATTTGAGAGGTCTGCAAACGTTTTTATGTTCTCATAGGGGTGAGGTAGGTTTTTGTTAGTTCTCATAAATTCCATTAACCTTTCTTTAGTGTGAAAGAAATGGAATTTGACAATTATGTCTCTTGGAGTGTCTGGTCTGATATATTTACGTTTATGAAGTCTATGGACTCTGACGTTGGTGACATCTAGGTCTGTCAGGGATAGCAGGGACTTCTTTAACAGATCTCTTACATAGGGATCTAATTGGTCATTTTTGACTGACTCGGGGATCCCTCTCAGCTGCAGATTTTGTCTCCTGTCTCTATCCTCTAAATCTGTCCTCTTGTTTTTGATGAATTTTAGATCTTCCCTAAGGACATGTTGCTCTTCCCTAATTTATCAGTCATTTTTCCTAACTCAAAAACCTCAGCTTCATTTCTCTCCACTCTATGTGAGATGGAGTCAATTGAGGCCTGAAGTCTTTTGAATCTCTTGTCTAGGTCTTTTTTTTTTGTGTGTCCAGTCTCATAGATTTTTTTAAAAGCAGTAAACAGACCTTTGAAAAATGTTTGGTCTAACGGCTGCTCCTATTTGAAACTTTGAAGAGGGTCATTTGGGTCAGTATGAGGTGAGTCGTCTCTCCTAGTTCTCTGCTTAACCCGGCTTACAGTAGGTGAGGCGACTTCGTCCTCCTCGGAGCTCTCCTCCGTCACTTGGTTTGTTTGAGATAATTTCTTAGATTCCCTCTCCTTCCTCTTCTTTGAGGATGACTCAAAGATATTAGCATGCTCCTAATAGAATGCAACAACTAAACAAAAAGGAGGCTTTTTGGATTTACAGGCTGCAAGGCCTATATCCAGATGGCCTAAATGATAAGCTTGAAAACATTTAGTAGGATAATATGTAGATGAGAACAACTTTATTGTTATCTAATAGAGATAAAAATCCCATTGAGGTTCATACTTGAGATCCCATCATTCTATGAGGTGGGGACATTGAGGTTGTCGGGAGCGCTCTGGCAGTGTTTCTCCTCGTGGAAGTAGGAATGTCTGCTTTGTAGGTCCTGAAATGACATGTGAAGCTGTTCATAACTTGGTGCTGACATTGTAATGGTCCACCTGCATTTATGGAGGCAGTGGTTTCTGGTGGGAGAAGAGCAAACCGCTGTCTCTTAAAGGGAACCTGACCTCGCAAAATGTGCCCCAACCTCTATATACCTGTCCCTGCACCATGGTAATAGCTTTCTAGCCATCCCTTTGTGCTTGTAAATCGATATAGTAAACTTTAGAAAAGTTATGATGTAATGTGATCCGGTTGCCTCAAAAAACTGGACACGCCATTTGCTCAACCTGGCGGTCTGTTGTGTCATTAATGAAGGAGCCGTCGGGCAGAGAGCGTCCTTGAGGCTAGGCATAAAACTGCCTGTAGGGAATCCAACCAGCCCTGGGTCAACGCAGACCAAAAGGGATAGCAAGTTTCTATTGCTTCGCCGCTTTTGAACTTCTTGTCCTGGTGGGATCTATGTTTCTGAAGGACCCCCCCCTGAAATTCAGGATGATCTGCAAAATGTTTGTGTGTGTCTGACCCTCTTAAAAGAAACCATGTGTCTGGGGTTTCATAAGGAGGGTCAGCTACATCCAGTGCTTGGTTAATGACCGTGATTAAATCCTCAACCATGGCCAAAGTGTCCGAGGAGTCTAGGTCAAGGGACGTATTTAGTTCCGGATCCGAATCTGGATCATAACACCTATCAGACAAGGGTGAACCCTGTCAGCTGTCTCTTGAGGGAGAAGCATGAGAGGTGCAAGAGAATGCAGGTGAAGGACTCCATGGACCCCTTTGTCGTCCTGTATAAGATATTGCTCCGTGGCATCCCCCTGCAGTTCGGACTGACCTGAGGTGCAGGCTGTGGGCCTGGATTACTGTGGAGGAGAGTTTCTCCCTGGACTGTGGGCTGTTTTTCCTGTCTCCATCCATGTCAATCAGGTGTATTGGGGGCACTGGTAGGCTCAGTGGT
This sequence comes from Allobates femoralis, assembly GCA_033576535.1. Lineage (NCBI taxonomy): Eukaryota > Metazoa > Chordata > Amphibia > Anura > Aromobatidae > Allobates > Allobates femoralis. The sequence goes on along the minus strand of JARQOC010000008.1, from coordinate 57,349,429 downwards.
GGGCTCTTGCACAGTGGTTGGAGTACAGTCCTGGCAGTGCGGGGTAGTACAAACACTGGGTGCCTATTTGTTTCTTGAGCATGACATGGTTTTAATCACAGACATTGCAAAGCTCCCGCTCCTGACTCCCTCGACTGTGTCCGGTCATACACTAGTGGGATGTATGAGAACAGAGTGAAGGAGGAGAGAGGGAGAGAGAGATGCAGCAGTGGCAAAAAACACTGCTGAGCGTCTTACCACATCTGTGTCCCTGCAGCAGAGTTAGCCAACTGCTTTGTGATCTTGTGTCCCCCTGAGGTATGCCCTCACAGGATCCGTAGAGTATATATGTCCAGCGGTGCTAAAATGACAGCCGCAGGGTTGAAGAAACAGGAAAGGGTGGGTTATGACCAAAAAGAGCGTGCAGTCAAAAGTCTCGCAATGCACGAGAAGCGGCAAGGAAGGCCAGCCCGCCCCCTCCATGATGTGGGCGTGTTCTGACCGCTCAACGTCATCCAGAGGGATGTGCAGAGGGTGGAGATTGGCGGCCCCTCCTACCGCTCCTCCGGAGCTAGGCCTGAGCCTGGGTACTAAAGTTAAAAACGGCCCCAAAAACAAGAGGGGGCCGGCGCGGAGGTCCCAAGTGCCCACCGTTCCCACTGTTAGTGGGAACAAAATAGTCACTACGGCCAGAGGAGGGTTCCCCGGGGGGCAGAGGGTGGCACCTGGTTCCGGACAAAGACTAATAGATCACCAAGCGCTAGAATGCAGCACCCTGGTGTATAAGGGAGGCTACAGCACTGAGGGGCCTGTGGCTGACAGGGGCCTGTGAGGTACCTGGTAGTTGCAGGGTCTTTTCCGGCCGCTCGTCCTGAGAGGAGAGTGCGGAGACATGTCCAGCGTCGCAGCAACCCATAGTCCAAACTGTGTTGTCTGGGGAGGATTGTTGGGGTAGTCCTGTTGTGGATCAACTTCAACCCAGCTCCCCAACTGTGGGGAGCCAAGGAAGGATTGTTGGTGTAGCCTCAATATCATCAACTTCAACCCAGATTCCCAACTCTGGGGTCTGGGGAGGATGAGTGGCTAATCGTCTATCAGTTGGGCGACTGCTGAAGATCTCTCGCCCTTCTCCTCTTGTAAAAAAAAATAATCTTTTCTTCCATAGAAAAAAAATAAAAAATCTAAAAAACAATTCTAAACAAAAGAGAATTGTAATGGATGTCTACCTCCTAATGACACTAAGCAAAAACTAGTTAAGGCTAGGATCACACATGCCAATCCGTTTATTAGTGTTTTCAATAACAAATCCGTTATTTTTAGGCTGCATTTTGAGCCTCGTGCACCTCAACGTTTTTTGGACTTAGTAATTTTTTCTTAAAAACGCATATGCGTTAACGGATGCGTTTCCCATTGGGACCCATGTTAAAAAAAATGCTATGCGTTGCATGCAGCGTTTTTTTTGATGCAGTAAAAATGGCATAGAGTTTTTGAAGAGTGCAATCACACTTGAGTGCAGAATCCGTTAATGGCATCAGTTTTTAGACTTAGAAGTATCAAAATTAAAAAAAACTGATGCCAATAACGGATCCAGGGCTTGTGTGACCCTGGCAGGGGCCCCCCAGGCTGGTGGAAATGTCCTCATTTAGGGCCGCCCCCATAGTAAAACGGGCCGGCGGCTCTGACTTGCAGCTGCTTGTATCTCAGCAGCTACCATCGGACGCAGCCACCGGGAAGCGTAGTGAGTGTGAAGACCCATCCCCCCATCCTCCCCCCCCCCCCCCCCCCCCCCGCTGTGCACCAGCCTGACCCTGGCCTAAGACCGGTGCCAGCCAGAGGGGTGTATACTGCAGAGGAGGAGCCACTCTGTGTGTTTTTCAGATTCTACTTAGTGTCCCCTCCTAGTGGACAGCAGCATAACACCCAATGTCCTGTGTCCCCAATGAGGCGAAGGAGAAAAGAACATATTTTGAGTTTGTAAAGACAAATGCAGTCACTGACATTTTCGTGAACAGCCCAATGTTCTCTTTTGTTATTTTCTGTAAGGTAGCGGAAGATAGCAATCACGGATTTCACCCACTTGGTAGCAAACAGACCAGTCTCTTCATTTTAAATACACTGTGTTCCAAATTTTTATGCAAATTGGTTTTAAGTGTCATAGGGTTTTTTGTTTTTTTATTTAATAAAACCCATTGATGAGATTGTGTCTCAGGGCCACTTTTCACACACCAACTTATCTGTCCAACTTCTGACCAAGTTGCTGGTTGCAGTGAAATCATGGAAACATTGCTCCATTTTGTGACTGTGTACAAATGGAACAATGTGTCCATGATTTCACTGCAAGTTGGTCAGAAGTTGGACAGATAAGTTGGTGTGTGTAAAGTGGCCTTCAGAGTTCTTTGGATCACTGAAATCAATCTCAGATACCTGTGATAATTTGTTTGGTAAGTGAGCCCAATAAAAGGAAAACTGGGTCTTCCACAATATTACGCAGGCCTCAGTTTTCAAGTAACATGGGAAAGAAAAAGGATCTCTCTGCTGCCAAAAAGCAACAAATAGTGCAATGCCTTGACCAAGGGATGAAAACATTAGATGTTTCACGAAAACTTAAAGGGATCCTGTCGCCTCCAGAACGCCTCCTAAGCTACCAAAACATGTCTCTGCAGCATCCTATCACTAATCTCACACTCCTTTGTCTCCTAAAAGTATCCTGTGAAAGTGCATATAAACGTTTTAATACTTACTCATTAGTGATTATAATTAGCAGGGGCTATATTATTGAGCCCTAAGGGCGTGTTGTTTTGCAGCTCCAGGATCCAGCCCCTCTCTGTCTGTGTGCTCTGCTTGTGCAGTCATTGCCCTCCACCCTCTCTTTCACTCACAGAATGCAAATCATTAGTCCTGCCTTCAGCTCCACATTACCGCAGCACAGACAGAGAGAAGGTGGATCATTCGGGGCGTGAAAATGAGCACCTAGGGAGGGCTTAGAGTCTCACAGGGGACGCGCTTTTTTTTTTAGAAAAGGAGCACTAATACTGATATGTTATGGTGCAGGGACAGATATTAATAGGGTTGGGGGTGATTTATAGGGGTCAGGTTCCCTTAAAGCATGATCATCGTACTGTGGAGAGATTTGTGGCTGATTCTGAGCACAGACGTGGTCGTGCAGATAAAGGCAGAATGAGGAAGGTTTCTGCCAGGCAAATTCATCGGATTAAGAGAGCAGCTGCTAAAAAAGCCTTGCAAACCAGCAAACAGATATTTGAAGCTGCTGGTGCCTCTGGAGTCCCTCGAACCTCAATGTGTACGATCCTTCAAAGGCTTGCTGTGGGGCAGAAACCTACTATTTGGCCACCCCTAAACAGTGCTCACAAGCAGAAACGGATGCAGTGGGCCCAGACATACATGAAGACTAATTTTGAACCAGTCTTGTTTACTGATGAGTGCCGAGCAACCCTGGAAGGTCCAGATGGATGGAGTAGTGGATGGTTGGTGGATGGCCACCATGTTCCAACAAGGCTGCGACGTCAGCAAGGAGGTGGAGGAATCATGTTTTGGGTTGGAATCATGGGAAAACAGCTGGTAGGCCCCTTTAAGGTTCCTGAAGGTGTGAAAATGATCTCTGCAAAATACAGTCATGGCCAAAAGTATTGACACCCCTGCAATTCTGTCAGCTAATACTCAGTTTCTTCCTGAAAGTGATTGCAATCACAAATTCTTTGGTATTATTATCTTCATTTAATTTGCCTTCAATGAAAAAACACAAAAGAGAATGAAGCAAAAAGCAAAACATTGATCATTTCACACAAAACTCCAAAAATGGGTCAGACAAAAAATCACAAAAAGAATTGTCCTAAAGCCAAATTGGATATAATTCCACACCAAACATAAAAAAGGGGGTGCACAAAAGTATTGGCACCCTTAGAAAAATCATATGATGCTTCTCTAATTTGTGTAATTAACAGCACCTGTAACTTACCTGCGGCACCTAACAGGTGTTGGCAATAACTAAATCACACTTGCAGCCAGTTGACATGGATTAAAGTTGACTCAACCTCTGTCCTGTGTCCTTGTGTGTACCACATTGAGCATGGAGAAAAGAAAGAAAACCAAAGAACTGTCTGAGGACTTGAGAAACCAAATTGTGAGGAAGCATGAGCAATCTCAAGGCTACAAGTCCATCTCCAAAGACCTGAATGTTCCTGTGTCTACCGTGCGCAGTATCATCAAGAAGTTTAAAGCCCATGGCACTGTGGCTAACCTCCCTAGATGTGGACGTAAAAGAAAAATTGACAAGAGATTTCAACGCAAAATTGTGTGGATGGTGGATAAAGAACCTCGACTAAAATTTAAACAAGTTTAAGCTGCCCTGCAGTCCGAGGGTACAACAGCGTCCACCCGTACTATCCGTCGGCGTCTGAATGAAAAGGGACTGTATGGTAGGAGACCCAGGAAGACCCCACTTCTTACCCCCAGACATAAAAAAGCCAGGCTGGAGTTTGCCAAAACTTACCTGAGAAAGCCTAAAACGTTTTGGAAGAATGTTCTTTCTTTTTGGGCAAAGGCATCAACATAGAGTTTACAGGAGAAAAAAAGAGGCATTCAAAGAAAAGAACACGGTCCCTACAGTCAAACATGGCGGAGGTTCCCTGATGTTTTGGGGTTGCTTTGCTGCCTCTGGCAATGGACTTCTTGACCATATGCATGGCGTTATGAAGTCTGAAGACTACCAACAAATTTTGCAGCATAATGTAGGGCCCAGTGTGAGAAAGCTGGGTCTCCCTCAGAGGTCATGGGTCTTCCAGCAGGACAATGACCCAAAACACACTTCAAAAAGCACTAGAAAATGGTTTGAGAGAAAGCACTGGAGACTTCTAAGGTGGCCAGCAATGAGTCCAGACCTGAATCCCGTAGAACACCCGTGGAGAGATCTAAAAATGGCAGTTTGGAGAAGGCACCCTTCAAATATCAGGGACCTGGAGCAGTTTGCCAAAGAATGGTCTAAAATTCCAGCAGAGTGTTGTAAGAAACTCATTGATGGTTACCGGAAGTGGTTGATCGCAGTTATTTTGGCTAAAGGTTGTGCAACCAAGTATTAGGCTGAGGGTGCCAATACTTTTGTCTGGCTCATTTTTGGAGTTTTGTGTGAAATGATCAATGTTTTGCTTTTTGCTTCATTCTCTTTTGTGTTTTTTCATTGAAGACAAATTAAATGAAGATAATACCAAAGAATTTGTGATTGCAATCATTTTCAGGAAGAAACTGAGTATTATCTGACAGAATTGCAGGGGTGTGAATACTTTTGGCCATGACTGTATATAGAGTTTGACTAAAAACTTTCTTCCATGGTACAAAAAGCAGAAACGTGCCTTCAGGAGCAAAATCATCCTCATGCATGTCAATGCACCATCTCATGCTGCAAAGAATACCTCTGTGTCATTGGCTGCTATGGGCATAAAAGGAAATAAACTCATGGTGTGGCCACCATCTTCCCCTGACCTCAACCCTATAGAGAACCTTTGGAGTATAATCAAGCCAAAGATCTATGAGGGTGGGAGGCTATTCTGACATCGTGCAAAGAAATACAAGCAGAAACTCTCCAGAAACTCACAATATCAATGGATGCAAGAATTGTGAAGGTGAGATCAAAGAAGGGTTCCTATGTTAACATGTAACTTGGCCTGTTAGGATGTTTTGGAGTTAAATAGCTTTTTATTTCAGTGAATGTGACCTCCTAATGCTGCAACAAATGAGCATTTTCAGTTCTTTAAAGCATATCAAATGTTTAGAAACTCTCCTGTGCCTAATAATTTGGAACAGTGCATTTAGAGGTGTGTTTTTTTTTTTTTTTTTAGTGTTGAAGATTATACTGTTATCATTGTGGGGTTTCTTCAATAAAATTCAATGTATACTCTAACGGGTGATGACTTTTATTACACTGACTATTTAGGAAAATCAGAGAAAAAGAACATTTGCATAATCATTTGGAACACGGTGTAAATTCATGTCGGTTTATTAACAGACCACATAAACCGCATATGGTATAGTCCAAAACAAGTCAGCACCAGCCATGAGATACACAGTCCTCATTTCTAAAGTGGGTGTGTCCACACAGGTTTGGATACATCTCTCACCACAGTATCCCTGTGAAGGTATCACAGCCTCCACTCACTGACCTCTTAGTTGGCTTCTCAGGAAAACTGCTTGGCTGAGAACATCGGTCAGGATCTGTCAAGGTTCACACTGACTCCTGTCAGACCACAGCTCCAGACCTCATCTTTTCCCATGTGCTTCTGCTGCTTTTAGCCTTCAGGACCTGGGCTGACATCACATCCTGTGACCAGTCAGAAGTCACATGATATCAGCCCTGACCACACCCCTGGAGGAGGTGTGTTAACTCATGCACACATATACTTGGATTAACTTTTTCTACTGCTGCAAGATACAGTGAAACATTCACATTGCATCAGACCTCTGCAGTGTATACCAGCCATTCAGTCCACGGCTGGCCGACATACCACAGTAGTTAAAAATTATATACATTTCTCTTCATGTTTTGATTTAAAACAGAGTGCAGTGTTCCCAATGCATGGAAATAAAAACCATTATAAAGATTTTTGGCTTAAGGCTGCGTTCACACAACCTTGCTTTTTTACGCGCGCTTTTCGAAATGCGCAATGTGTTTTGTGTCTGCCAGCAAAGTGAATGTGAAATTCACTTTGCCGTGCAGACAGTGCGTAAAAATACGCAGTGCTTTTTATGGGAGAAAACGCTGCTGCGTAAAGAATTGAGATGTCAATTCTTTACGCAGCTGCTCCTGCGTTTTCTCCCTGTGATGTCACAGAGGGGAGGAAGAATCCGGCTTCCTCCTCCCCTCTGTGACAGCTGTAACCGCCCATTAGATTTCGCAGTGTAGTAATATACACTGCGTAATCTAAATTAAACAAAGGCAAATGTATGAAAAATAAAAAAGAATGAATACCTTACCTGTCCGACGCCTTTTCCCGGTGTCCGGTAATGAGGCCAAGCGAGGTTTCTTCTGCCAGGACCTGCCGTGATGTCAGAGGGGCATTTCCGGCGCTGATTTGGCGCTCGCGGCCATGTGATACATATCGCATGACCGCACGCAGCCAATCAACGCCTGGAACGCCCCTTTGACGTCACCGCAGGACCTTGCAGGACACAAATCTCCTGGCCTCGGCACCGGACACCGGGAAAAGGCGTCGGACAGGTAAAGTATTCATTCTTTTTTATTTTCCATAAATTTGCCTCTGTTTAATTTAGATTTCGCAGTGTATACTAATACACTACGAAATCTAATGGGCAGTCACAGAGGGGAAGTGGAAGCAGGATTCTTCCTCCCCTCTGTGACATCACTGCGCTTTCTGGGGTAAAGAAAGCGCAGTGTGTGAATGCCCCTGCGTATTTTGTTGCAATTTTTTGCGCGACTGAAAAAACGCAGCAAAAAGCGCAACAAAATACGCAATGTGTGAACGCAGCCTAACGCATGTTTTTGAACACTATTATTTTAAACACAACTGTACATGTCATAGACAGACAGTTCTTTGTGGTGAACAAGTGGTGTAAAGAGTCACTAAATAATTGTTGCAGTTTACCATTCCCGTGTTAAGTTCTTTTTCCCTATCACAGAAGATGTGAGATAATGGTAGGGAGCTTGATTAATATGGTAGTCAAGTGGAAAAATATTGGTGATAATGCCCTATTCACCTCCTTACCAGTGCTGCAATTTATAATGCAACCTTCTCTCAATAACAAGGGGCGTAGATTGGATAGTGGGTAGTGTTATTCAACCAAAAGATAGTCAGGAATTCAGTGGTATCCATATCTGTGGTGTTGGACCATGGTCATAAATAAAGTCCTGATGTTGCCAAGATGCTATTTGTTGGACATGCATATTATTGAGATTTGATGATTTTTTTTTTTGATTTTTTTTTTTTAAAACCTCCATATACTTTAAACTAAAATCAGCCAAAGCCACTTGTCAGCAGGATTGGTTGACAGCCTAATGTATGTGGGAGCCCTCCGACTCTCCTCCCGACATATGTTAGGTAGAGAAGGATTGGCACATTAGATTTCTAGAGGCCGATCCAGAGCTGCAGTCTGCTGCCAGAGGAATCGGGCAGCGACTCTCTCATGAAGAGTACGAACACTTTGTCGAGCCTTCCTGTATATGAAGATATCAGGGAAAATGACTGCTGGGGTGAATGAATGAAGATTTGACTAACTGCTACCCAGTGAGCATGGGAACCTTTAGTAATATGTTTCCCTGCTTATAACTCCCTATTCTACAGATCTGGAATAAGCTCTCCCCTATTGTTGGCCTTCATGGCTTGTTTGAAGCATCACAGGAACTGAGGGATCTGCAGAAGAATGAACTTCTGTTATTAGATCAAAAGTAAGTATGAAAATCTTAAGGAAAGAAAAATGTGGGGTACAGTGGATTTAAGTGACAGAACACAGATTAAAGAAGCACTCTGGGAATGTTTTTATTTTGCTATTGTAGCTAGTGCAGATAATTCTTGATGTACATTTTACTGCTGAGTTATCAGCTTTGTTTCACTTCTTTAGTAATAACACTCAGACTCTGAATCGCACAGCATCGTGAGAGAGACCGACCAGAACATTGTGTATGCTTTAGGAGGAGCAGGAAAAAATATCTGGGCATGCTCAATGTCGAACTATAGATCAGCTTAGATGGATCAGCCCCTTTCCGGATCAGGACACCATTGAAAGACATTGTTTGTGGCCGCATTAGGACTCATCAGGTTGTTAAATGAGCCACAGAGACGATACTTCATGCATCCAGGGAGGAGGTTAAAAAAAACTGATATGGTAGGATCAGGCATAAACCTAGTGTCACTGCATGTACCTGAATACCCATTGTAAATTAATGGACACAGGGCTGATCAGGTGGCTTCGGGTTTTGAATGGATCACAACGTAGGACAAAACAATGCAAGTGCGTAACCATCCTTAGTAATTTTTCCATTCTCAAGAACAGAGGGATTTTTAATTCTACTGTGTATGTACAGCTTGTTACCAGCCAACCTATAATCTCAGAGTGACCCGTTTCCCATGCAAAGAACATACATTCTATGCTTTACAGTTTGCAAATGCCATTTTTAAGCTTACTGAATTGCTAGACCTGACTACATAAGTGCTCCTGCACCCCTCCAATGCTACAGATGCAAAGATCAATCTGATGGCTGCATGGGAGAGAACATTTATAAGACCAGTGACACAACAATGCTGCTGACTTCAACTATCAACCTTCAGAAGTGCATCACAAGGAAGAGAAGTGATGAGCTTCAGGACATGGAACATTGAAACACTAGCGTCTTAAAGTCTGGAACTCCCTCCATTTAATGGGGCTAAACTTTGATGCTCATCCCCAATGTAGCACTTCAGTTGTCTGACCTAGTGACATGGATATCAATAGGCCTCCCAAATGTTGTGCTGGAAAATCAAAGTTGCAGAAAATAGATTTCAACACTCATTTCCAGCAGTAAAAAGAACACATCAATTCAAAAGCTGGGATCTGAAATATTAAAAAGAATTGTTATAATGGTTATTGTACCTCTTGTCATAGTTCTTTTCACATCTGAATTCCCTGATCTGTTTGATTCGTACCACGTGTATCTAACACTCCTATGTCTAATGTGCTACGTTGGGTTCTGGAGTTTTGATGAAATATATAATGCTACATTAAGTGCTATTCTTTCTTCAAATGTGACAGTTTGTAGTAAATATTCTACAAAATGAGAGCTGTGCAGTGTTAACCTTCCAGGCCCCACTGGGGTTCTCTATAGAGGGCCTGACATCACACCATGGAATTGAATGTGGAAAGGGGCATTTGTAACATAAAAACATAATTCAGTTAAACTGGCCATACACAGGAGACATGTACAGTAGAAGCTGTCTCCTAACCCTACAATACACATCAGCGCTCAGCTTAGTCAGGTGCTCTTGTTTTTTACACTGTGACAAGAGAGAAAAGCACTGACATCTTTGGCGTCAGCCTATCTTATACCATACAAATTGGGTTTGCTGATTTTCATGTAATGATATGTTGACTTTTATAGGTTCACAGGTTACATTTGTCTTGATCCTTTGGTACTCTAATTAAAATTTGGTTGAAAAGTAACAATTACTTTCTTGTACTCATGCTCATTCTCTCTTCTGTTTAGTGGTCTTCGCTGCACTTGGAGGGGACTCGCTGTATTAGATGGTCTTCTGCTGCCAATCTTAAACCAGTTTCAGGATTCTTGGACTCAGTCTGAGAACACTAGACCTCATCTGCCACAGACTACTGTGTAGAGATCGTATCACAGCCAGAGTCCAGGACACACTATTCTGTTTATACCTGTCCTGTAATGTCATTTACATATATTGTTTACACTGTAGAGGTACCAGCTGCCACCAGTTTTATGGTGGGATCGTTTGCACCATTTTTTTCATAACTTTATATATATACTTTATATATAGTATTTATAACTGAATAAAGTAATTTGGGAAGTTTTTAAACTTACGTGTGACATTACTTTTTGTGATACCCGATTTTGGTACAAAAACATTGCTGCACTTACTAGAAATTGCTTTTTATTCAGATATGTTGAAGAGCGGAGCTGGAAGAAAACACACTCACAAGAAGACTACACAGCATTCAAACAAGCAATTATCACATTCAAGTCAGCACTCACCACCACTAAACAGAATTACTTCATCACCCTCATATCCTCTTTGTCCCACAACCCCAGGCAGTTATTCAACACACTTAACTCCCTCCTCCGCCCCCCACTGCCCCCTTCTACTTCTCGCATCTCTGCAGAAGACTTTGCTACATACTTCACCAACAAGATCGACCGGATCAGACAAGTCTTTGCTAGCCAACCACCGCAACCCCCATGTATACCGGATTAATCCTCTCCCCCACTAACCCTCCTCCCAACCATTACTGAAGGAGAACTTGCACACCTCCTCTCCAGATCGCACCTCACCACTTGTGCACTGGACCCTATCCCATCCCACCTCCTTCCCAACCTCACAACACTTATCCCAGCCCTAACCCACCTCTTCAACCTATCGCTAACTTTTGGTACCTTTCCTTCTGCTTTCAAACATGCAACAATTATACCTATCTTAAAGAAGCCATCCCTCGACCCCACTTCTACATCCAGCTACTAGCCCATATCTCTGCTCCCATTCGCTTCCAAACTTCTCGAAAAGCATGTCCACACTGTACTCTCATCCCACCTCTCATCCAACTCTCTCTTTGACGTCCTTCAATCCGGCTTCCGCCCTCACCACTCTACTGAAACTGCCCTGACCAAAATTACCAATGACTTGCTCACGGCCAAAGCTAACAAACAGTTCTCCGTCCTCCTCCTTTTAGACCAGTCCTCTGCATTCGACACAGTCGACCACTGCCTCTTATTACAGATCCTTTCTTCCATTGGTATCACTGACCTTGCCCTCTCCTGGATCTCCTCCTATCTTTCCAACTGCACATTTAGTGTCTCCCACTCCCACACAACCTCCTCGCCCCATACCCTCTCTGTTGGGGTCCCTCAAGGCTCTGTTCTGGGGCCCCTCCTTTTCTCCATCTATACTCGGACAACTCAAAGTCCCATGGCTTCCAGTATCACCTGTATGCTGATGACACTCAGATATACCTCTCTGGCCCAGACGTCACCTCTCTGCTGTCCAGAATCCCGGAGTGTCTATCAGCCGTATCCTCCTCCTCCCGCTTCCTAAAACTCAATGTAGACAAAAACGAACTCATCAGCTTTCCTCCATCTCACACACCTTCCTTGCCAGACTTATCTATCACAATAAATGACATCACACTTTGCCCTGTACCCGAAGTCCGCTGCCTTGGAGTAACACTTGACTGCATTGTCCTTCAAACCGCACATCCAAGCCCTTGCCTCCTCCTGCCGTCTCCAACTCAAAAACATTGCCAGAATCCGTCCCTTCCTCAACTCCCACTCTGCTAAACTACTCATGCATGCCCCCATCATCTACCACCTTAACTACTGCAACCTCCTACTCTGTGGCCTTCCTGCTAACACTCTTGCACCACTTCAATCTGTCCTTAACTCTGCTGCCCGACTAATCCACCTCGCTCCTCGCTATTTCTCCATGTCTCCCCTCTGCAAATCCCTCCACTGGCTCCTAATTCACCAGCGTATCCAATTCAAACTACTAACATTCTAAAAAATGAGAGTGCGCATAGGGTCTTATCCCACTTAGGAGACTTAGGATATTCCTTTGGGGCAGCAGCGCGGACCTGGAGGCACTTAGTCCCGGATAGAGAAACTACTAACATTGGCTTACAAAGCCATCCACAATCTGTCCCCCCCCCATATATCTCTGAACTAATCTCCCGATATCATCCAACTTGTAATCTTCGATCCTCCCAAGACCTCCTTCTTTCCTCCACACTTGTACGTTCCTCATCTAACCGCCTGCAAGGCTTCGCCTGAGCATCCCCCATCCTCTGGAACTCTGCACCCCATCACGTCCGACTGTCCCCTACACTCAGAACCTTCAAGCGGAACCTGAAAACCCATCTCTTCAGAACAGCCTACAACCTGTAATGACCACAGTGCCACCTCAACACCACTGGACCCGGCGCTCCACCACCACCGGACCTGGCAATCCAGCACCACCCGAGCAGACCCAACCTACTGTATCTCTCCCCATTGCCCTATAGAATGTAAGCCCGCAAGGGTAGGGTCCTCTCTCCCCTCTGTATCAGTCTGTCACTTTGTTCATTATATTTGTAACTTGTGTGTATGCAACCCTTTCTCATGTACAGCACCATGGAATGATTGGTGCTCTATAAATAAATAATAATAATAATATGTTAATGAGTTGATTGGTGCACACATAGCATAGTCACATTTCAGTGCATCTTCCCGCCTACCTGTTTTCCATCTATCTACGCTTTCCTCTGGCTAATGTAAAGTCAAAGCTGTAAATCGAGGAAGATAGCGGTGAGATAGTAAACTAGTAGGTCAGAAGGTGCACTAACCTGTGGTCACTATGCAGTGCACCAAGAGCGGCATGAGAATATTTGAATAAAAGCAATTTCTGTCAAATGTAGCAACTGAGACATGTGTTATTTTATAGTAGGTAAAAATAATGGACCAACGTCTATCAGTGTACGGCACTGGATTTTCATCAGAGTTTGGCCAGTGTGTCCATATTTGCCATTTGTATAAACTTGCATTGGAGAAAGAAATAATGTCCACAGTTCTGCTCTGTATCAGAGTCACCATCCTCCAGCCCCCCTACTCCTCTTCCCATATGTAAAATGGCAGGCGCCCCATGCCCTCTGAAATCTGCCAGCTGGCACCTGGCATTGTTGAGGATCAAATTTATTGGTTCCTGATGTTTTTTCACAGTGATGAAACCCCCAAATGTTTTTAAAATATGGCAGCACTTGCACTGTGCCTCTCTTCTCCCCCTATATGTAGTTCAGAGAGACAAAAGATTACACTACAAGTGGTATCCCATCAATGAAATTTGAGTTGAGATCAACTCAATAAATCCTTCCTAAATCTCCTAAAAAGCCCCTTCATCAAACCCACCCAATGCCATTCCTCTAATCAGATAAGTTTTAACATACTCTAGGGTCCACTTTATGGTATAAACCCGTGCAAAAGTGAGAAATATGGGGCTAAAGCAACATTTCTGTGGGAAAATTTTTTTTACATTTTCAGTATGATGACCTAATGGTATTAAATTGTGTAGTACCTGTTCAATATACCCCTGAATAAAATCTAGCTTCCAAAATGGGGTCACTTGTGGGGATTTCTGCTGTTTTAGGTACCTTAGAGGCCCTGCTAATATGACATGGTGCCCGCAATCTATTTAAACCAAAATTTGCTTTCCAAAGTACAAATATTACTCCTTCCCTTCTAGCCCTCCCATCTCTACAAACAGAATTCTTTGACTACATATCACTGTGCTCACGAGAAAATGGAGAATACATTTATGGTGTTAAATCGTGCAGAATTTATGTTACTGTTAAAAAAAAAAAAAAAGAAAATTCCATTTTCAGTAAGACGACATAATATTAAATTGTGAAGTACCTGTGGTTTTAAATGCTCACTTAACCCCTGAATGGGCAGGAAGTATGATTCTAAACATGCCCCAGTAGTCAGTGTGAAAATTGCCTAATTTTTTTTTTTTTTTATTAAACAAAATAGTAAATGTAAAAAAATAAAAATCACAGCTTTATTTTAAAAATGGTCATTTCTATTGAGAGTTTGCCATTATGTGCGTGCCTTGAGATTCAGGGACTTTAAAGGAGAGTGATTTGTGTTAGTTCTTTACCTCAATTTATTTGTATAGATCCCCTGTATCTATCTGTCCCATCCCCCATTAGGAAATGTGCTCCATTATTGACAATGCCATCCAGTGTACATCTTGCCACATGTATGCAATCCTTAACAGCCAGTCAAGGGTGCATACTGCTTTGTGAGATTTGGGCACATTGTGCAATTGGAAGCCCAGGTACTGGATATAAATGAGCGGATGGCAACAATGAGATCCATAAACAATATGGAAAAAAGTTTGTTGCTCAATGAGCAGATATTAGCTACAGGGCAATGAGGCAGGTAGCGGAGTGACAGAAGGTGGGGTAGAGGGAACCCTGTCAGAGGCTGGTCCTGATCTGCAGATGTGCAGATTTTAAGAAGTGCAATATGCAGTTATATCGGGCAGGAAACAGGTAAGTCAGGCCAGATAAACAGACAGGCATTTACCTTGTTCACTTGTGCTGCAAAATGTGTTCACTATTTGTATTTGCATCATTCTTGTGCTAGCTGCTTCCATGCCTCATATCTACTGCTCTTTCACACACTCCGTTCACTCTATCCATATCTGTCCCTCTCTGCTCCCCGCTCCTAAGTACTGCTCTCATGCTCATTTTAGAATGTTAATAAACCCAGATTTATTGACACCCCCCCATGCAACAAAAGAGACTGCCTCACAAACCCCTTAACCATCTACTCACTCTCTTTATTCTTCTGCTCCTAGTTGCAGGGGATATTAAACCAAATCCAGGCCCTTGTTATCATATTAAACTTAACTCCTTCCCTACTAATTTCAGAAATTCTAAGAATTTAATTTATATCCCCTGCATGCCATCTGCCTCCTTCAACTGTGCCCTTTGGAACCCTCGCTCAGCGTGCAACAAACTCTCCTACATCCACGACTTTTTACTTTCACATAACATTAACTTCCTTGCTCTCACAGAGACCTAGATTCAGCAGTCTGACACTACCGCTGCTGCTTCTCTTTTATATAGAGGCCTCCAATTTTCTCATATCCCTAAACCTGAGAACAGACCAGGTGCTTTTCAGGTTATACCACCTGTCCCCTCACTTATTTTCCTTTCTTTTGAGGTACACACTGTAAGACTCTACAGGCCCTTCTCCCTGTGAGTGGCAGTGATTTATCGACCCCCCCAGGCCCCCCACGTCAATTTCTAGATCACTTTGCCACCTGGCTACCACGCTTTCTAGCCTGCGATCTTCCCACTCCCATCATGTGGGACTTTAACATTCCTATTGACATCTACACATCTTCCTCTCATCTTTTAACCCTAACCTAACCTAGTCGACCCAATGTCCTCCCTCTCTTGTCCTAACTCTGCTCTAAAACTATAATGAAAGACTGCAAAGTGCCCTGGATGAAGTTGCACCTCCTACACTTAGAACAACTTGGCACCGACAGTAGCAACCCTGGCACACACTGTAAACACTGTTTCTCCAGCTATGCTCGAGGTGCGCAGAAGTTTCTGAAGAAAATCCAACCTGGTTGAAGATTTCATCCATTATAAATTTATGCTGAAAACATACAACTTCGCCTTCACCTCTCCAAACAAGCTTACTTTAACACTCTTATCACATCACTAGCCAACAATCCTAAACAACTTTTTGACACTTTACATTCCCTCCTCAGGGTCATTCCATATCAAGTGATCCAAATATGATTATTTTTTTTTCCCTGACGTCTTTAGATTTTTTTTTTTTTTTCTGTATGAAGTACAACTTTAGTTAATTACAAATACAAAGTTTTGATTTTTTTTCTTCATCAGTTAATTTTTTTACAGATTTTTGAAGTTATAAAAAAGTGTGAATTTTTGCCTGGTATGGCTTTACATTTTCGATCATATCTCGGGCTAGAAATAAGATAGAGAAACAAAATAAATCCCATTCTACTCAGAACTGTACAGGCTTTCACCAGATATGTCACAAGAGTATCTTTGTTAATATTTTACCCATGCAAATGCAAACTCTAAATTTTAAAACGCATTTCCGAAAAAATGTATAATTTAAACATTTCCAAAAATGCACATGTGCCTGCTATGCTCTTAGCCACATCTGTACCAGAATTCAAGTGGGGATCGCGATGGGATAATATTTTAAAATATTTAACTATTATAGCATCAATGGGTCATTCCATATCAAGTGATGTAAATATGAATATTTTGTTTACCTGACTTCTTTATATTTTTTTAATTTTTTTTCTATATGAAGTACAACTTTAGTTTAATTACAAATAAGTTTTCAATTTTTTTCATCAGTTAATTTTTTACAAATTTTTAAAGTTTTAAAATGGCACAATTTTTTTTCCTGGTATGGCTTTACATTTTTTATCATTTTGGGCTACAAATATCAGGGTTAAACACATGCAGTGTTTTTTTAAATACTCAGAGAGTGAGTAAATCACTGCTTGCACTATTTTTGATTGCTACAATAAACGCAGCATTTATTACTATTTATATAGAAAAAAAAATCTGCCATCATTTTCACTAGGAATTAAAAAAACTAATGCAGATATAGTGAAAACTCAGTAGAAAAAATCTGCCAAAACCACAGCGTTTATCCACAGACAGAAAAGGTTGTGTGTGCTCTAGCCCTAATACTCACTTCATAGTAAGACCCGTCATATCTCAAGTGTACTGTAAATCTTTATTTTTATTACCCATCTTCCTTACGTAATATTAACTGTATTTTTCTCACAGAGCAATGGCTGCTGCTTCTCAAGGAACAGCATTTTGTAGTCTATACTGTTGCAATCCCTTTTTTTTTTTTTTTAATCAGATAGTTTTTATTAAAACTTTTCAACAACAATACAGAAAGAAATGCATTGCATTAAATCCTCCCACCACCACCATCCCTCCACCACCATCCCTCCCTTCCCCCCCTCCCGGTCCAGTGGGTCAGTATTCCTCAACAAAGATAGTAGTGCACATATGGATATAACATGTACCCAAGATGTTCCAAAAATCTGCATAACACATCTCCCAACTTAAAGAAATAACTCAGTCCAAAAGCAATTAATTAACAGTCGGCAGCCCCTGAAGGTCCATCCAGCCCTTCCATATTTTATCAAATACCCTCGATCTGTCCCGTTTGAGGTATATAGCTTTTTCCCTACTCACGGTCAGATTCATGCTACAGATATACTCTTTGCGAGAGGGTACCGTATCAGATATCCAATGAGCCGCTATTAATTTTCTAGCAGCAAACAACATCCTAGCCACTGCTATATGCGAATAGTCATCTCCCCCTACATCCTCTGTACAGCCAAGGACACAATCGGGTCTCTGGGGATGTCCAGCTCCGTTGCCCCCCGGATCAAGTGGAGTACCATAATCCAAAAAATCTGGAGGCATGGGCACGTCCAAAACATGTGGAGAATGTCCGCGTCCTCATGTGAACATTTGGGGTAACATGAGTCCCGTCTCAGGCCTAAATCATGAAGCCACTTAGGCATCCTGTATACCCTATAAAGGATATACAGTTGAGAGAGGCGTCTGGGCTCATTGAGCGACAGCCGGGGTATCATACTCATGATCGACTCCCAACGTTCAGCTGTTATACCCTCTATTTGCTGTTCCCATTTGTCCAGTGCCCGTATCGGGTGTTTTAACAGCCATTGCCAAGAGGTATCCGTATACAAAGGAAATTATGCCTTTAGTGGAGGTTTGCGCGCCAATCATAGTGATAGCAGTATCATGGTGTATGTCCATACAATGCGTTTGAGCCTGCGCCATGTAGGCATGTCGCACCTGCAAATACCGGTAGAACGAGGAGTGTGGGAGCGAAAATTCACTCTGCAAGGTTTCAAATGTTTTAAAGACTCCCCGTTCCACCAGCTGAGAGCCACCAAATGCCCACACGTCGCCACTGCGCGAATCCCCTCAGCGCCTGCAGGTGCGGCAGATGAGGGTTGTTCCAAATGGGGGTATACCGTGTAAAACCAGTGATGCCTCTCAGCCTTTTCAATTTTTTCCCATACTTTAATCATGAGTAGCACCGTGGGGAGCCTGTGGGCCCAGGGTCGAAGGGTTCCAGCTTCTAATTTCGCCAGCAGCGGTCCTCGCCCCCCCAGAAACTGAAGGATACCCTTTCCTCCCCCCTGCCCCGCAACTGAGTGCTCCGCGCCCCCAGTCAAAGGCTGACACTGTGAGGACAGAAAATACAGCCAAGGGTTGGGCAAGGCCAGCCCCCCCTCCTCCTTACCCCTCTGCAGGTGTTCCAATTTTATCCGTGCTCCCTTTTTCCCCCAAATAAGCTCCCTGAATAAGGCGTTAATTTTAAAAAATCTATTCTGCGGAAGCCAAATTGGGGAGTTATGAAGGACGTACAAAAGCTTAGATATGATCACCATCTTCAGCAGGTTCACCCCCCCCACCACCGAGAGGTGTAGCTTGGCCCAGGCCTTAATCTTCTGCTTAATCGTAGACATTAGAGGTGCAAGGTTTAAACGCTCATAGTCAGAAATGTCGCCCGATATATTAATGCCCAGGTATTTGAAGCTGTTTACGACTGGCACGTGGGGTATGTCAAGGACTGTGGCATCTATCGGCAAAACCACTGACTTTTCCCAATTTACGGTCAACCCCGAAACGGCCCCAAACTGTGTAAGGAGCGACATGGTATTGCGAAGTGAAGTAGCAGGGTCAGCTAAAAACAACAGAAGGTCATCCGCATAGAGGGCCACCTTCTCCTCCAGCTCGCCATATCGAAATCCCTCAATATCCGGAGCACGTCTTATCCTCGAAGCCAAGGGCTCAATAGCCAGGGCGAAAAGCAGCGGGGACAGCGGGCAGCCCTGCCTCGTACCTCTCTGAAGAGGAAAGTACCCAGACAGTGAACCATTGCAATCCCTTTAAGAAACTGGACACACAAGAAAAAAAATCTTAGGCCGGTCCAAGATTGGATGTTTGATATAAATCCATCATTCAATGCAGCCATGAACATTTGTGACAGTTGTAGAAAGCAACTTGCAAAAGAGAAAAATACTCTGCAGGCACAACATTTGAAGAACCTGGAACTTCCAACACGGAGGATTTTATAAATCCTGATTTAACCATAGAGTATTTGAATAAATCACTTTCTAACATCAAAGATAATTAAGATAATGAGGTGGGAGAGGCATAATTTTTCTCAGAATGGTACGGGCTTTCATTTGATATATCAAAAGACTATGTTCCTTAATATTTTGACACGTGCATTTTTGGGAATTTTTAAATAGTTTTTTTCAGAAATGTGTTTTAAAATGTTGCTTTCGCATGGGTAAAATATTAACAAAGATACTCTTGTTACATATCTGATGAAAGCATGTACATTTCTGAGCAGAATGGTGTTTGTTTTGTTTCTCTATCTTTTTTCTAGGCTGAGTTATGAGGAGAAATGTAAAGGCAGGCAACACCGAAATTCACACTTTTTCCAAACTTTGAAAATAAAAATAAAAAAAAATGTTAGAATTTTTTTTTAACTTCATATTAATTATTGTATTATATTTTGCATTGTCTGACATGCCATTATCAAATAACAAAATCTCAAAAGAATATAGAGGTAAAAATCATTGGTTCACTTGACATGGAATGACCTGTTACTCATTGCCCCGCCCCAACCAGCAGTCTCCAGAAATAATTTTGCGGCCTCCAGGCCATCAGCATGTACAGGGACTCAATGTCACCAATAACAGTTAGCACACCATGCTCCACAAAAATGCTGTCAATCCTCTTAAAACCATTGGTTTTAAGTAACGAATGTTTTAAAGTAAAAGTCTATAAATTGACAGATGGGTTCACATAACACCCCTATGCCACACACAATCGGACGTCCAGGTGAGACCGCAACATCCTTGTGGACATTAGGTAGCAGATAGAAAGTAGAAACCTTCGGAAATTTAACCATTAGTCCATCTGCTACCTGTTTAGTACTGATTCCCTGTTAACGTGCAACGCCAAGGATAGATTGGAGTTGCTCAGAGAACGAGGCCATGGGATTAAAATGGAGTCTCTCATAAGTGTCGCGGTTACGTAATCGGGCTCACATGCAATGGCCAATGCATCAGCTAAGATTCCCATTTTTCCTTTGTATTCTGAAACAGTTTCTGCAATGTCATTTTTCCTCATCCAAATTTTCATTAGCTTTATATATGCAAGCCATTCATTCTTTAGCCATTATGCTATACCTTGTTTTATTGTTTAGTGTGCAGTGGATAACCAGAATATGATAATGTTTTTTTCCTGCTAGCACCTTCACATACAGGTGTGCCTGTCGATCTCTACTTTTAATATTACTACAGTTTTCTGACTGAGCACCCTTCCCCCACCCAATAGCCATGTCTAGTTTAACATCCAGTTCACCATCTTGTTGTAGTCAAGTTCCTAACCACACCCACACATGCAGGTTTTAATTGCACTTAGAGGCACATATACATCTTCACATGCATTTTGTACCGCAAACAGAGGCACAAGGTCAGGGACCCGATAGATATGAGAGCACCTTGACGATAGTTATCGGGCTCACATGCAATGTCCAATGCATCAGCTAAGATTCTCATTTTTCCTTTGTATTCTGAAGCAGTTTCTGCAATGTCATTTTTCCTCATCCAAATTTTCATTAGCTTTATATATGCTAGCCATTCATTCTTTAGCCATTATGCTATACCTTGTTTTATTGTTTAGTGTGCAGTGGATAACCAGAATATGATAATGTTTTTTTTCCTGCTAGCACCTTCACATACAGGTGTGCCAGTTGATCTCTACTTTTAATAAACCTTCATTGATAGGCAGGGTTGCTAATCGGGTGATATAGGCCCCTAATGGTTAAGTTGTTGTGAATTTGAGTTTGTGATCTTTCATTTGTACCTGTTTGTTTCTTTTTGGATCCTTTTAAATTTATACAATAAAGTTGTTTTTATACTATTCTACACAATGAAAATTTGCGTATTACTCTAAAATTATCTCTATTATCTGATATCTTACTATATCTCAATACTAAAAGTCATACAGAGGTTATCCTGCAGGTTTGAACTGCACTGTGCTCCCTGACATCACTGCTCCTCACATGCACTGTTTCACGATACTAGCAAAATATACCCACTACATCTTGCGCGACATTGTAGCTCTCGCGAAACAGCTAGTGCTATGAGCTCGGATGCCCCTGAGGTTATCTCAGGTCACACAGTAGTAGAAGAGCTAAGGTGGTGCATCACGGGACAACTCATGCTGACTGGATTACTGTCAGAGTGTATGATTGGTGGTAATAAAGAGGATAAACAGGGATTTCTGTGTGTTTTATTCTAAATAAATTATTTTTCTGTGTTGTGTCCTTTACTTATACAGTAGATTAATAATGGCCTGGGGTCTAACATAGGCCTGATATTATCAATCTACGAGTTGGTGTCATCTGGCTTATCCTCAAAAGACATTAACCCCATATTACTTAGTCTTCCACTGGCACCAGGGCAACTGGAAGAACATGGTAACCTCCAGTTTTAGCGTTTCTCGTGGAGGCACTAATTTTGGGCTGGTTCCAGGCTGCAACTTTTAGCTTAGAAGGTCTAGAATGCTTGAGCCTCACCACACTGAGAATTTTTTTACAGTAATCTGACACCAGTTTCGTTGCTATACTGGCAACTATTCCCAGATGACGGGAGAAAGTGTAAGCGTGGGCTAAGTCTTACTTTAACCAATCAGTGGGGAGGAAGCAGTGAGGCTCATGAGTGGGCTTAGAAGCTGGGTGACAGCAGCACTGAAGCTTGATAAGTAATAGTCTAGCAAACAAATATCTGTGCCAAAACAGCGGGCCTCCACTGTAAAATAGTTTGAGCTGTGTTTAGCAGCTTTTGAGCCCCTTTGAAGGTGTTTTCTAGACCCTACATTTTGCCTACCAATGATTTGAATGGGGTTCAGAAGTTCAGCAAACTGTTCGCTGATCTATTCGGGTGAATATGCCCATTCAGCGAACGGAGCTGAATCTGAACTTCAAAAGGTTCATTCATTTCTAAACCCAGATGAATTGGCTTTATCCATTCCTGGATGCACATGGTGTGGGGAGGAGTGGAGGGGTTTAAACTGGCCATCTGTAGATTGGCCTTATTTACTGCTGCAGGAGCTTGTATGCCCACTCTCTGTCCCATTGACTTTCTTTGAACTGGAAAAGCACATCAAATTAGCCTCCTTTTGGGACCCACAATGACCTATGACACAGGGAGCCCAGTCACCATTTTTTTCCCCTCACCAGAATTAACTTCATTTCATCCTCCTTTACACCACAAAGAAGACCCTGAAGTTGATGTATATAAATCAGACACTGGGGTTAGTGTATATATACTAAACACAGTGGAGGAAATAAGTATTTGATCCCTTGCTGATTTTGTACGTTTGCACACTGACAAAGATATCAACAGTCTATAATTTTAAAGGTAGGTTTTTGGTTTTTTTTTAACAATGAGAGATAGAATATCAAAAATAATCCAGAAAATCACATTATATAAATATATTTGCATTTTGCAGAGGGAATTAAGTATTTGATCCTTCTGTCAAACAAGACTTAATAATTGGTGTCAAAACTCTTGCTGGCAAGCACAGCAGTCAGACGTTTCTTGTAGTTGATGATGAGGTTTGCACACTTGTCAGGAGGAATATTGGTCCCCTCCTCTTTGCAGATCATCTCTAAATCATTAAGATTTTAAGGTTGTCGCTTGGCAACTCGGAGATTGGCTCCCTCCATAAGTTTTCTATGGCATTAAGGTCTGGAGAATGGCTTGGCCACTCCATGACTTTAATGGGCTACTTTTTAAACCACTCCTTTGTTGCCTTGGCTGTACGCTTTGGGTCATTATCGTGCTGGAAGAATCAGCCACGACCCATTTTTAATGTCCCGGCAGAAGGAAGGAGGTTGTCGCTTAGGATTTGACGGTACATAGCTCCCTACATTGTCCCATTAATGCAGTGAAGTAGTGCTGTGCCCTTAGCAGAGAATCATTCCCAAAACACAATGTTTCCAATGTCATGCTTGACTGTGGGGACGGTGTTCTTTGGGTCGTAGGCAGGGCCGTATTTGCCACTAGGCACTGGAGGGCACATTCCTAGGGTGGGGGGCGGCACCTAGACAGGGAAGATGAAATTTATTTTTTTTTAAACCTCCCTTCCCTTAGACAATGCAGGGAAATCCGTTGTCTTTTCAGAGAGGGGGGTCGGGGTCAGAAGGTGGCAGGCAGGGGAGCACCTCCATTTACCTCGGATACAGGTTGCTGGCTGACCCAGGAAGTATCTGCACTTCCGTGGTCAGAAAAGTGCTCACCAGATCCCTGCTCTGAGGTGCTGCTGAGGAGGGTGAGATCATCTCTCCCACTTCAGACGTGACAGCAAGGGATGAAGACACAGGAGCAGTTGAGCGCTCATAGAGCTGAAGATGGGGGGTGCTATATACTTCTAACAGGGGAGGCTAGTGCTTCTATATACTGGTGACGGGGAGGCTGGCGATGCCATATACTAGTGACGGGGGGAGGCTGGCGATGCCATATACTAGTGACGGGGGAGGCTGGCGACGCCATATACTAGTGACGGGGGAGGCTGGCGCTGCCATATACTAGTGACTGGGGAGGCTGGCACTGCTATAT
Source organism: Allobates femoralis (assembly GCA_033576535.1). Classification (NCBI taxonomy): domain Eukaryota; kingdom Metazoa; phylum Chordata; class Amphibia; order Anura; family Aromobatidae; genus Allobates; species Allobates femoralis. The sequence continues at coordinate 57,325,487 of JARQOC010000008.1, read as the reverse complement.
ACTGCTGGTAGGGGAGGCTGGTGCTGCTATATACTGGTGACAGGGGAGGCTGGAGCTGTTATATACTGATGACGGGAGATTGGTTCTTCTATATACTGGTGACAGAGGAGGCTGGAGTTGCTTTATACTTGTGACATGGGAGGCTGGTGCTGCCATATACTGGTGACAGGGGAGGCTGGAGCTGCTATATACTGGTGGCAGGGGAGACTGGTGCTGCTATATACTGGTGACAGGGGAGGCTGGAGCTGCTATATACTGGTGATGGAAGACTGGGGCTGCTATATACTGTTGACTGGAGAGGCTGGAGCTGCTATATACTGGTGAGAGGGAAGCTGGTGCTGCTATATACTGTTGACTGGAGAGGCTGGATCTGCTTTGTACTGGTGACAGGGGAGGCTGGTGCTGCTATCTACTGGTGACGGTAGATTGGTGCTGCTATATACTGCTTTATACTGGTTACAGAGGAGGCTGCTGCTGCTATATACTGCTTTATACTGGTTACAGGGGAGGCTGGTGCTGCTATATACTGGTGACAGGGGAAGCTGGTGCTGCTATATACAGGTGACAGATGAGGCTGGTGCTGCTATTTATCGGTGGCAGGGAAGGCTGGTGTTGTATCAAACGCTGGTGTCAAACGCATCCACATTTTGCATTGCATTTGCAATGCATTTGACTGCATTTTACAATAGAAGTCTATGGGTGTATTAAAGCAACAAACGCTTGCCTTTCATTGTGTTAATGAAGTGCAAAACTCATTGCATTAAATGCGATGCTAAACGTGATGTGAACCTAGCCTAAGGCTACTTTCAAATATCTTAAAAGAAGTTAGAAGACTCCAGTGCCGGTTCTCTCTACTTACGATCCGGGAACACTGTGTCCTAAACCCAGTGTCTCCTCTACTGCGGGAACGCCTGGGATTTCTACAGATGAACGCAGCTACCTATGCCCACGGTCAGTGTGGCACCCTGTTGCTACAGGTAACCACAGCCTCGCCTACAGCACAGATGGTTTTCCACAGTGGGTACACAGACACGAACAACACTTTCCACCCCAGCACAGTAGGGGGAGCTATACTTGCTGCTTTTAGCAAGATCTCCTATAAATACTGGTGCTGGGGGTGGAGTTAGAGTGTACAGACACTAGAAGAGCTGTGAAGACGTTCTGGTGATCGGTGCCTTGCTAGCCCCGAGCCAGTGAACATGAACAGCCTTCAGAGTAGTTGTGCAGGCCCAAGAGTGGGGTTGGAAGGCAAGGAGAGAACAGAGGAAGAGCAAATTGGGGACCGAGGAGCCATCTTTTCTTCACTCCAGAAAGCATCCTGGACACCGGAGTCCGAGTCTGCCGGAGGGCACCTAGCCCAGCAGAGAATACCAGTTTACCGTGGAGACTTCAATCTCCCGGGCATCTGTGCAGCCACCAACAAGTGAGCCAGGCACTGCAGGGAGAGGAACAGCGGCAGTCCATCGTGGGTTTCCCAACAACAGCATAGATGATAGGAGAGCAGAGGTTGCCAGCCAAGTTTCACATGGGGCAGGGGCTTCACACACACTGGAAAAGAGACTAGGAGGCCCTATACCCACTCACTGGAGATCCTGAAGTGCTTCTTGACCACCCGACAGTACCTTTACCTGCCAAACCATCCGTAAAAGGTAAAGAAAACCTGTTTTGTGTGTGTGTGTGTCAATTCCTCAACCTTCTCCCCTGCCATCCACAGAGACTGTCCCATAACCTAACAGCCCGGCCAAATCCCTGCTCCATCTCTCATCATCATTACCAAACTCCCCAGGGATCCAGCTTCACCTCTCCATCTGTGGGGAGTTTCAACACCTAGCTGCCCATCCATCATCCCTGGAGGCCCCACGCAGCGCTGGTGCAGTCCCCAGAAACCACAGGTGCTGTCAAGACAAACTATTCTTATTTCAATTTAATTCCCTTTTTTTAAAGCTGACTGCCAGGGCCACGGGTCTGGGCCGGCCACCAGTGACATCCCCAACCGCAGCCAAGGGCCCAGATACCCGAGTCCACATAACCCTGGGGCGCGTCATAGCTTTCCTGGCGTCACAAACAGGATTCCGTGCTCGGTGGTACCGGGTACTATGTACAGTCATGGCCAAAAGTTTTGAGAATGACACCATAATTATATTTTCACATGATCTGCTGCCCTCTGGTTTTTATTTGTTTGTCTGATGTTTATATCACATACAGAAATATAATTGCAATCATATTATGAGTATCAAAAGGTTATATTGACAGCTAGAATGAGTTAATGCAGCAAGTCAATATTTGCAGTGTTGACCCTTCTTCTTCAGGACCTCTGCAATTCTCCCTGGCATGCTCTCAATCAACTTCTGGACCAAATCCTGACTGATAGCAGTCCATTCTTGCATAATCAATGCTTGCATTTTGCCAGAATTTGTTGGTTTTTGTTTGTCAACCCGTCTCTTGATAATTGACCACAAGTTCTCAATGGGATTAAGATCTGGGGAGTTTCCAGGCCATGGACCCAAAATCTCTGTTTTGTTCCCTGAGCCATATAGTTATCACCTTTGCTTTATGACAAGGTGCTCCATCATGCTGGAAAAGGCATTCTTGGGCGCCAAACTGCTCTTGGACGGTTGGGAGAAGTTGCTCTTGGAGGACATTCTGGTACCATTCTTTATTCATGGATGTGTTTTTAGGCAAGACTGTGAGTGAGCCGATTCCCTTGGCTGAGAAGAAACCCCTCACATGAATGGTTTCAGGATGCTTTACAGTGGGCAAGAGACAAGACTGGTGGTAGCGCTCACCTCTTCTCCGAATAAACTGTTTTCCAGATGTCCCAAACAATCGAAAAGGGGATTAATCAGAAAATGACTTTACCCCAGTCCTCAGCAGTCCACTCCTTGTACCTTTTGCAGAATATCAGTCGGTCCCTGATGTTTTTTTCTGGAGAGAAGTGGCTTCTTTGCTGCCCTCCTTGAAACCAGGCTTTGCTCAAAGAGTCTCCGCCTCACAGTGCGTGCAGAAACCAGCCTGCTGTCATTCCTGAGCAAGCTCGGCACTGCTGGTAGTCTGATCCCGCAGATGAAACAGTTTTAAGATACGGTCCTGGCGCTTGCTTGTCTTTCTTGGGCGCCCTGGAGCCTTTTTGACAACAATGGAAGCTCTCTCCTTGAAGTTCTTGATGATGCGATAGATTGTTGACTGAGGTGCAATCTTTCTAGCTGCGATACTCTTCCCTGTTAGGCCATTTTTGTGCAGTGCAATGATGGCTGCACGTGTTTCTTTAGAGATAACCATGGTTAACTGAAGAGAAACAATGATACCAAGCACCAGCCTCCTTTTAAAGTGTCCAGTGGTGTCATTCTTAATTAATCATGACTGATTGTTCGCCAGCCCTGTCCTCATCAACACCCATACCTGTGTTAATGGAACAATCACTAAAACGATGTTAGCTGCTCCTTTTAAGGCAGGACTGCAATGATGTTGAAATGTGTTTGGGGGGTTAAAGTTAATTTTCTAGGCAAATATTGACTTAGCAAGTAATTGCTGTTAAGCTGATCACTCTTTATGGCATTCTGGAGTATATGCAAATTGCCATTAGAAAAACTGAAGCAGTAGACATTTGTTAAAATTAATATTTGTATCATTCTCAAAACCTTTGGCCATGGCTGTACCATGTTTGAATACTGTGATTTGTGACTGTAAAACTGGGCCGCCAGTACTGCGCTGTGGAGTGGGAAGAAGAGGGTGTGACAGCTTGCAGAGTGCGAAACCAGAACCCGCCCCTTGCTCTGCCGAATACTTCCGAAGCGCAGCGGCCTAATACGGAAATTCACGAACGCTTAACCCCCTGCCTAAGGGGGTTCAAAAACTATTTAACTGTTTAGACTAGTTGTGATTCACTAGGGGGGCCTCAAAAATGTCCGCCACGTCCAGTGACGATGACAGCACATTTGCCGACCCCGAGAATCACCCCGAAGCGACCATGGCTTCACCCAGTAGAGCCGCTGACCCACCGGGCACTGTAGCCCCGATCATGCTGATTTCACTACCGTATATCCCGGGTGCTAAGTGGTTGCCCCAGTATGACGGCCGCCCTGATACCTTGTCCACCTTCAAAAGAAAGATCTGCAGTGTGTTGGACATGTATGCAATGACTGGCAAGCAGCGCGCAGCTGTTGTACTAGGACAGTTAACTGGTGCAGCGGAAAGGGAGATTGAATCCTGGTCCACTGAAGAACGTGGATCAATAGCTGTAATTTTTGACAAACTAAAAGTTGCTTTTGAGGACTGTAATGAGGCTGACATTAGAATGCGCTTCTATCATTTTTATCAAAAGCCAGAGGATGATATCCGGACCTATGCCTGGCGCCTACAGGAGGCGCTGCGAGCCCTGAAGCAAGTCAGACCTGCTACTGTACCTAATGAGAATAAACTATTGATTGAGCAGTTTACCTGGGGACTATTATCACCAGACGACAACAATATCCTGCACTGGTGGTCCCTAAGCAACCCGGACGCTGATTTCAATACTTTAAAGGACATGGCCATAAAGGGGTTACAGCCAGTGGAGACTCTTGAAGCTGTCATCCAGCGGTGGCGCAGTGGCCAGGCTCCGGCTACAACAACACCCATACCTGTGCCTGCACCTGATGGCAGTGGTCAGTCTACCAACTCTGATAGAATTGACTCTTTGTACTTGGAGATGCGCCAGATGAGTAAAAACCTGACCACAGTCATGGAAGCCCTACAGCTGCAGCAGGGGCCAAAGCCACAGCCTAAACTCCAACCTCTGATCCAGCTTGCTGACAGCCCGGAGGATGTCCCGTGGATGAGAGGAAGGAAGACCACGTCGCCCAGAGGGAGAACCACCGACCGCTACAGCTCCACAGGAGAACCCTTCTGTCATCGCTGCAACAAGACTGGCCACATCGCACGATACTGTCCTTTAAACGAGCAGACCCTGGGTCACAGGGCCTAAGCTCAGGAGTAGCTCAACAGGGCCCAGCTGCATGGTATGATGCCTACATTGGACAGCGATCATTCCTGTCAATCACACTGGACGGCATATCAACACCTGTTTTGCTGGACACTGGGTCACAAGTGACCACCATCTCCTATATCCTTTATAAGCAATTCTGGTCATGTGATGAACTCAAACCACCCGCCTTAGACCTTACCATCTATGCTTCTAAAGGTGAACCACTTACTATAGTGGGGGTTAGAGAAGTACCAATAAAGGTGGGTAGGGTAGAATTACCAGACCAGGGGATTATTGTGATAGCAGAAAAGAATAACCACCGAGACCCTTACATTATCCTTGGTACCAATGTTGTCAGCAATTGTATGGGAGAACTGTTGTTCTTGCTTCAACAGATTGCGGATACTGCCAAACCCAGGCAGAAGAAGGTCCTTCAGTGAGAGATAAGAGCCATCCTGCATCAACAGGTAAAATCAACAGGTGGTGAAATTGGTACTGCAAGGGTAACAGACCCGCTTCCTATTGTAATACCTTCAATGAGTGAAATGATGATTTGGTGTCTAGCAGCTATAGGCCTATAGGGGCAGGACTATCCGGCAGTAGTGGAGCCCATCAGCTCAGAACACAGGCCTACACTCTTGACAGCCAGGGTGGGTAGTTGATGTACACAAGGGAAGAGTACCAGTTCGCATCTTAAATTGTGGGAGTGAGGAGGTCAAACTACCCCGGTATTCCACTGTTGTTAAGTAGGGATGGGCGAATCTACTCGCTAGGACTCGTTACTCGGCGAGTAGTAAGGGACTCACAGGATTCGGTACTCTGCGAGTTTCCCAGCGTTTACTCGCACAGTAACGAGTCCAATGCAAATCAATGGCAAGGATTGTCATTGACTTGCATTGGACTCGCTACTGTGCCAGTGATAGCAGGGAAACTTGCACAGTAAGGAGTCCGGCTGTCTGCTCTGTGTGCAGGCTGCCGCAGCTCCAGGGTCCTAGAGCCCGCCTGCTCTCCCTGTGCACAGAGATGATGTAGCAGAGCTGAGATTGTTCTCAGTCTGCTCATTCCCTGTGCATAGACATCTATATCTATGCACAGGGGATATAGCAGAGAGGACATCGCGTTTTGGACTACGTCGGACGGAAGAGGATTTTTTTAATTAAAGATGGAGTCCCTAATGGCTTTTTTTTTTATTTCTAATAAAACATTTTCTCTGTGTTGTGTTTTTTTTAACCCTTTATTGGAGATTCTTATTGGCCGGGTCAAACCTGGTCTGACATTAAGAATCTCGGGCTTAATACCAGCTGGAAGAGCGGGGTTCAGCGCCAGAGGATGGCGCTTCAATGAACGCGCCATCTTCTGGGGCGGCTGCGGGCTGCAATTTGCAGCAGGGGGTGCCCAGAAAGCTTGGGCCTCCCTGCGCTGCGGATTCCAGCCCCCAGCTGCTTAGCTGTACCTGGCTAGACATAGAAATTGCGCGAAGCCCCACGCATTTTTTTTAAATTTTTTATAGCTCAGTGCTTTGAGCTAGGCTGGGTCATCATCGGTGACATCTGTAGTGACCAAAGACACCAAACAACTTCTCTTACAAAACCATCATCATGTCAGACAACCACAACGTGTTCCTTCTGCCGTACCCACATCACTACTGAGTAAAGGAGACGCCAAATGACACTAGGTGGCAACTACAACCACCTGACAATCTAAACCTGCTTTGTCTTGAAGACGACAATTTTGAGTCAACAGCACTCTATCCTGCAAGCCAAGTCAATGATTGACCACCTACAGAGGAAGACAAGGTAATCAGGGTCACGAGCATCAAACCCTACAACAGCTGGGTAGCTCCCTCACCCTCTCTTCCTGCAAAGACTGAGTTTCCAAGGGATTCGCAGCAAGCAACTGCAAGGTTCCCAACCTGTGATGCCTATCTACATCACCACCCTTGTCAAGCCGATGCCATGCTAGACTTCAGCACCCAGAGTGAGAGCCTGTCTCTCAACAGCCTACCTCTTACTGAAGGTGCTAGTGTTCTCCCTATGCAACGCAACCTCAGCACACCACTGGATCTTGACCAAGACCTGTTCACCTTCCAAACTTCACTCTGTAATGAACTTACTACGAAACGAGGAGCCTTGCCTGTTGAAAACAGCATCCAAGGTCCTCTTGGGTTCAAGACACCCATTGCAGTTCAAAACAGGGTACTGCCGAGACAGCTTGCTATCGAGGGCATTGAAAGGAGCACTACATCACCATCTCAGAGACAACACAGTTGGGAGATTGGGAAAAAGACTCTAATATCAACATACAGCATAAGCCATGTGTCCCAGGTGCCCGGGCAAGGGCTAAGATTCCATCAACCTGGACACTCTCCAACCTGGTCAGCCGTTGTGCAGGCTGACACGCACTTCAAGTGCATCACCTGGTGGCTCCTTCGAGCAGGAGTTACGTGAACTGGACTTCGTTGCTGACTCTGCCACGGCAGGGAGCATATGTCTCCTCACCCCTGCAATGCTAAGACACAGAACCTTCAATTGAACTTGGAATTTTTCCTTCAGACTAGTACTTCTACTGTTGGGTTGGTGGAAGAGTTGGGCTTCCCCAATCCGAAGATTGGTTTCTTGAACTCATTTTTTTGTTTTTCCAAATTTTTCTATTCTTTGACTCCCAAGGACATCTAACTTCAAGCATGGAGTTGAATACTGCATTAGTGTTTGCATTTTGTGTTTTTCTCTCCTCTTTTACAGGTTACATGATGTTGAGGGACAGAGGCGACTCCTTACGTTGCACAGGACTTGTAAAATCTGATAATTTCATACCGCGAGTGTTGTCCCACGAATGTAAACAACCTGTTGTGTACATTTCTCTGCAGTGAGTATTTCCTCCAATCAGTAATTTTCCTTGTTGTTATCAGGTAGATTAGACTGTGTACTAAGATTGTCCTATGTCCCTCGCTTAGTTTGCCTATGTAGAGGGTACTCCTCCCTTCTTCCTCAGTTTAGTTTAGAGAAGCCATTGATGAAGACACATATCTGCAACCCCTGTATTATTCCTTTTCACCTGCTGTTACGTTGAACTTAATATAAGATTCTGGAAGAAAACTGTAGTGTTTCTCCTGTCTTACTACAAGTCATTGTTCTAGCCGAGTTCAAAGCTGTCTGTTTGCCCCTGATGGTGTAGGTATGAGCATACAATTAGGGTAAGTTCACACATACAGTTTTAACCTCGGTTTAGCAGCGAAAACCGCCGGCGGTTTAACATAGGTTTTATTTAAATTTATGTAAATCTTTAGCAGCTTTAGGACTTACAAGTAACCCTATGCAATTTAGAAACCGCTGTGCACACATAGTCGGTTTATGTGAGCGGATCCGCCAGCGGTTGAGCGGTTTCCGAGCGGTTTAGCAGCATACAACATGACAATTCTTCCCAGCGGTTTTGGATCGGTTCCATGAACAAAATCCTTCATAGAAAACCGCTGGAAAAACCGCTGGGAAAAACGACTATAAACCACTGTGCACACGCTGTAAAAAAAACGCCAGAAAACCGCCGGAAAACCGCCGGAACACAGCTGGAGACTTCAGAGCTCAGAACTGATAATTTCCAGCAGTTTTCTGACGGTTTGAACGCCACTAAACCTTCCTGTGTGAACTTACCCTTATCTAAGGGACTGGTAATAAGAGCGCTTGAGATTTGCAGTCATCAGAAGGGGACAGAACAGTTACTGACAGGAAGCTAGAACAATTTTTTTCCCTATAATTACAGAATTCTTACACATACATAGTTTTAACTGAAACAGGAAACATATATTTTATACATGTTATTAATAGTTTATACATGCTGCAAGGGAAGAAAAGTGTTAACACCTCACTCACTAGAAAACTACTCTGTGCTTTGTTTCTCATGTTAAAGGGAACCTGTTAGTTGTATTTTGAACTAAAAACTACAAGTTGTACCACATTGTAAGACTTTTTATGAACTGTACCACCTTGCTTATGAAAATATTACATCAGAAAACCAGCATTCAATTATGTGCACTGTATATTATAGCTCCAACTTAAAAAAAAAAGTTAAGACACTGTAAAATATAAAGAAAACAAGAATGGAATGATTTTGGAATCTTTCATGCCCATATTTTATTAATTACAGAACAGAGACACTGTTAAGTGTGTAGACTCTTATGGTCAGTGCGGTCCTCGCTCTCTCTTGCCTATAAAGTGTAAGCTATTATGGCCAGTGGGGTCCTCGTTCTCTTCTGTGGAGTGTGAGCTCTTATTGTCAGCAAGCTCCGTTCTCTAATCTGTAGAGTGTAAGTGCATGGTCCTCTCTCACTTTCTTCTGTAGTGTGTAGACCAGTGATGGTGAACCTATAGCACGCGTGCCAGAGAGAGCACACAGAGCTGTCTCTACTGGCACGCGGCCTCGCCTCTGCACTGTTGCATTGAACTGCCGGCACTATGGCATCGGCAGTTCAAAGCTGTCGTGTTGGAGCAGAGGAGCCATTACTCATCCCTCCGACGCTCTCTTCTAGCCCCGCCCGCCCACCTGTCATCACGGCACCGCGGTGACCCGATCGGCGTCGTGTAACTGCGGGAGAGGAGAGAGCAGCGGTGGAAGCAGGAGTTCTACAGTAGGAGAGTATGATCCTTTTTTTTTAAGGTATAAATCACATCCAGTATGGGGCATGATGGGGCAATACTACAGGAGGGGGGATGATGGGGCAATACTACAGGAGGGGGGATGATGGGGCAATACTACAGGAGGGGGCAATACTACAGGAAGGGGCATGATGGGGCAATACTACAGGAGGGGGCGTGATAGGGGCAATACTACAGAAGGGGTGATACTACAGAAGGGGCATGATGGGGCAATACTATAGGAGGGGACAATACTACAGGAAGGGGCATAATGGGGCAATACTACAGAAGGTGGCATGATAGGGGCAATACTACTTGGAGGGGGCATGATGCGGCAATAGTACTAGGAGGGGCATAAAGGGGCAATAGTACCAGGAGGGGGCATGATGGAACAATACTATCAGGAGGGGGCATGATGCGGCAGTACTACCAGGATGACGCATTACTACATGGAGAGGGCATGATGGGGCATTACTACAGGAGGGGGCAATACTACAGAAGGGGCATGATGGGGGTAGTACTACAGGAGGGGGCATGATGGGGCAATACTACAGGAGGGGCATAATGGGGCAATACTACAGGAGGGAGCATGGGGGGCAGTACTACTGGAGGGGGCATAATGGGGCAATTCTACAGGAGGGGGCTTTATGGGGCAATACTACAAGAAGGGGCATGATTGGCAATACTACAGGAGGGGGCATGATGTGGGCAATATTACAGGAGGGGGCTTGATGGAGCAATACTACAGGAGGGGGCATGATGCAGGCAATGCTACAGGAGGTGGCTTGATGGGGCAATACTACAAAAGGGGGCATGATTGACAATACTACAGGAGGGGACATGATGGCGGCAATACTACAGGAAGGGAGATGGTGGCGCAATACTACAGGAGGGGGCATGATGGGGGCAATACTACAGAAGGGGGCGATACTACGGGAAGGGGCGTGGTGGGGCAATACTACAGGAGGGGGAATGATAGGGGCAATATTACCTGGATGGGGCATGATGGGGCAATAATACTAGGAGGGGGCATGAAGGGGCAATACTACAGGAGGGGGCATGATGGGGGCAATACTACAGGAAGGGGCATGATGGGGCAATACTACAGGAAGGGGAATGATGGCGCAATACTACAGGAGGGGGCAAGATGGGGCAATACTACAGAAGGGGGCGATACTACAGGAAGGGGCATGATGGGGCAATACTACAGAAGGGGGCATGATAGGGGCAATACTACCTGGAGGTGGCATGATGGGGCAATAATACTAGGAGGGGTCATGAAGGGGTAATAGTACCAGGAGGGGGATGATGAAACAATACTAGCAGGAGGGGGCATGATGCGGCAGTATTACAAGGATGGGGCATTAATTACATGGAGAGGGCATGATGGGGCATTACTACAGGAGAGGGCAATACTGCAGAAGGGGGCATGATGGGGGTAGTACTACAGGAGGGGGCATGATGGGGGAAATACTACAGGAGGGGGTATAATGGGGCAACACTACAGGAGGGGGCATGATGGGGTAATACTACAGGAGCGAGCATGAGGGGACCGTACTACTGGAGGGGGCTTGATGGGGCAATACTACAAGAGGAGGCATGATTGGCAATACTACAGAAGGGGGCTTGATGGAACAATACTACAGGAGGGAGCATGATGGGGCAGTACTCCTGGGGCATTACTACTGGAGGGGGCAATACTACAGAAGGGGGCATGATGGGGGTAGTACTAAAGGAGGGGGCATGATGGGGCAACACTACAGGAGGGGCATGATGGGGCAATACTACAGGAGGGAGCATGATGGGGCAATACTACAGGAGAGGGCTTGATGGAGCAATACTACAAGAGGGGGAATGATTTGCAATACTACAGGAGGGGGCATGATGCGGGCAATACTACAGGAGGGGGCTTGATGGGGCAATACTAAAAAAGGGGGCATGATTGGCAATACTACAGGAGGAAACATGATGGTAATACTAAAGGAAGGGGCATGATGGGGGGGCAATAATACCTGGAGGGGGCATGATGGGGGCAATAATACCAGGAGGGGGCATGATGGGGCAATAGTACCAGGAGGGGGCATGAAGGGGCAATAGTACCAGGAGAGAGCATGATGGAACAACACTACCAGGAGGGGGCATGATGGGTCAATACTACCATGATGGGGCATTACTACATGGAGAAGGCATGATGGTGCATTACTACAAGATGTGGACATGATTTCTGTAAGGAAGGGGCAGGATCGGGCATTACTACAAGGATTGGACAGGAATCAAATATTACTGCTAGGAAGGGGCAAGATGAGGCATTAGTACAAGGGGACAAGGATGGGGATTTACTACAAGATGGCAGGATGGGGACATTACTGCAAGACAAGGCACTACTGCAAGGTGACAAAGATGACTACAAGAAGAGGCTTAGATGGGGACATAACTGCAAAGAAAGTGTTAGGATGGAGCACATACCTACAAGGAGAGGGTCAGGATGGAGCACATTACTACAAGGAGAGGGTCAGGATGGAGCACATTACTACAAGGAGAGGGTTAGGATGGAACACATTACTACAAAGAAAGGGTCAGGATGGAGCGCATAACCTTAAGGAAAAGGACAGGAAGGAGCGCATAACTACAAAAAGAGGGTCAGGATGGAGAACATTACTACAAGGAGAGGGTCAGGATGGAGCACATAACTTCAAGGAAAGGGACAGGATGGATTGCATAATTACAAGGAGAGAGTCAGGATGGAGCACATTACTACACGGAAAAGGACAGGATGGAGCTCATAACTACAAGGAGAGGGTCAGGAAGGAGCAGATAACTACAAAAAGAGGGTCAGGATGGAGAACATTACTACAAGGAGAGGGTCAGGATGGAGCACATAACTTCAAGGAAAGGGACAGGATGGAATGCATAATTACAAGGAGAGAGTCAGGATGGAGAACATAACCTCAAGGAAAGGCACAGGATGGAGCGCATAACTACAAGGAGAGGGTCAGGATGGAGCACATTACTACACGGAAAAGGACAGGATGGAGCTCATAACTAGAAGGAGAGGGTCAGGAAGGACCACATAACTTCAAGGAAAGGAACAGGATGGAGCACATAACTACAAAGAGAGGGTCAGGATGGAGCACATAACTTCAAGGAAAGGGACAGGATGGAGCACATAACTACAAGGAGAGAGTCAGCACGGAGCACATAACCTCAAGGAAAGGGACAGGATGGAGCACATTACTACAAGGAAAAGGACAGGATGGAGCGCATAACTACAAGGAGAAGGTCAGGATGGAGCACATAACTTAAAGGAAAGGAACAGGATGGAGCACATGACTTCAAAGAAAGGGACAGGATGGAGCACATAACTACAAGGAGAGAGTCAGCACGGAGCACATAACCTCAAGGAAAGGGACAGGATGGAGCACAAAACTACGAGGAGAGGGTCAGGATGGAGCACATAACCTCAAGGAGAGGGTCAGGATGGAGCACATAACCTCAAGGAAAGGGACAAGATGGAGCGGATAACTACAAGGAGAGGGTCAGTATGGAGCACATTACTACAAGGAAAAGGACAAGATGGAGCGCATAACTACAAAAAGAGGGTCAGGATGGAGCACATAACCTCAAGGAGAGAGACAGGATGGAGCACATAACTACAAGGAGAGGGTCAGGATGGAGCACATTACTACACGGAAAAGGACAGGATGGAGCTCATAACTACAAGGAGAGGGTCAGGAAGGAGCACATAACTTCAAGGAAAGGAACAGGATGGAGCACTATACTACCTCGGTGAGTGCTGCTTCTTCTTATACCTGGTTATCTTGATTTGTGCTTTGGCTGCGCACCACCGGTAGTGGATCCGCCTTAACGAGAAGTTCTCCCGGACCTGACTTTCAGCACCGCTTAGTGCCCTGAGTATCTGGCTTTAAAATGAACAGGATGGAGCACATAACTGCAAAGAGAGGGTCAGGATGGAGCACATAACTTCAAGGAAAGGGACAGGATGGAGTGTACAACTACAAGGAGAGAGTCAGCACAGAGCACATAACCTCAAGGATAGAAACAGGATGGAACACATAACTACAATGAGAGTGTCAGGATGGAGCACATAACCTCAAGGAGAGGGTCAGGATGGAGCGCACAACCTCAAGGAAAGGGACAGGATGGAGCACATAACTACAAGGAGAGGGTCAGGATTGAGCACATTACTACAAGGAAAAGGACAGGATGGAACGCATAACTACAAGGAGAGTGTCAGGACTGAGCATATTACTACAAAAAAAGGACAGGATGGAAAGCATAACTACAAGGAGAGGGTCTTGATAGAGCACATAACTTCAAGGAAAAGGACAGGATGGAGCGCATAACTACAAGGAGAGGGTCAGGATGGAGTACATAACTACAAGTGGAGGTTTAGGATGGAGGACATTAACTAGAAAAGGAAGGTCAGGATGGAACACAACTACAAGGAGAGTGGTCAGGACAGAGCACATAACCACAAGGAGAGAGACAGGAATGGAGCACATAACTTCAAGGAAAGGACAGGATGGAACGCATAACTACAAGGAGAGGGTCAGGAGAGAGCACATAACTCAAGGAAAAGGACAGGATGGAGTGCATAACTACAAGGATAGGGTCAGGATGGAGCACATAACTACAATGAGAGTGTCAGGATGGAGCACATAGCCTCAAGGAGAGGGTCAGGATGGAGCGCATAACCTCAAGGAAAGGACAGGATGGAGTGCATAAGTACAAGGAGAGGGTCAGGATGGAGCACATTACTACAAGGCAAAGAACAGGAAGGAAGCATAGATACAAGGAGAGGGTCAGGATAGAGCACATAACTTCAAGGAAAAGGAAAGGATGGAGCGCATAACTACAAGGAGAGGGTCAGGATGGAGCACATAACTACAAGGAGAGGGTCAGGAAGGAGCACATAACCTCAAGGAAAAGGACAGTATGGAGCACATACTACAAGGAGAGGTCAGGATGGAGCACATAACCTCAAGGAAAGGGACAGGATGGAGTGCATAATGTACAAGGAGAGGGTCAGGATAGAGCACATTACTACAAGGCAAAGAACAGGAAGGAACGCATAGATACAAGGAGAGGGTCAGGATGGAGCACATAACTTCAAGGAAAGAGACAGGATGGAGCACATAACTTCAAGGAAAGGGACAGTATGGAGCGCATAACTTCAAGGAAAGGACAGGATGGAGCGCATAACTACAAGGAGAGGGTCAGGATGGAGCACATAACTACAAGGAGAAGGTCAGGATGGAGCACATAACCTCAAGGAAAAGGACAGGATGGAGCACATAACTACAAGGAAGAGGTCAGGATGGAGCGCATTACTACAAGGAAAAGGACAGGATGGAACGCATAACTACAAGGAGAGGTCAGGATAGAGCACATAACTTCAAGGAAAAGGACAGGATGGAGCGCATACCTACAAGGAAAGGGTCAGGATGGAGCACATAACTTCAAGGAAAGAGTACAGGATGGAGCACATAACTTCAAGGAAAGGGACAGTATGGAGCGCATAACTGCAAGGAAAGAGTCAGCACGGAGCACATAAAACCTCAAGGATAGGCACAGAATGGAGCACATAACTACAATGAGAATGTCAGGATGGAGCACATAACCTCAACGAGAGGGTCAGGATGGAGCACATAACCTCAAGGAAAGGGACAGGATGGAGCGCATAACCACAAGGAAAGGGACTGGATGGAGTGCATAACTACAAAGAGTGGGTCAGGATGGAGCACATAACCTCAAGGAAAAGGACAGGATGGAGGGCATAACTACAAGAAGAGGGTCAGGATGGAGCACTTAACTTCAAGTAAAGGGACAGGATGGAGCACATAACTACTAGAAGAGGGTCAGGATGGTGCACATAACCTCAAGGAAAAGGACAAGATGGAGCGGATAACTACAAGGAGAGGGTCAGTATGGAGCACATTACTACAAGGAAAAGGACAGGATGGAGCGATAACTACAAGAAGAGGGTCAGATGGAGCACATTACTACAAACAAAAAGGACAGGATGGAAGCATAACTACAAGGAGAGGTCAGGATGGAGCACATAACTTCAAGGAAAAGGACAGGATGGAGCGCATAACTACAAGAGAAGGGTCAGGATGGAGCACATAACTACAAGGAGAGGGTCAGGATGGAGCACATAACCTCAAGGAAAAGGACAGAATGGAGTGCATGACTACAAAGAGTGGGTCAGGATGGAGCACATAACCTCAAGGAAAAGGACAGGATGAGGCATAACTACAAGAAGAGGTCAGGATGGAGCACATAACTCAAGAAAGGGACAGGATGGAGCACATAACCTCAAGGAGAGGGTCAGGATGGAGCCATAACCTCAAGGAAAAGGACAAGATGGAGCAGATAACTACAAGAGAGAGAGTGAGGATGGACCACATTATTACAAGAAATAGGACAGGATGGAGCGCATAACTACAAGGAGAGTGTCAGGATGGAGCACATAACCTCAAGGAAAGGGACGGGATGGAGCACATAACTACAAGGAGAGGGTCAGGATGGAGCACATAACCTCAAGGAAAAGCTCAAGATGGAGCGCATAACTACAAGAAGAGGGTAAGGATGGAGCACATAACTTCAAGGAAAGGGACAGGATGGAGCGCATAACTACAAGGAAAGAGCCAGCATGGAGCACATAATCTCAAGGAAAGGCACAGGATGGAGTACATAACTACAAGGAGAGTGTCAGGATGGAGCACATAACCTCAAGGAAAGGGACAGGAATGGAGAACATTACTAGAAAGGGAGTGACAGGATGGAACACAACTACAAGGAGAGGGTCAGGATGGAGCACATAACCTCAAGGAGAGGGACAGCATGGAACACATAATCTCAAGGAAATGCACAGGATGGAGTGCATAACTACAAGGAGAGTGTCAGGATGGAGCACACAACCTCATGGAAAGGACAGGATGGAGTACATAACTACAAATGGGGTTAGGATGGAGAACATTACTAGAAAGGGAGGTCAGGATGGAACACAACTACAAAGAGAGGGTCAGGACGGAGCACATAACCACAAAGAGAGAGACAGGATGGAGCACTTAACTTCAAGGAAAATTACAGGATGGAGCGCATAACTACAAGGAAGGGTCAGGATGGAGCACATTGCTACAAGGAAAAGGACAGGATGGAACGCATAACTACAAGGAGAGGGTCAGGATAGAGCACATAACTTCAAGGAAAGGAACAGAATGGAGGCATAACTACAAGGAGAGGGTCAGGATGGAGCTCATAACTACAAGGAGAGGGTCAGGATGGAGCACATAACTTCAAGGAAAGGGACAGAATGGAGCGCATAACCTCAAGGAAAAGGACAGATGGAGTGCATGACTACAAAGAGTGGTCAGGATGGAGCACATAACCTCAAGGAAAAGGACAGGATGGAGGGCATAACTACAAGAAGAGGGTCAGGATGGAGCACTTAACTTCAAGTAAAGGGACAGGATGGAGCACATAACTACTAGAAGAGGGTCAGGATGGTGCACATAACCTCAAGGAAAAGGACAAGATGGAGCGGATAACTACAAGGAGAGGGTCAGTATGGAGCACATTACTACAAGGAAAAGGACAGGATGGAGCGTATAACTACAAGAAGAGGGTCAGGATGGAGCACATAACTTCAAGGAAAGGAACAGGATGGAGCGCATAACTACAAGGAGAGTCAGCATGGAGCACATAATATCAAGGAATGGCACAGGATGGATTACATAACTACAAGGAGAGTGTCAGGATGGAGCACATAACCTCAAGGAGAGGGTCAGCATGGAGCACATAACCTCAAGGAAAGGGACAGTATGGAGCACATAACTACAAGGAGAGGGTCAGGATGGAGAACCTTACTAGAAAGGAGGGACAGGATGGAACACAACTACAAGGAGAAGGTCAGGATGGAGCACATAACTTCAAGGACAGGGACAGGATGGAGCACATAACTTCAAAGAAAGGGACAGGATTTAGCACATAACCTCAAGGAGAGGGTCAGGATGGAGCACATAACCTCAAGGAAAAGGACAAGATGGAGCAGATAACTACAAGGAGAGAGTCAGGATGGACCACATTATTACAAGGAAAAAGACAGGATGGAGCGCATAACTACAAGGAGAGTGTAAGGATGGAGCACATAACCTCAAGGAAAGGGACAGGATGGAGCACATAACTACAAGGAGACGGTCAGGATGGAGCACATAACCGCAAGGAAAAGCTCAAGATGGAGCGCATAACTACAAGAAGAGGGTCAGGATGGAGCACATAACTTCAAGGAAAGGGACAGGATGGAGCACATTACTAAAAGGGAGTGACAGGATGGAACACAACTACAAGGAGAGGGTCAGGATGGAGAACATAACCTCAAGGAGAGGGACAGCATGGAACACATAATCTCAAGGAAATGCACAGGATGGAGTACATAACTACAAGGAGAGTGTCAGGATGGAGCACACAACCTCATGGAAAGGGACAGCATGGAGTACATAACTACAAATGGAGGTTAGGATGAGAAAATTACTAGAAAGGGAGGGTCAGGATGGAACACAACTACAAGGAGGGTCAGGACGGAGCACATAACCACAAAGAGAGAGACAGGATGGAGCACATAACTTCAAGGAAAATTACAGGATGGAGCGCATAACTACAAGGAGAGGGTCAGGATGGAGCACATTACTACAAGGAAAAGGACAGGATGGAACGCATAACTACAAGGAGACCGTCAGAGCAGAGCACATAATCTCAAGATACGCACAGGATGGAGCACATAACTACAATGAGAGTGTCAGGATGGAGCACATAACCTCAAGAAGAGGGTCAGGATGGAGCGCATAACCTCAAGGAAAGGGACAGGATGGAGTGCATAAGTACAAGGAGAGGGTCAGGATGGAGCACATTACTACAAGGCAAAGAACAGGAAGGAACACATAGATACAAGGAGAGGGTCAGGATAGAGCACATAACTTCAAGGAAAAGGAAAGGATGGAGCGCATAACTACAAGGAGAGGGTCAGGATGGAGCACATAACTACAAGGAGAGGGTCAGGATGGAGCACATAACCTCAAGGAAAGGACAGTATGGAGCACATATTACAAGGAGAGGGTCAGGATGGAGCACATAACCTCAAGGAAAGGGACAGGATGGAGTGCATAAGTACAAGGAGAGGGTCAGGATGGAGCACATTACTACAAGGCAAAGAACAGGAAGGAATGCATAGCTACAAGGAGAGGGTCAGGATAGAGCACATAACTTCAAGGAAAAGGAAAGGATGGAGCACATAACTACAAGGAGAGGGTCAGGATGGAGCACATAACCTCAAGGAAAGGGACAGGATGGAGTGCATAAGTACAAGGAGAAGGGTCAGGATAGAGCACATTACTACAAGGCAAAGAACAGGAAGGAACGCATAGATACAAGAGAGGGTCAGGATGGAGCACATAACTTCAAGGAAAGAGACAGGATGGAGCACATAACTTCAAGGAAAGGGACAGTATGGAGCGCATAACTTCAAGGAAAGGGACAGGATGGAGCGCATAACTACAAGGAGAGGGTCAGGATGGAGCACATAACTACAAGGAGAGGGTCAGGATGGAGCACATAACCTCAAGGAAAAGGACAGGATGGAGCACATACTACAAGGAGAGGGTCAGGATGGAGCGCATTACTACAAGGAAAAGGACAGGATGGAACGCATAACTACAAGGAGAGGTCAGGATAGAGCACATAACTTCAAGGAAAAGGACAGGATGGAGCGCATACCTACAAGGAAAGGGTCAGGATGGAGCACATAACTTCAAGGAAAGAGACAGGATGGAGCACATAACTTCAAGGAAAGGGACAGTATGGAGCGCATAACTGCAAGGAAAGAGTCAGCACGGAGCACATAACCTCAAGGATAGGCACAGAATGGAGCACATAACTACAATGAGAATGTCAGGATGGAGCACATAACCTCAACGAGAGGGTCAGGATGGAGCACATAACCTCAAGGAAAGGGACAGGATGGAGCGCATAACCACAAGGAAAGGGACTGGATGGAGTGCATAACTACAAAGAGTGGGTCAGGATGGAGCACATAACCTCAAGGAAAAGGACAGGATGGAGGGCATAACTACAAGAAGAGGGTCAGGATGGAGCACTTAACTTCAAGTAAAGGGACAGGATGGAGCACATAACTACTAGAAGAGGGTCAGGATGGTGCACATAACCTCAAGGAAAAGGACAAGATGGAGCGGATAACTACAAGGAGAGGGTCAGTATGGAGCACATTACTACAAGGAAAAGGACAGGATGGAGCGTATAACTACAAGAAGAGGTCAGGATGGAGCACATTATACAAACAAAAAGGACAGGATGGAATGCATAACTACAAGGAGAGGGTCAGGATGGAGCACATAACTTCAAGGAAAAGGACAGGATGGAGCGCATAACTACAAGGAGAGGGTCAGGATGGAGCACATAACTACAAGGAGAGGGTCAGGATGGAGCACATAACCTCAAGGAAAAGGACAGAATGGAGTGCATGACTACAAAGAGTGGGTCAGGATGGAGCACATAACCTCAAGGAAAAGGACAGGATGGAGGCATAACTACAAGAAGAGGGTCAGGATGGAGCACTTAACTTCAAAGAAAGGGACAGGATGGAGCACATAACCTCAAGGAGAGGGTCAGGATGGAGCCCATAACCTCAAGGAAAGGACAAGATGAGCAGATAACTACAAGGAGAGAGTGAGGATGGACCACATTATTACAAGAAAAGGACAGGATGGAGCGCATAACTACAAGGAGAGTGTCAGGATGGAGCACATAACTCAAGGAAAGGGACGGGATGGAGCACATAACTACAAGGAGAGGGTCAGGATGGAGCACATAACCTCAAGGAAAAGCTCAAGATGGAGCGCATAACTACAAGAAGAGGTAAGGATGAGCACATAACTTCAAGGAAAGGGACAGGATGGAGCGCATAACTACAAGGAGAGAGCCAGCATGGAGCACATAATCTCAAGGAAAGGCACAGGATGGAGTACATAACTACAAGGAGAGTGTCAGGATGGAGCACATAACCTCAAGGAAAGGGACAGGATGGAGAACATTACTAGAAAGGGAGTGACAGGATGGAACACAACTACAAGGAGAGGGTCAGGATGGAGCACATAACCTCAAGGAGAGGGACAGCATGGAACACATAATCTCAAGGAAATGCACAGGATGGAGTGCATAACTACAAGGAGAGTGTCAGGATGGAGCACACAACCTCATGGAAAGGGACAGGATGGAGTACATAACTACAAATGGAGGGTTAGATGGAGAACATTACTAGAAAGGGAGGGTCAGGATGGAACACAACTACAAAGAGAGGGTCAGGAGGAGCACATAACCACAAAGAGAGAGACAGGATGGAGCACTTAACTTCAAGGAAAATTACAGGATGGAGCGCATAACTACAAGGAGAGGTCAGGATGGAGCACATTGCTACAAGGAAAAGGACAGGATGGAACGCATAACTACAAGGAGAGGGTCAGGATAGAGCACATAACTTCAAGGAAAGGAACAGAATGGAGTGCATAACTACAAGGAGAGGTCAGGATGGAGCTCATAACTACAAGGAGAGGGTCAGGATGGAGCACATAACTTCAAGGAAAGGGACAGAATGGAGCGCATAACTCAAGGAAAAGGACAGGATGGAGTGCATGACTACAAAGAGTGGGTCAGGATGGAGCACATAACCTCAAGGAAAAGGACAGGATGGAGGGCATAACTACAAGAAGAGGGTCAGGATGGAGCACTTAACTTCAAGTAAAGGGACAGGATGGAGCACATAACTACTAGAAGAGGGTCAGGATGGTGCACATAACCTCAAGGAAAAGGACAAGATGGAGCGGATAACTACAAGGAAGGGTCAGTATGGAGCACATTCCTACAAGGAAAAGGACAGGATGGAGCGCATAACTACAAGAAGAGGGTCAGGATGGAGCACATAACTTCAAGGAAAGGGACAGGATGGAGCGCAAACTACAAGGAGAGTCAGCATGGAGCACAAAATGCCAAGGAATGGCACAGGATGGATTACATAACTACAAGGAGAGTGTCAGGATGGAGCACATAACCTCAAGGAGAGGGTCAGCATGGAGCACATAACCTCAAGGAAAGGGACAGGATGGAGCACATAACTACAAGGAGAAGGTCAGGATGGAGAACCTTACTAGAAAGGGAGGGACAGGATGGAACACAACTACAAGGAGAAGGTCAGGATGGAGCACATAACTTCAAGACAGGGACAGGATGGAGCACATAACTTCAAAGAAAGGGACAGGATGGAGCACATAACCTCAAGGAGAGGGTCAGGATGGAGCACATAACCTCAAGGAAAAGGACAAGATGGAGCAGATAACTACAAGGAGAGAGTGAGGATGACCACATTATTACAAGAAATAGGACAGGATGGAGCGCATAACTACAAGGAGAGTGTCAGGATGGAGACATAACCTCAAGAAAGGGACGGATGGAGCACATAACTACAAGGAGAGGGTCAGGATGGAGCACATTAACCTCAAGGAAAAGCTCAAGATGGAGCGCATAACTACAAGAAGAGGGTAAGGATGGAGCACATAACTTCAAGGAAAGGGACAGGATGGAGCGCATAACTACAAGGAGAGGCCAGCATGGAGCACATAATCTCAAGGAAAGGCACAGGAGGAGTACATAACTACAAGGAGAGTGTCAGGATGGAGCACATAACCTCAAGGAAAGGGACAGGATGGAGAACATTACTAGAAAGGGAGTGACAGGATGGAACACAACTACAAGGAGAGGGTCAGGATGGAGCACATAACCTCAAGGAGAGGGACAGCATGGAACACATAATCTCAAGGAAATGCACAGGATGGAGTACATAACTACAAGGAGAGTGTCAGGATGGAGCACACAACCTCATGGAAAGGGACAGGATGGAGTACATAACTACAAATGGAGGGTTAGGATGGAGAACATTACTAGAAAGGGAGGGTCAGGATGGAACACAACTACAAAGAGAGGGTCAGGACGGAGCACATAACCACAAAGAGAGAGACAGGATGGAGCACATAACTTCAAGGAAAATTACAGGATGGAGCGCATAACTACAAGGAGAGGGTCAGGATGGAGCACATTGCTACAAGGAAAAGGACAGAATGGAACGCATAACTACAAGGAGAGGGTCAGGATAGAGCACATAACTTCAAGGAAAGGAACAGAATGGAGTGCATAACTACAAGGAGAGGGTCAGGATGGAGCTCATAACTACAAGGAGAGAGTCAGGATGGAGCACATAACTTCAAGGAAAGGGACAGAATGGAGCGCATAACTACAAGGAGAGAGTCAGCACAGATCACATAACCTCAAGGATAGGCACAGGATGGAGCACATAACCTCAAGGAGAGGTCAGGATGGAGCGCATAACCTCAAGGAAAAAGACAGGATGGAGCGCATAACTACAAGGAGAGGGTCAGGATGGAGCACATTACTAAAAGGAAAAGAACAGGAAGGAACGCATAACTACAAGGAGAGGGTCAGGATAGAGCACATAACTTCAAGGAAAAGGACAGGATGGAGTGCATAACTACAAGGAGAGGGTCAGGATGGAGCACATAACTACAAGGACATGTCAGGATGGAGCCCATAACCTAAAGGAAAAGGAAAGGATGGAGCACATAACAACAAGGAGAGGGTCAGGATGGAGCACATAACCTCAAGGAAAAGGACAGGATGGAGCGCATAACTACAAGGAGAGGGTCAGGATGGAGCACATAACTTCAAGGAACGGGACAGGATGGAGTGTATAACTACAAGGAGAGAGTCAGCACGGAGCATATAACCTGAAGGATAGAAACAAGATGGAGCACATAACTACAATGAGAGTGTCAGGATGGAGCACATAACCTCAAGGAGAGGGTCAGGATGGAGCGCACAACCTCAAGGAAAGGGACAGGATGGAGCGCATAACTACAAGGAGAGGGTTTGGATTGAGCACATTACTACAAGGAAAAGAACAGGATGGAATGCATAACTACAAGGAGAGGGTCAGGATGGAGCACATAACCTCAAGGAAAAGGACAGGATGGAGTGCATAACTACAAGGAGAGGGTAAGGATGGAGCACAGAACCTCAAGGAGAGGGTCAGGATGGAGCACACAACCTCAAGGAAAGGAACAGGATGGAGCGCATAACTACAAGGAGAGGGTCAGGACGGAGCACATTACTACAAGGAAAAGGACAGGATGGAATGCATAACTACAAAGAGAGGGTCAGGATAGAGCACATAACTTCAAGGAAAAGGACAGGATGGAGCGCATACCTACAAGGAGAGGGTCAGGATGGAGCACATAACCTCATGGAAAAGGACAGGATGGAGCGCATAACTACAAGGAAAGGGTCAGTATGGAGCACATAACTTCATGGAAAGGGACAAGATGGAGTGCATAACTACAAGGAGAGAGTCAGCACGGAGCACATAACCTCAAGGATAGGCACAGGATGGAGCACATAACTACAATGAGAATGTCAGGATGGAGCACATAACTTCAAGGAGAGGGTCAGGATGGAGCGCATTACCTCAAGGAAAGGGACAGGATGGAGCGCATAACCCCAAGGAAAGGGACAGGATGGAGCGCATGACTACAAGGAGAGGGTCAGGATGGAGCACATTACTACAAAAAAAAGGACAGGATGGAACGCATAACTACAAGGAGAGGGTCAGGATTGAGCACATAACTTCAAGGAAAAGGACAGGATGGAGCGCATAACTACAAGGAGAGGGTCAGGATGGAGCACATAACCTTAAGGAGAGGGTCAGGATGGAGCACATAACCTCAAGGAAAAGGACAGGATGGAGTGCATGACTACAAAGAGTGGGTCAGGATGGAGCACATAACCTCAAGGAAAAGGACAGGATGGAGGGCATAACTACAAGAAGAGGGTCAGGATGGAGCTCTTAACTTCAAGGAAAGGGACAGGATGGATTGCATAATTACAAGGAGAGAGTCAGGATGGAGCACATTACTACACGGAAAAGGACAGGATGGAGCTCATAACTACAAGGAGAGGGTCAGGAAGGAGCAGATAACTACAAAAAGAGGGTCAGGATGGAGAACATTACTACAAGGAGAGGGTCAGGATGGAGCACATACCTTCAAGGAAAGGGACAGGATGGAATGCATAATTACAAGGAGAGAGTCAGGATGGAGAACATAACCTCAAGGAAAGGCACAGGATGGAGCGCATAACTACAAGGAGAGGGTCAGGATGGAGCACATTACTACACGGAAAAGGACAGGATGGAGCTCATAACTAGAAGGAGAGGGTCAGGAAGGACACACATAACTTCAAGGAAAGGAACAGGATGGAGCACATAACTACAAAGAGAGGGTCAGGATGGAGCACATAACTTCAAGGAAAGGGACAGGATGGAGCACATAACTACAAGGAGAGAGTCAGCACGGAGCACATAACCTCAAGGAAAGGGACAGGATGGAGCACATTACTACAAGGAAAAGGACAGGATGGAGCGCATAACTACAAGGAGAAGGTCAGGATGGAGCACATAACTTAAAGGAAAGGAACAGGATGGAGCACATGACTTCAAGGAAAGGGACAGGATGGAGCACATAACTACAAGGAGAGAGTCAGCACGGAGCACATAACCTCAAGGAAAGGGACAGGATGGAGCACAAAACTACGAGGAGAGGGTCAGGATGGAGCACATAACCTCAAGGAGAGGGTCAGGATGGAGCACATAACCTCAAGGAAAGGGACAAGATGGAGCGGATAACTACAAGGAGAGGGTCAGTATGGAGCACATTACTACAAGGAAAAGGACAAGATGGAGCGCATAACTACAACAAGAGGGTCAGGATGGAGCACATAACCTCAAGGAGAGGGACAGGATGGAGCACATAACTACAAGGAGAGGGTCAGGATGGAGCACATTACTACACGGAAAAGGACAGGATGGAGCTCATAACTACAAGGAGAGGGTCAGGAAAGAGCACATAACTTCAAGGAAAGGAACAGGATGGAGCACTATACTACCTCGGTGAGTGCTGCTTCTTCTTATACCTGGTTATCTTGATTTGTGCTTTGGCTGCGCACCACCGGTAGTGGATCCGCCTTAACGGGAAGTTCTCCCGGACCTGACTTTCAGCACCGCTTAGTGCCCTGAGTATCTGGCTTTAAAATGAACAGGATGGAGCACATAACTGCAAAGAGAGGGTCAGGATGGAGCACATAACTTCAAGGAAAGGGACAGGATGGAGTGTACAACTACAAGGAGAGAGTCAGCATGGAGCACATAACCTCAAGGATAGAAACAGGATGGAGCACATAACTACAATGAGAGTGTCAGGATGGAGCACATAACCTCAAGGAGAGGGTCAGGATGGAGCGCACAACCTCAAGGAAAGGGACAGGATGGAGCACATAACTACAAGGAGAGGGTCAGGATTGAGCACATTACTACAAGGAAAAGGACAGGATGGAACGCATAACTACAAGGAGAGTGTCAGGACTGAGCACATTACTACAAAAAAAAGGACAGGATGGAAAGCATAACTAGAAGGAGAGGGTCTTGATAGAGCACATAACTTCAAGGAAAAGGACAGGATCGAGAGCATAACTACAAGGAGAGGGTCAGCATGGAGTACATAACTACAAGTGGAGGGTTAGGATGGAGGACATTACTAGAAAGGGAGGGTCAGGATGGAACACAACTACAAGGAGAGGGTCAGGACGGAGCACATAACCACAAGGAGAGAGACAGGATGGAGCACATAACTTCAAGGAAAGGGACAGGATGGAGCACATAACCTCAAGGAGAGGGTCAGGATGGAGTACATAACCTCAAGGAAAAGGACAGTATGGAGCGCATCACTACAAGGAGAGGGTCTAGATGGAGCACATTACTACAAGGAAAAGGACAGGATGGAACGCATAACTACAAGGAGAGGGTCAGGAGAGAGCACATAACTTCAAGGAAAAGGACAGGATGGAGCGCATAACTACAAGGATAGGGTCAGGATGGAGCACATAACTACAATGGAGAGTGTCAGGATGGAGCACATACCTCAAGGAGAGGGTCAGGATGGAGAGCATAACCTCAAGGAAAGGGACAGGATGGAGTGCATAAGTACAAGGAGAGGGTCAGGATGGAGCACATTAATACAAGGCAAAGAACAGGAAGGAATGCATAGATACAAGGAGAGGGTCAGGATAGAGCACATAACTTCAAGGAAAAGGAAAGGATGGAGCGCATAACTACAAGGAGAGGGTCAGGATGGAGCACATAACTACAAGGAGAGGGTCAGGATGGAGCACATAACCTCAAGGAAAAGGACAGTATGGAGCACATACTACAAGGAGAGGGTCAGGATGGAGCACATAACCTCAAGGAAAGGGACAGGATGGAGTGCATAAGTACAAGGAGAGGGTCAGGATGGAGCACATTACTACAAGGCAAAGAACAGGAAGGAATGCATAGATACAAGGAGAGGGTCAGGATGGAGCACATAACTTCAAGGAAAGAGACAGGATGGAGCACATAACTTCAAGGAAAGGGACAGTATGGAGCGCATAACTTCAAGGAAAGGGACAGGATGGAGCGCATAACTACAAGGAGAGGGTCAGGATGGAGCACATAACTACAAGGAGAGGGTCAGGATGGAGCACATAACCTCAAGGAAAAGGACAGGATGGAGCACATACTACAAGGAGAGGGTCAGGATGGAGCGCATTACTACAAGGAAAAGGACAGGATGGAACGCATAACTACAAGGAGAGGGTCAGGAGAGAGCACATAACTTCAAGGAAAAGGACAGGATGGAGCGCATAATTACAAGGATAGGGTCAGGATGGAGCACATAACTACAATGAGAGTGTCAGGATGGAGCACATAGCCTCAAGGAGAGGGTCAGGATGGAGCGCATAACCTCAAGGAAAGGGACAGGATGGAGTGCATAAGTACAAGGAGAGGGTCAGGATGGAGCACATTACTACAAGGCAAAGAACAGGAAGGAACGCATAGATACAAGGAGAGGGTCAGGATAGAGCACATAACTTCAAGGAAAAGGAAAGGATGGAGCGCATAACTACAAGGAGAGGGTCAGGATGGAGCACATAACTACAAGGAGAGGGTCAGGATGGAGCACATAACCTCAAGGAAAAGGACAGTATGGAGCACATACTACAAGGAGAGGGTCAGGATGGAGCACATAACCTCAAGGAAAGGGACAGGATGGAGTGCATAAGTACAAGGAGAGGGTCAGGATGGAGCACATTACTACAAGGCAAAGAACAGGAAGGAACGCATAGATACAAGGAGAGGGTCAGGATGGAGCACATAACTTCAAGGAAAAGGAAAGGATGGAGCGCATAACTACAAGGAGAGGGTCAGGATGGAGCACATAACTACAAGGAGAGGGTCAGGATGGAGCACATAACCTCAAGGGAAAGGACAGTATGGAGCACATATTACAAGGAGAGGGTCAGGATGGAGCACATAACCTCAAGGAAAGGGACAGGATGGAGTGCATAAGTACAAGGAGAGGGTCAGGATGGAGCACATTACTACAAGGCAAAGAACAGGAAGGAATGCATAGCTACAAGGAGAGGGTCAGGATAGAGCACATAACTTCAAGGAAAAGGAAAGGATGGAGCACATAACTACAAGGAAAGGGTCAGGATGGAGCACATAACTACAAGGAGAGGGTCAGGATGGAGCACATAACCTCAAGGAAAAGGACAGGATGGAACGCATAACTACAAGGAGAGGGTCAGGATAGAGCACATAACTTCAAGGAAAAGGACAGGATGGAGCGCATACCTACAAGGAAAGGGTCAGGATGGAGCACATAACTTCAAGGAAAGGGACAGGATGGAGCACATAACTTCAAGGAAAGGGACAGTATGGAGCGCATAGCTGCAAGGAAAGAGTCAACACGGAGCACATAACCTCAAGGATAGGCACAGGATGGAGCACATAACTACAATGAGAATGTCAGGATGGAGCACATAACCTCAAGGAGAGGGTCAGGATGGAGCGCATAACCTAAAGGAAAGGGACAGGATGGAGCGCATAACCTCAAGGAAAGGGACCGGATGGAGCGCATAACTACAAGGAGAGGGTCAGGATGGAGCACATTACTACAAACAAAAAGGACAGGATGGAATGCATAACTACAAGGAGAGGGTCAGGATGGAGCACATAACTTCAAGGAAAAGGACAGGATGGAGCGCATAACTACAAGGAGAGGGTCAGGATGGAGCACATAACTACAAGGAGAGGGTCAGGATGGAGCACATGTCCTCAAGGAAAAGGACAGGATGGAGTGCATGACTACAAAGAGTGGGTCAGGATGGAGCACATAACCTCAAGGAAAAGGACAGGATGGAGGGCATAACTACAAGAAGAGGGTCAGGATGGAGCACTTAACTTCAAGTAAAGGGACAGGATGGAGCACATAACTACTAGAAGAGGGTCAGGATGGTGAACATAACCTCAAGGAAAAGGACAAGATGGAGCGGATAACTAGAAGGAGAGGGTCAGTATGGAGCACATTCCTACAAGGAAAAGGACAGGATGGAGCGCATAACTACAAGAAGAGGGTCAGGATGGAGCACATAACTTCAAGGAAAGGGACAGGATGGAGCGCATAACTACAAGGAGAGTCAGCATGGAGCACAAAATGCCAAGGAATGGCACAGGATGGATTACATAACTACAAGGAGAGTGTCAGGATGGAGCACATAACCTCAAGGAGAGGGTCAGCATGGAGCACATAACCTCAAGGAAAGGGACAGGATGGAGCACATAACTACAAGGAGAAGGTCAGGATGGAGAACCTTACTAGAAAGGGAGGGACAGGATGGAACACAACTACAAGGAGAAGGTCAGGATGGAGCACATAACTTCAAGAACAGGGACAGGATGGAGCACATAACTTCAAAGAAAGGGACAGGATGGAGCACATAACCTCAAGGAGAGGGTCAGGATGGAGCACATAACCTCAAGGAAAAGGACAAGATGGAGCAGATAACTACAAGGAGAGAGTGAGGATGACCACATTATTACAAGAAATAGGACAGGATGGAGCGCATAACTACAAAGAGAGTGTCAGGATGGAGCACATAACCTCAAGGAAAGGGACAGGATGGAGCACATAACTACAAGGAAGGGTCAGGATGGAGCGCATTACTACAAGGAAAAGGACAGGATGGAACGCATAACTACAAGGAGAGGGTCAGGATAGAGCACATAACTTCAAGGAAAAGGACAGGATGGAGCGCATACCTACAAGGAAAGGGTCAGGATGGAGCACATAACTTCAAGGAAAGAGACAGGATGGAGCACATAACTTCAAGGAAAGGGACAGTATGGAGCGCATAACTGCAAGGAAAGAGTCAGCACGGAGCACATAACCTCAAGGATAGGCACAGAATGGAGCACATAACTACAATGAGAATGTCAGGATGGAGCACATCAAGAAAGAAAAGTTGCGCCAAGCTGTACAATTAAGGCACGGGGTGGGTGGCTGCGTCCCCTGCTCACCTGGTCCTGTTGTGCCGACCGCACAACAGGTTGAAGAGCTGTGGGGAAGCCGCTGGAGCTCACGCTGGCTTGAATCTTGATATGGTCCGAGTGGACCGCCGGTGTCCGGTGCACGTGACCAGGGAGGGAGAGCTTTGGTGTGACGTTTGCAGGATCCTGGTGCTGGGCTGCTGCTGATCACTCTTCCCGCAGGGAAGTGAGTGTGTGGCCGAAAATAAGAAAGTGATATAATCAGCGCTCAAGCAACGCCAGGACACTGCTGTAGCAAGTAATACCTTTAGGCTTTATTCAATCAATATGTAGAACCAGTCTCCACAACGCGTTTCGACGCAGCAGGCGTCTTTATCAAGTGGTTGCCGGGATTCTCCATAACAATTACTTATATACACACACAATTAAAAATAGGGGAGGGGGGGGAGGGAATAATACACCGGTATATTACAATCTAAGAAATGGATCCTAAAGGGGATCAGTTGATCTCCAAAGAGCAGCAACCTGTGCAAATAATTAATATAAAATAATTGATATAAGATAATTAAGTGCCATTCCAACTAAAATAATAATATGACATTTACAATTATATATATATAAATATAAAACAATTATAAAGTATTAGATACCGACATATATCATATAAATGTAAACATATAACAGTTATTATAAAGACTCGGTCTGTAAATTAATTAATATCCAAAATTTGTATATATAATATTAATAACAATATTAAAAATATTAAAAAAGTTAAAAATCTTATAAAAAATTATTAAAATATGATTAAGAACCAGATTAGAAACCAGATTAAAAAGTACTTTCCACAGTGTTTTTAAGACCTTCTGGTTGCAGGGTGCCCATTTTAAAAATCCAGAAGGATTCTCTTCTGTTAAGGGTATGTATTTTATCTATAACTTCGTCCCCTATTTGTTCAATGATCGTCAAGCATAGTTTAGTGGGGTCCCTATTGTGCGCCAGATCAAAATGCTTTGAAACACTGTGATTGGGAAATCCAATGCTTATGTTGTATCTATGTTTATTTAACCTTGCCCTCATACTTTGATTGCTCCTCCAGATTCGTGATTTACTTATTAGAGTGCGCCTGCGGCCAACAATATATCGGCAGGACCACTCAAAGTATGAGGGCAAGGTTAAATAAACATAGACACAACATAAGCATTGGATTTCCCAATCACAGTGTTTCAAAGCATTTTGATCTGGCGCACAATAGGGACCCCACTAAACTATGCTTGACGATCATTGAACAAATAGGGGACGAAGTTATAGATAAAATACATACCCTTAACAGAAGAGAATCCTTCTGGATTTTTAAAATGGGCACCCTGCAACCAGAAGGTCTTAACAACACTGTGGAAAGTACTTTTTAATCTGGTTTCTAATCTGGTTCTTAATCATATTTTAATAATTTTTTATAAGATTTTTTAACTTTTTTAATATTTTTAATATTGTTATTAATATTATATATACAAATTTTGGATATTAATTAATTTACAGACCGAGTCTTTATAATAACTGTTATATGTTTACATTTATATGATATATGTCGGTATCTAATACTTTATAATTGTTTTATATTTATATATATATAATTGTAAATGTCATATTATTATTTTAGTTGGAATGGCACTTAATTATCTTATATCAATTATTTTATATTAATTATTTGCACAGGTTGCTGCTCTTTGGAGATCAACTGATCCCCTTTAGGATCCATTTCTTAGATTGTAATATACCGGTGTATTATTCCCTCCCCCCCCTCCCCTATTTTTAATTGTGTGTGTATATAAGTAATTGTTATGGAGAATCCCGGCAACCACTTGATAAAGACGCCTGCTGCGTCGAAACGCGTTGTGGAGACTGGTTCTACATATTGATTGAATAAAGCCTAAAGGTATTACTTGCTACAGCAGTGTCCTGGCGTTGCTTGAGCGCTGATTATATCACTTTCTTATTTTCAGGATGGAGCACATAACCTCAACGAGAGGGTCAGGATGGAGCACATAACCTCAAGGAAAGGGACAGGATGGAGCGCATAACCACAAGGAAAGGGACTGGATGGAGTGCATAACTACAAAGAGTGGGTCAGGATGGAGCACATAACCTCAAGGAAAAGGACAGGATGGAGGGCATAACTACAAGAAGAGGGTCAGGATGGAGCACTTAACTTCAAGTAAAGGGACAGGATGGAGCACATAACTACTAGAAGAGGGTCAGGATGGTGCACATAACCTCAAGAAAAAGGACAAGATGGAGCGGATAACTACAAGGAGAGGGTCAGTATGGAGCACATTACTACAAGGAAAAGGACAGGATGGAGCGTATAACTACAAGAAGAGGGTCAGGATGGAGCACATTACTACAAACAAAAAGGACAGGATGGAATGCATAACTACAAGGAGAGGGTCAGGATGGAGCACATAACTTCAAGGAAAAGGACAGGATGGAGCGCATAACTACAAGGAGAGGGTCAGGATGGAGCACATAACTACAAGGAGAGGGTCAGGATGGAGCACATAACCTCAAGGAAAAGGACAGAATGGAGTGCATGACTACAAAGAGTGGGTCAGGATGGAGCACATAACCTCAAGGAAAAGGACAGGATGGAGGGCATAACTACAAGAAGAGGGTCAGGATGGAGCACTTAACTTCAAAGAAAGGGACAGGATGGAGCACATAACCTCAAGGAGAGGGTCAGGATGGAGCCCATAACCTCAAGGAAAAGGACAAGATGGAGCAGATAACTACAAGGAGAGAGTGAGGATGGACCACATTATTACAAGAAATAGGACAGGATGGAGCGCATAACTACAAGGAGAGTGTCAGGATGGAGCACATAACCTCAAGGAAAGGGACGGGATGGAGCACATAACTACAAGGAGAGGGTCAGGATGGAGCACATAACCTCAAGGAAAAGCTCAAGATGGAGCGCATAACTACAAGAAGAGGGTAAGGATGGAGCACATAACTTCAAGGAAAGGGACAGGATGGAGCGCATAACTACAAGGAGAGAGCCAGCATGGAGCACATAATCTCAAGGAAAGGCACAGGATGGAGTACATAACTACAAGGAGAGTGTCAGGATGGAGCACATAACCTCAAGGAAAGGGACAGGATGGAGAACATTACTAGAAAGGGAGTGACAGGATGGAACACAACTACAAGGAGAGGGTCAGGATGGAGCACATAACCTCAAGGAGAGGGACAGCATGGAACACATAATCTCAAGGAAATGCACAGGATGGAGTACATAACTACAAGGAGAGTGTCAGGATGGAGCACACAACCTCATGGAAAGGGACAGGATGGAGTACATAACTACAAATGGAGGGTTAGGATGGAGAACATTACTAGAAAGGGAGGGTCAGGATGGAACACAACTACAAAGAGAGGGTCAGGACGGAGCACATAACCACAAAGAGAGAGACAGGATGGAGCACTTAACTTCAAGGAAAATTACAGGATGGAGCGCATAACTACAAGGAGAGGGTCAGGATGGAGCACATTGCTACAAGGAAAAGGACAGGATGGAACGCATAACTACAAGGAGAGGGTCAGGATAGAGCACATAACTTCAAGGAAAGGAACAGAATGGAGTGCATAACTACAAGGAGAGGGTCAGGATGGAGCTCATAACTACAAGGAGAGGGTCAGGATGGAGCACATAACTTCAAGGAAAGGGACAGAATGGAGCGCATAACCTCAAGGAAAAGGACAGGATGGAGTGCATGACTACAAAGAGTGGGTCAGGATGGAGCACATAGCCTCAAGGAAAAGGACAGGATGGAGGGCATAACTACAAGAAGAGGGTCAGGATGGAGCACTTAACTTCAAGTAAAGGGACAGGATGGAGCACATAACTACTAGAAGAGGGTCAGGATGGTGCACATAACCTCAAGGAAAAGGACAAGATGGAGCGGATAACTACAAGGAGAGGGTCAGTATGGAGCACATTACTACAAGGAAAAGGACAGGATGGAGCGTATAACTACAAGAAGAGGGTCAGGATGGAGCACATAACTTCAAGGAAAGGGACAGGATGGAGCGCATAACTACAAGGAGAGTCAGCATGGAGCACATAATAATCAAGGAATGGCACAGGATGGATTACATAACTACAAGGAGAGTGTCAGGATGGAGCACATAACCTCAAGGAGAGGGTCAGCATGGAGCACATAACCTCAAGGAAAGGGACAGTATGGAGCACATAACTACAAGGAGAGGGTCAGGATGGAGAACCTTACTAGAAAGGGAGGGACAGGATGGAACACAACTACAAGGAGAAGGTCAGGATGGAGCACATAACTTCAAGGACAGGGACAGGATGGAGCACATAACTTCAAAGAAAGGGACAGGATTTAGCACATAACCTCAAGGAGAGGGTCAGGATGGAGCACATAACCTCAAGGAAAAGGACAAGATGGAGCAGATAACTACAAGGAGAGAGTCAGGATGGACCACATTATTACAAGAAAAAGACAGGATGGAGCGCATAACTACAAGGAGAGTGTAAGGATGGAGCACATAACCTCAAGGAAAGGGACAGGATGGAGCACATAACTACAAGGAGACGGTCAGGATGGAGCACATAACCGCAAGGAAAAGCTCAAGATGGAGCGCATAACTACAAGAAGAGGGTCAGGATGGAGCACATAACTTCAAGGAAAGGGACAGGATGGAGCACATTACTAGAAAGGGAGTGACAGGATGGAACACAACTACAAGGAGAGGGTCAGGATGGAGAACATAACCTCAAGGAGAGGGACAGCATGGAACACATAATCTCAAGGAAATGCACAGGATGGAGTACATAACTACAAGGAGAGTGTCAGGATGGAGCACACAACCTCATGGAAAGGGACAGCATGGAGTACATAACTACAAATGGAGGGTTAGGATGGAGAAAATTACTAGAAAGGGAGGGTCAGGATGGAACACAACTACAAGGAGAGGGTCAGGACGGAGCACATAACCACAAAGAGAGAGACAGGATGGAGCACATAACTTCAAGGAAAATTACAGGATGGAGCGCATAACTACAAGGAGAGGGTCAGGATGGAGCACATTACTACAAGGAAAAGGACAGGATGGAACGCATAAACTACAAGGAGACCGTCAGAGCAGAGCACATAATCTCAAGATACGCACAGGATGGAGCACATAACTACAATGAGAGTGTCAGGATGGAGCACATAACCTCAAGAAGAGGGTCAGGATGGAGCGCATAACCTCAAGGAAAGGGACAGGATGGAGTGCATAAGTACAAGGAGAGAGGACAGGATGGAGCATACTACAAGAAAGAGACAGGAAGGAACACATAGCTCAAGGAAAGGTACAGGATAGAGCACATAACTACAAGGAAAAGGTAAGGATGGAGCACATAACTACAAGGAGAGGGTCAGGATGGAGCACATAACTACAAGGAGAGGGTCAGGATGGAGCACATAACCTCAAGGAAAGGACAGTATGGAGCAATATACAAGGAGAGGGTCAGGATGGAGCACATAACTCAAGGAAAGGACAGGATGGAGTGCATAAGTACAAGGAGAGGGTCAGGATGGAGCACATAACTCAAGGCAAAGAACAGGAAGGAAGCCATAGCTACAAGGAGAGGGTCAGATAGAGCACATAACTTCAAGGAAAAGGACAGGATGGACACATAACTACAAGGAGAGGTCAGGATGGAGCACATAACTATCAAGGATAGGTCAGGATGGAGCACATAACCTCAAGGAAAAGGACAGGATGGAACGCATAACTACAAGAGAGGGTCAGGATAGAGCACATAACTTCAAGGAAAAGGACAGGATGGAGCGCATACTACAAGGAAAGGCTCAGGATGGAGCACATAACTTCAAGGAAGGGACAGGATGGAGCACATAACTTCAAGGAAAGGACAGTATGGAGCGCATAACTGCAAGGAAAGAGTCAGCACGGAGCACATAACCTCAAGGATAGGCACAGGATGGAGCACATAACTACAAGAGAAGTCAGGA
>JARQOC010000008.1:57250801-57283731 GCA_033576535.1 Allobates femoralis | reverse complement strand
GCAAAAAATCGGGCTCAATCGGAACCGACATAAATCGGATGGCAGTTAGGCCAAATCCGATCCGATCAGTGCCCATAGGATAACATGGGGGCCAAATCGCATCCGTGGCTGTCTGTTTCACAATGGATCACCACGGATCCCAGAAATTCTCAATGTGAAAACACCCTTAAAGGGACGCGCCTGCTCGTCACAGACGCCGCGAGGAACGACCCTCTGTCGTGGATTTTGTAAGTTTGAAAACTAATTTATTCTACTCCTATGTTACTATAAAAGTTCAGACAGGGATGGTTTAGATAGTACTGTAAGGCTGCAGGGACAGGTATTAAGAGGTTAGGAACCTGATTTTGGGTGCCAGGTTCACTTTAAGACCCAGTTACACACACAGATAATTGTGCAGAGATTGTTCGCAGATCTCTGGTTGTAGTGAAATCATGGACACATTGTTACATTTGTACACAGCCACAAAATGGAACAATGTGTCCATGATTTCACTGCAACCAGAGATCTGCGGACAATCTCTGCACAATTATCTGTGTGTGTTAGGCCACGTGGACACGTTGAGTATTTGATGAGTTTTTTACCTCAGGATTTGTAGCCAAAACCAGGAGTGGATGATTAAATACAGAAGTGATGCAGATGTTTCTATTAAGGCCACGTCACACGTGGCGACATTGCCACCAATTACGTGGCCTATCGGCGGCGACATCGCCCCTGCATCACCTAATGTAAAGGGGCAATGGCGACACCTTTTACTGGTCGCCTGGTTTCAGAGCAGTGCTCTGAGCAGAGATGTGGACACATCGCCTCATGTAAATGGCCGCCAGTGAGCTGAAAGGCGATTGGAGCCATAGGCTCCCATTGTACTTCATAGCCGCTGGGGTTTTGAGAAACCCCGGCGGCGGTGCCGCCTCTCAGCTTGCCAGCCCATCGCCCGCCGCCGCCGACATCTCCGGGGCCGTTGCCAGGTGTGACGGTACACTTAGGCTTTTCCTCTGATTGCTCCACTTCTGGTTTTGTCTACAAATCCTGAGGTAAAATACTCATCAAATAGGCTAGGGTCACATCAACCTTTTTTATTTTGTAACACCTGATCCGGTTTTGAGCTTTCAAAAAGCTCAAAACCGGATCATGAAACACTGCTCATAGGAGTCAATGCTAAAAACCGGATTGCTTCACAAGCAATCCGGTTTCCGTCTCCGGCTCTGCAGCCTGCGTGAAAAATCATGCAGACTGCAGTTTTTGGAGCAGTTTTAGCATCCGCAATGCGGGAACCAGATTGCTCAGGATGTGTAATCCTGAGCAATGCGGTTCCCGCATATACTTTGCTTATCCCGGCTACTGCCGGGATAAGCAAAGTGCTCTGTGTTCTTTAAAAGTTAAAAATTAATAAATAAATGTTTGTTTAATGTCTCTAGGGGGTGCCGAGTTCCCCTAGAGACCTTACACACCCACTCAGGTGGGCTTATCCAGCTATAATCTGTTATGTCCAAAAGCGCCGGGCTCCTCAGAGCGGCGCGCATGACCCCACAAACTGCCCCCCCCCCACCCCGCATCTTTATACTGGCTGTCCCTGCACCCCCTCTTATCCTTTCTAGCCATCCCTTTTGCAGATCCAAACGATTGTGTAAAGTATAAAATAGAGGTTATAATCACCTCCTCTATATGAGTTCTCTGTGTCTGTAAAAATGTCCAAAGGCGGGGCTGTCTGCTGCTCCCTCTGCCTGCTTAGTAATTATGCACGCCCCCTCTCGGCTTGCTGCAGTGCTGAGAGCCTGGCAGCGCCATGAAAGGGGTGTTTGGATCTGCAAAAGGGATGGCTAGAAAGGATAAGAGGGGGTGCAGGGACAGGTACAAAGATACGGGGGGGGCAGTTTGTGGGGTCATGCGCGCCGCTCTGAGGAGCCCGGCGCTTTTGGACATAACAGATTATAGCAGGATAAGCCCACCTGAGTGGGTGTAAGGTCTAAAGGGGACTCGGCACCCCCTAGAGACATTAAACAAACATTTATTTATTAAATAAATAGTTTTAATATACACAGAACAGTTTGCTGATTAGCAAACTATCCGGTAACCGGATTGCTCAGGATTAGGCTGCCTTCAGACTTGCAGATGCATCTGCAGCGTTTTGCAGATGCATCTGCAAGCATCTGCATGCAGACCGCGGCCCCTATGTTTATAATGGAGCGCACGGCGGTCTGCAGATGCTTGCAGACCGCCGTGCGCTCTCATTGCCCGCCATTAGTGATCTGTGCGCAGGCGGATGCCTGCGCACAAATCACACACTCTTGCCCGCACCAGGGACGCGAGATGTTGCGTCCCTGGTGCGGGCGAGAGTGTGTGATTTGTGCGCAGGCGTCCGCCTGCGCACAGATAACTAATGGCGGGCAATGAGAGCGCACGGCGGTCTGCAAGCATCTGCAGACCGCCGTGCGCTCCATTATAAACATAGGGGCCGCGGTCTGCATGCAAATGCTTGCAGATGCATCTGCAAAACGCTGCAGATGCATCTGCAAGTCTGAAGGCAGCCTTACACCTCCTGAGCAATCCGGTTACCGGATTGCGGCTTCAGCAATCCGGTTCCCGGATTGCTGAAGGTATGAAGACAATTGTGTTCACCGCATCCGGATCTGGATGCTGTGAACGCAATTCATGTTTAAAGTGTGACCCTAGCCATACTCAACGTGTGCATGTGGCCTAACTGGGCCTTTACATTTTAAGTGAAGATAAATTTAATTCATGTGCATAGATTTATGGAACCCTGATCCTGCGGCCACCTCAGTAGTCTGTGAACACTGACTACAGCCCTGCGGATCGTCTCCTACCTGCTGGAATGCCCCGCACTTCTTCTCATGAGAAGGCACAACATTCTCATTGTGGCTTGGTGCATGTATGGCATCATGTTGGGCTCAATAATAAAAAAAGCACTACATGTGCTGGCAGAAGGAGCAAGCTCACAGGGCTCTAGTCCGGCATTCATGGACAACCAATATGATTAATGATACAAAAAAAGAGGGCACCACCCTAAGGAGATCACTATAGACACATCAATTAGTAAGACTATTTAAAAGAGAAAAAAAAATGTGTCACACAATAGGATCTGCGCAAAAACTTCATTGATAAGGCTGCTTTTCACATCTGTGATTCTGCCCATTTGCAGCAGATCCGGCAGCTAGCAGTATTTATTTACTTTTTTTGTGTGGCCGTAATCTGGCAAAACCGCACTTGCTGCACTAGACTGCAAATCCCACAGAGAATGAATGGGGCTTGCGACAAGTAGGCCATCACGTGGCAGATGACACAAAATCTGCCGGCTCTGCAGCCAATCAGAAAAAAGGCTGATGTGAAAGGTCCTTAACATAACAGAAAACAACCCACAATCATTAAAAACACTTAAAAAGCCAAAAAAAGGCTTAAAAAAAAGGATCCTAGTAGATATCTAAAATAAAGTGCAGAAATAAATCATCCAATCAGCTCTTGCAATGGAATATACAACTTGTTATATAACAAATTATACTTTAAATAATAATTAAAGACAGAGAATAAATAAGCAAATACAATAAATAGAAAATCTACAGAAGCAGGTGTAAATGTAGTGGTAAAAAAAGGAAAACTCCCGCTGCTGACATCTTCACATCAACACAAAATGTAATTAATTGCACAATCAGATAACCCAAATGATATAATAAAGGCAAGGTAGATAGATATGAAAAGCCATAATGGCGACTTTACACGTCCCGATATCATCGTCCAACTTCGACAAAAAGTCACGTGGTTCGTGCATTGGCGCCAATATCGTTTGTGCGTTGTATGGGGGTAAATGAGCAATGCAACGCAAGAATGAAGCCAAAACGATATTGGGGAAGAATTGTGCAGGCTCTCCAACTGCCCGATATTGGATGGCTGATGTGGCCGGATCGTGCTGTGTGAAAGCCCAACAACGATTTGGAGTACAACTTCCCCTATTCACTCCCATGTTAAATGGTCGTTCCTGGGTCGGCTGTACAAGGGGGCGTAGACATCGCAGTTGCGTTGCCTGCCGATATCGCGCTGTGTAACATCT
This sequence comes from Allobates femoralis, assembly GCA_033576535.1. Taxonomy (NCBI): domain Eukaryota; kingdom Metazoa; phylum Chordata; class Amphibia; order Anura; family Aromobatidae; genus Allobates; species Allobates femoralis. The sequence goes on along the minus strand of JARQOC010000008.1, from coordinate 57,279,671 downwards.
CCTATGCGATCTTGGATTTCATCCACATAAATGCGTGCTCCCGTGCCGTTGTATCCAATATCAAAACGATGTTGGGACGTGTAAAGTGGCCATAAGAGCTGGAATATAAAAGCATGAGAACTTGCCTTGTGGCTTTCTCAAGGACAGAATCCAGTATCACCAACTGGACCACAACATGGCTGCTGGATCTCAACTCTGCTAATCATTTTGCTAAACTCTATTTTTAAGTTATATTTTTGTAAATGTCTTTGTAGCAAAGTGAAAATGTAATCAATAAATGATGCCTTAGAATACTCCTAATGAGTTGTCAGAAATGTCGACAAACCAATAAGTGTATACATAGACTCGTGTAAATCTGCATTTCTTTGTGCGCTTTAGGTGTGAGCATATGGTTCATCTGTGGATGTTTTGATCTACAGACGTCTGATGATCGCATCATGAGACACAAGCAAATATCTTACTAGACAGCAATACATTACCTGTGCCAAGGAGCTACTCTGTCTACACGAGCAATCTCATGCAAACAAACATAAAATTAGCCTGTCTATACATACTTTCCAAAGACAGTACACACACCTGTGCCTTTATATATAGCAGTCTGTGAATGTCACTACACACTCGTGTCTCTATACATACCAGTCTGTGAATGTCACTACATACAGGGGTGGACCTACCATGGTGCAGCTGGTTCAGCTGCACCAGGATCCCGACCGGCTAGGGGGCCCCTCAAGCCTGCAGGGGGGCCTCCAGCCGACCCCCATGATCCTGTGTCGGAGGAGAGGAGGTTAACTGAGAGAGGGTACCTGCTTCCCTTGGCTGATCCTGCCCCCCCCCTCTCCACTGCCGCCCCGGCTCCCAGGACTGCAATGCACGGCTCGGCGCAGGTAGGAGCCGCAACACCTACAGCATCTTACCCCCCCTTCCCGCTCCTCACCGGCAGCTGCTACACCAGGGCCCTCCACACTTGTGTCTCTATACATAACTGCCTGCGAATGTCACTACACACTTTTGTATCTCTCTTGTATCAGCTTCTGTTATATATTTTCATACAAATATCTTTATATTCTTGTCTTTTGTCACAATATGCTGGAAGTACACATTTGCGTTATGACCCTAGCCTGACACAAGCGCTAAATACTTAAAAATTTCAGCCGCACCACATAGCGTTAACGCTGTGCGCTGCCAGCCAATGGACCCCATAGAAACCCGATGTTTATGGCTAGGGTCACACTTGGGAGCCTGCATCCAGTAACTGATGCATTACTGGATCCAGTTTTTCCCCTTGTCTGTTTGGAGGCATTTTTACCAGATCAGGTACCTGATGGTAGCTATATGTACCATCAGGTACTGGATCAGGTTCCCATAGGGTCCCATGTTAAAAAACTGATGAGGTTTTGCTAAAAAGTCAAAAAATGTTGCAGACCCTATTAAAACCTGACTTCTCAAAAACTGGATCCAGTAGACAGATTGCACTTTGGCAAACAATTGTTAACATTGGAGTCTATGGGTCAGGTACCTGATCAGGTTTTCAGGATGAAAAACTGGATCCAGTAACTGGATTGCAAACGCAAGTGTGACCCTAGCCTATCTTACCAGCCGGCTCCTCACAAAGCTCCAGGATGTGCGCTTTTGGACAGTGCACAGGAAAACGTTGGAGGACACGTTTCCTGTGCGCTCAGCTAAAGAACATTTCCTGGAGCTTTGTGTGGAGCCGGCTGCTAAGGTAAACATTGGGTTTCTATGGGCTTCGTTGCCTGGTAGCTTATAGCGTTAGCGCTATTCACTGCGGGTGAAATTTCTAAGTATCTAGCGCTTGCATCATTCTAGGGTCATAACACAAGTGTAACCCTAGCCTAAGAGTCATTATGCTGCAAGGAAAGTAAAGCAGCATCTCATTATGGACACAATTAAAAAAAGATAGATCAGACAAATGAGCTGAATATATAAATGAGATATAGTGTGGCAAAGCTACATACATAGTTAGTGATACATATATTTTATATAATCAACTAGTGATTTCACAGTCAAACTAGCAATTTCCCTAATGGCTGACTAACCACACAGTGTAACTGCTTCTGTGATAGCATTCTGACAGCAACTAGATGGTACATGACTATTCATATGTGTTCAGACTTTGTCGCAATCATGCAATTTTATATAATATATAGTGATGTTCTTCGTCTGCATATATTAGACCATTATAAATGCATTGCGGTACATCTTTTATACTTTATACACTTGAAATCCAAGAAAAGAGACAAGACATTGAGATAAGAGGCAACCTACTCTTAGGCTATGTTCACACTGGACGTTTTTGGTGCTGCATTTTTTTTTTTACGCTGCACCAAAAAGGGATCACTCACTGCGTCAACAAAGTATGCCAGCAAAACTAATGGGATTTTCAATTTGCTGTGCAGACATCAGCGTTTTTGACTTCTGCATTAGTGTTGCAGAAAGCGCATCCCGATAATAAAGAGCATGTTAATTAGTTCTCGGTTTTTCTGGTGCGCTTTCTGCACCATTAACATGCAATTACTGACCATCCCCAGCGATGTCTTCCTTCCGGGCATCGGCAGGACTTGTGGGTACGGTACTAACAGGACCTGCCCATGTGACTCAGTCTGAGGGTCACATGGTGCTAAGTCCAGTTGTGGAGCCCACTGGGACAGAGTACTCGGTACCGGATCGGGGTATCATGGGGGTTATCATGGCAGTTATCATGGCGGTCTTGGTCCGGACCGTGTCCTGAGCCCACAAGTAAAGGTTGGGGGTTATTTACAGGGAGTAGAGCCGTGATGCCACCCATGGTATGAGGTCAAGGTGACCACCGCTGCTGCAGAACCTCCGGGGATGATGGTTGACAGCCTGTGATTGATGGCTCTCCACAGGCAGAGCCTGGTTTCCCGGGGCAGTAATGATGATAACAGTTTGTGAGGGAGAGTAGGGCTCGAGCGCAAGGATTACACAGACTCACGGTTTTGTAGTTTTCTCAAGTCTTTACTGCAGATGGTATTCATTAGATATTGTCCACTGAGTCTGTACCGGGGCCGGGTTGCTCCCACCCTGGCCGGGTCCTTGGCTTTCTACTCCTGACCCCGCCGTGTTGCTTCGCTGTGGTACAGTGAAGATATATAATTTTCACTTATCCGGTGTTTTCTGTGCTGCTTGTGTCAGGCACAATTGCGGATCCGATATCCGGTCTTTGCGCTTCTCCGGGGTGAGTTTACGGTAACTCCGAGTTCCCGGGTGTGTTCCTCTGCTTCTCCTATTCCTCAGACCCTGGCTGGCCTGGAACTGGACAGTGGACCGTGGGGTGAGCCTAATGCAGCCCTTTTACACACAGGTCCTTTCCCTCAGTCCTCTCAGGAACTGAACTAACTCCACTTCCTCTCCACCCAGAATATATAGGGAAGCAGCTTTAGCTCCCCCTTCTGGCCTGGAGGCGCTAGTGTAATGGGTTGTGTGGGGATTTAACCCTTGGTGATGTTACTGTGGCACATTAACCCCTGGGGTGCACATTATCAGTACTCTTATTGCTCACAGGTCCTGCCAGGCCCGGAAAGCAGACATCGCCAGGGCTCACTGTGGGATTTCTGGGAAGAGTAAGAAAGTGTGTGTGTGTGTCTCTGTGTGTCTGTCTGCGTCCCCAGAAAATAGAGGGAAAAAAGCAACACAAACGGATGATGCTTTTTAGTGCTTTTTTGCAAAAAGAGGGTAGGTGTTTGGTGCAGAGACTGCACGTGTCTCTTTCCTAACCGTCCTTCTCAGATACTTCTCAGACAGCGTCTCCTCGCTGTCACTCAGGCACCTGACTTCTGTGTTCCAGCCCCTCCGCTCATCTCCCACTCTTTCTCTGCTTCCCACACTTTTTATACCTGGGTTATTCCAACTGCACAGTTCAGAAAGGGGCGACGATGCTGGCTAGTCCACAAAACACAGCACCCCTACAAGTATATGACAGGGGCAGGGGGCTTACATGTAAGCACCACTCCAGTGCTGAAAAAAACCTCTAGAGTGGTGATTTAAGGTCATATTTTAATCCATATGCAGTATGTAATATCATCATAATATGCTGAACTATAGCAAGCTGTAGTGAATCTGAGGTCTCCACTTAATCCCATGCACTTTCTGCATCTCTCCAGGACACTCTGAGTTCCAAAGTAAAAAAATACATTCCACCAACTTTACACTCCCATTATTAGCTCAACAAGGGAAAAATGTTGCCAGACACAGCTACAGTGACTCAAAGTAAGACTGGAGGAATATAAAGGAAGAATTATGTCTTCCTATAATTTCATGTTTTCACTCACCTCCTGGAGATTACCAGCCTCCGGTCAGTATAGTAGAATGATCTAAATAACCTTTATCCTCATCTGCAAAACATTCACTGTTACATGGAAAAATCCCACACACAAAACTGTCTGGCATTACTGTCATACATATACAGTTCACATCTCTCACTTCCATTGTGAGACACATACATTCTGACTAATACGTGCTGTGAAATACATTTACACACTGGACTGAAAATGAACTTGTTTCATGTTCAATGCTCCCAGATGGAGAGAAATTGTTCTACTTAATGTCATTTACAGGGTCAAAAATTGGGAGGTGAACCCATATATCACAGTGATAATCTGCTAGTCTATCCCATAACAAAGTACTGTTCAAACGTATTCTACCAGGGTCTCATCAGACAGAGCAAAATAATTCCTGGGACTCATCAGACAAATTATGATAATAGCCAAGCCTCATGAGAAAGATGAAATAATGCCAGGGTATCATCAGGCAGACCAATATAATGTGCTGACCAAACCAGACAGACCAAGATAATACCCTGGGCTCACCGACAGACCAAGGTAATGCCGAGGCCTAATCAGGCAGACTGAGATAATGCCTGGACCTTACCAGATAGACTAAGATAAATCACGAAGCTCACCAGACAGACTAAGATAATGACCAGGCTAACAGGCACACAGCTTATGACTGACCTTAGTGACAGACAAGATAATACCGGCTTACCAAACAGACTAGATAATACAGACAGCAAGATAATGCCCAGGCAGACCAAAGTATTGCTGGGACCTTACCAGGCAACCAAGATAATACCCGGAGCTCAGCAGAAAGACCAAGTAATCTAAGGCTTACAGACAGACCAAAGTAATACCCAGGTAACAGGCAGACAAGATAATACCTGGCCTCAGCAGACAGACCAAAGGGTAATGCCAGGCCTATCAGGCAGACTGAGATAATGCTGACCTTACCAGACAGACTAAGATAAATCATGAAGCTCACCAGAAGACTAAGATATGACCAGGCTAACAGAGACCAGCTTATGACGGACCTTAGTAGCAGACTAAGATATACAACAGACAAGATAATGCCGGAGCTCAGCAGACAGACCAAGTAATGCCTAAGGCCTACCAGACAGACCAAGGTAATGCCCAGGAGTAAAGCAGACCAGATATACTGGGCCTCAGCAGAAAGACCAAGATAATACCTGGGCCTTACCAAACAGAGCAAGGTAAAGCCTGGTCCTTACCAGACAGAACAATATAATGCCCACCAGGCCTAACCAGGCAGACCAAGGTAATGCTCAAGGCATTACCAGGCAGACCGAGATAATGTTTGGCCTCAACAACCAGACAATTGTGAAGCCTAGGCCTCATCCTTTGTAGTGGACGTTTAGATAAAAATTCAAACTATTACTTAATCTTTTTTTCTCCAATATAACATTACAAAATGAGTCATTTATGTAGCTAAATAGAATATTGCTGCAGCCATAAAAAGTACTGTGCAGCATATGATCACTTCTATGTAAATTGCCTATCCAGCTGCACCTCACCAATAACTAATGGATGCTTCACAGTTTGAGAAGCACTGCTCTGACAAGTAATATGCCTTTACTTTATATGGTACCATAGGTATGTGGAGCCCCACTGATCTGGCAGCCACCGGCAGTACTGCACTCCTCCATTAGCGGGAGGGTAGTGCTCCTGCTCTCTGAATTGGGACGGTGAAGTTGATACCCGACACTGCAACACACACGTAGGACCACGGCAGGGAGGGTGGGCGGTTCTGGGAGGGTGGGCCCAGTCTCAGAGAGGGGGACACGGGTGAGGAAGTATAGAGGAGTTTTGAGGAGGACAGCAAAGGAGTAGGAAGTCAGAGTGGGAGTCGAGAGGTGTGGAGATGTTAGCTCCCACGGGCTGGGCATAGTCACGCTCGCCCCGGGAGGAAAAGACAAAAGGGTGAAGAAGAGAGAAGGAGCCCTTGGGGTGTGGACAAAGGCAAAGATCATCCCCGCACACCTGTATCTGGCAGGGGAACAGAGGGGTCGGCCCTGAACACGGAACGGGGATCCATACCCAAAACATTGAAACCAGAGGCCATAAGGTCCTAAAGGGGAACTGTGGCCCAACAACCCGGCATACCTCAGAGAAGGCAGCCGTTCCAAGGCTCGGCACTAGGAAGCGTGCCAATCAATGCCTGAGGCTGTCGGTACCTGAGCTCTTTGCATGGAGGCGCTGACAAAAGAAGCAAGACAAGCCAGAGGTGCTGAGTGTAGAGAGAGAGAGAGAGACAGGAACACCTAGGGGTCTCGACGACACTGTCTCGGTTCTTGAGAAACAGCCTGACCGGAGAGTGGCAGAGGGAAGCACCTGGCGGCCTGGTTAAAATGTCAAAGTAAAAGGTACAAATCTCCAATTGAAGTGTGTGAGACTTTTTTTTGCGGTGCCAACGGCTGCAGAGGCCACTTGAGACACCGAGGTGCTCATGATCCCATGAACACCGGCCAAGAATGAACTGACTTCACTAACCATTGCCCTGGGGACCGCTCTATGCCGTGGGGAGCGAAACCATCTAAGCTGCCAGTCATCGTCCCCAGAGGTTCTGTCGCAGTGGCAGTCGTACTGGTCGCATACCGCAGGTGGCATCACGAATATCCCTTTTCCCAATCCCCGTCAGTGAAGCCCAGCATCCATTTATTAAATCACACTGCCAGGGCCATGGAGCCAGGTCGCCGCCGTGACATCCCCTGAATGCAAAAGGACCGTAACAACCAGCCCAGTTCTGAGTAACCCCATTGCCCTGGAGCGGGCTTGTCATGTACAGTAGTTTGCAACTTATACAAAACTGAAGAACTTAATTGTGCGTACAGACATTCTTGCTAAGGAGAAAGAAGTACATCTAAATAGATTATAAGATTTCCTTAATGAAACAACCATTTAAAGAGGTTGTTGCAAGTTAGGAAGTCATCGCCTAACTATACGATAGAGGATAACTTTCAAACACTGGGGGTTAGAGTGCTAGGACTTCCATCCCAATAGGGCTGTGAACAGCCCTGTGTGAGTAAGGCAGTGGTCGGTCATGCACACCTCCATTCATTCTTAATGAAAGTGACAGAGATCAGCTGAACGCTATGTTCGGCTATCTCCAGTGGTCACATGAAGATTGGATGGAGCAGAATGGTGAATAGTAGGCTACTGCTTAATTCACATGGGACTTCCAAACTTGGTGCAACCTCTTTTAAGCACTTTGCAAATTCTTTTGTCCGCTGGCTATATATTATCTGGTTACTGATTATCCTCTTGGAAAATAGAGGTCAATGTATTTTTGGGGGGTTTGATTCATGTAGTTTTTGACTATTCAAACTTTTGCCAAACTATTATTCAGTATAAGAGACAAATTGTGACTTCTGACACTGTCACATAAACTAACAGATCTATGATCCTTTCTGTCTAATTTCGTCATTGAATAGAAAAAATATTAGAGTACTGATATGAAATATATTAAACAGGCACTATGGTTAGCATAATTGTATGCTTACTTTTTTTGGAATTGACACTTCTAGGTGACCAGTTTGCTATGGTAAGAAAGCATACTTTCCTAGGCATTTTATAAAGTAATTATACAACATTTTACAGTCCCTACCTTTATGTGCCAAAAAAAATCTTATAAGTCTGCTCTTATGGAAGCCCATTCATTTATCTGAACATCTATCAGATAGGCTTCAATATTTTAATGGAATCCATTAAAGGGGATATCTTGTCACACTGCGGCTAGGATATGGCCCCAATCTCTTATCGGCAGGTGTCTGAATCAAGTAATAGTTGTGCCAGCAAAGTGCTTTGCCATTTCATCTTCTAGATTTTCCAGACAGCTGAATGCACCAGAGTATCCAACAAATCTCCTCCTAACGAAACCCAAGGAAGTTATGACACAACCCATTCACTTCCAATATTTTACTGTTTAAAAAATCTGAACAAAATGTTGCTGTTTTCTCCCGATGTGCCTTTTCAACACCAAAATGAGTGTCTGTTTACTTGAGGTTACAAATATCGGGGACAAAAAATAGCTCACCTGCCTTCTGTAAAAAGGCAATGTTCTAACGCATAGAAATTAGGGAAGCAGTTCATCCAGTGACCAGTGTCATGTTCTCAAATCAGACGATCGTCGTTCGCTAACCTGCTGCATCATTGTGTGTGACACCGCGATAACGATCACATTTGCGATTTCTGGGATCATGAAACCAATCCCGTAGGCGTGCCATGGCGTTGTGTTTTCCACGCCCCGTGTGTGCCGATTGGTGGTCACTAGTGCGTTCCGATTGGCTGGTGTTGGTTATGGGAAAGGCGCCATATTTGCTGATCCGTGCTTTGATAAGTAGACTCATTGACTTGTTTATTCTTTACACTATCATTAAACACATTTAAACAAGGAGACTCATTGAAGTCGCCATCTTTTTCTGTAGGCGTTTAGCTACTCGCGTGTGCACGCAAATATACAATTGGTGTAACGATACATTTGAGCAGTCCAATATATATATATATGTATGTGCTTATGTTGATTCCTTTTTTTTTTTTTAAATGTAGGAGGCAACATGTGCACCATATCTAAATAAATATACACATACAGCAACCTTCAGAACTTCATTGGTCATGTATGTCTGCCACATTGGTACCTAAAGTATGTCAACATATATGATTTAAATTCAGAGATGCAAAGTACATACCACATTGTGGCCATCTTTCCAGACAAGGCTGACCAATGGTAACGCAGTTGTGGCCACCAATCGGAGTTGTAGGGGCGCGGGAAAACACAATCTGGCACACCTAGCTCCTAGCCTGTGTCACAAACTACGCCCGCATTGAGGTTGGAGTCATTCACATAGTTGCCGAGTAAGGGTACTTTCACATTAGCGTTTATTTGAAATCGCGGCAGATGCGGTGAAAAAACGCATCTGCCGTCGATTACCGCATACCGGCTGCACTTGCGGCACGGTTGCGGCACAGTTGCGGCAAGCCCCATACAATGTATAGGCGGGCTTGCGGCAAGTGCGGTTTTGGCACTTGCGGCAGGTGCGGCGCGAAAACCGCGGCTGACACGTTTTTTTTCGCGGCCGCACCTGCTGCAAGTGCCAAAACCGCACTTGCTGTACCTGCCGCAAGCCCGCCTATACATTGTATGGGGCTTGCCGCAACCGTGCCGCAAGTGCAGCTGTATGCGGTACTCGCGGCATATGCGGTTTTCACGCATTGCCGCGATTCAAATAAACACTAATGTGAAAGTACCTTAACAGAGTGATAATGACCGCCAAGAATGTTGGCTGTATCGTTCCAGCGATTTCTGGATCGCTGGATTGTGTGCGTCGTTCACGATATCCCGCCATGTGACATCTCACAACGATCTCAAAAATGTCCTAACGACCGCGCTCCGTGAGATCGTTGTGAGATCGTTATGCATGAAGCGTGTACGGTACCTTTAGGCTACATTCAGATGTGTGTTTTTTTTTTCTTCTGTGCGTTTTTAGCTGAAAACAGAGCTGTGAAAAAAATGCACCCAAAAACTGATCGTTAACAAACGTTTTTTGATCATTTTGTGTGCTGCTTTTTTTTCCCATTTTAAAGGTCTCCTATGGGAAAAAGGTGGAGAAAAAAGCAGCACAAATGTACATGTACAATGTCATTTTCAAAAACGGAGCGCTCTTAAAGTGAACAAATCAGATCAATTTAGAAGAGCGCAGTCTGAATGGTAAAAATGAAAACCCATAGACTTTGCTGGGGTGTCATTTGAGTGATCCATTTTTTTGCAGTGCACTGCAAAAAACGGATAAAAAAATGCACTGTTGCCTAATTCTTGTCAAAGTGGAGTGTCCATGCAAATTCAGCACTGGTAGCACTGATTGGGAATTATAGGAACACATCCCAAACTATTAATATTCAATTATCAATATATATATTGAGGAATGACTGATTGTACAATACAAAAATATAAAAAGGAGCTCCAAAATTGTTATTTTATGGGGAATGTAAGTATTTACTAAAATAGACACGTCATGAGAGCTATTTTATCAGTCACCTGCCTGATCCCTTTGTCCCCAAACAACATCTTGGTAGACTCCAAACACATCCGATGGTTGGCCCTGACTAAATTAGTGAGATCCACTGACTTTAATCCAAATTGTAAATCCTGTCAGTCTATGCTAGGGTGGTTTGCAGCTAAGCTAAAGGGTCCATTACATGCTGCGATATCGCTAACGATATCGTTGCAACATCACCGGTTTTGTGATGTTGCAGCGACCTCGTAGCAAAGTCGCTGTGTATGACATGTACCAACGACCAGCGATCAGCTCGCTGATTGTTAGTACGGTAAATGGCCATGACCATTTTTCCGTCGTTGGTCTGCCACTGTCACGCATGCATCGGCGTGTGTGACATCAGGAGACCAGCAATCAACGACCTCCCAGCCGATGCCCAGTGCCGCACAGTACACGCTGGGACATGGTAACCAGGGTAAACATCGGGTAACTAAGCGCAGCACTATGCTTAGTTACCAGATGTGTAGCATGGTTACCAGCGTTCTCGCTGGGAGTCTGCCTGTGTGACACTCACCAGCGATCATATAGCGATGTCCCAGCGATCCTGATCGTTGGTCAGATTGCTGGGACATCGCAGCGTGTAACTTGGCCTTAACTGTTCAGGAGGCTTAACGGCTTCAATAATATAAATGAATCAAGTTATACATTATCTTATATACAATAGCCATTCATATAAAAATATCATATGGCCATTGCATGCTATGGTCTTACTGGTCTGTTCACTCATGAAACACCATGCTATGGATATTGCTTCTTGAAGATGTGCAGTCACTTTATTTCATTTCATTCTATATGTTTAGGATACAGATTTTTGGCATGTGCACAAATGTGTTATATGTATCATTAATATTGAACTTGTCCGTGCATTGCTGCCCATTAGCCATATTAAGCATTCCAAATGAATTGGTAAAGATGTGCTAGAATGACAATTTAACACAAATAGGGTCTTATATGAAACACTGGGTAAAGTGATAATGGAGGAGTTCACCTTATGTGGTTGTGACCTACCCCAGGGCCTTGGGGTACCCTGGTCCAGTCGGTTGCAGTGGAGGATGTCACGGGTGGCTTGCCCGAGCCCATGGCCCTGGTGGTCGCTGAAAAATGTGTAAAAAGGGGAAAATAAAATAAAACAAAGTCTCGTGACGCTATTTACGGTATCCGGTAATGAAATCGGCGCTGCTGCAGACCTTCGGGGTGATGATGAGACGGCTTGGTTGGTAACGCTCCCCGTAGGTGGAGCAGGATCCACGGGGCAGTGATGAGATGAATAGGGATTTACACAGGGAGGCAGCTCCCCACACAGCCTTGTCCCTGGTGCTGCAGGTGAAGGCGGCTCATCAGGTGGAGATGCTGGCAGGCAGTCTATGTTAAGGGCAGGATCAGGGGCCGTAATAACACACACGCTGAAAGTTGTTTCCGTACCTTTTACTGATGTTGTTGCAAGGTAACATCCAGGATACACTCCAGGTGGTCTGGAGGCACTTCAAGATCTCCACAACCGGTGAGTTGTGAGGTCTCCTTGTTTTAGTGTGTGTTTAAGTCCTGGCCTGTCTGGAACCTGGCTTGATCTCCTCTGTGTCTCTCACTTGTATTGCAGGTGGTGAAACCCTTCTGCTGGCTGCCGCTATCACTCCAGCGGTTCCTGGCTCTCGTGGTTGCTGTGCTACAAGTGTCCCAGAAGACTGAAGTCTCCTTGGTTGACGAGTGTTTTCTGCTGGGCTAAGTAATCCCTGACAGACTCAGACTCCGGTGTCCGGGTTGCTTCCTGGGGTGAAGCCGTATGGTTCCTCTGCCCCCACTCTGTTCGACCCTCACTCTTGGGCCCCTGCACTGGCTAGGCATCCCTCTGGTACGGGTCTGGCGTGGCTCCGTTCACCAGGATGTCTTCACAGTACTGCTCCATACTGCACTGCCTAACTCCTCCCCCGGACCTGAATTTATAGGGGACCTTGCCTGAAGGCAGCAAGTAGAACCTTCCCCTTCACGTCTGGGGTGGAAGGTGTTGCATGTGTAGGGTACCTCATGTGGAAATCCCTCTGTGCACCAGGTGATTCTGTGACACTTACCCGCAGGGGTGCCACAGTTGTGTAAGACACAATCACTATATGCGCCTGTAACCACGACTGCTGCAGCCACCATACAACAGAGATAAGGATTAAGTGAAAAAGATAGTGTAATGCAATACAGATCCAATCCAATACAGAGGATATGAACAATGACTTTATTTTTACTCTTTTCAGGGCTCACACTTGCCCCTTCTTCAGGAAAAGTCACATACAAGTTATATATAACTTTTCCTGAAGAAGGAGCAAGTGTGAGCGCTGAAACATGTAGAAATAATGTAATTGTTCATATCCAAAAGACCAATACAGAGGATATGAACAATGACTTTATTTCTACTCGTTTCAGGGCTCACACTTGCCCCTTCTTCGGGAAAAGTCATATTCAGTTGTTACAGTTGTGTATTACTTTTCCTGAAAAGGGGCAAATGTGAGCCCTGAAATGTGTAGAAATAAAGTCATTGTTCATATCCTCTGGATTGGATTTGTTCCAACAGCATGACATTACACCATCTTTTTTACCTAATCCAAATGAATTGGTGGTGAGCTAAATAAACATATTTGTTTCCCTTATTTCTCTTCCAAATTTGCTAGGCTTCAATAATCTCTTCACCAAACTACAAGCTCAGGTGTTACCTGTGGCATGGTGAATGGGCTTTGTAATGTAAGTCAGGTGCCTTCTGACGCTTTCCAAGAGGTAATTCATGGTTGGCGTAAGTCGGGTTGCCACCAATGATGAGTTTAAAAAGTGGTACCAGGAGGCTGACCTGGAGAGAATGATGCTTTGGATGGAGGCCAGGCCTCTCTTCGTTAGCCAATCAGCTGAACCCAAACTCACAGGGGCCATCAATCCTGAAGGGCCTGATAGTGTTGACCAAGTTGCTCCTGTGTCTTCTAGATGGGGCGGTCATCCCCCTAATTCCTCCATCCGTTTCCCAAGCGGTGGCCATGATGGGGTATGCTAGGGGGCAGGTGGTGGAAAACACCCCTGGAGGAATAGCCCCTGCGACCACCCGAGACCGTCCTGCAGTGGAGTACCATGAGGAATGGCAACCTCCTTCCCGGGCAGTGATGAGAAAGCTGTTAGGCAGTTTTTACTCCAATTAATTCCCTTAAAAAGGCATGTTGTTGGGTCATGGGCCCATCTTTTAGTTGTCATTTTGTCCGGAGTAGGACTTTTTTACTTTTTTTTGAGTTCTTCGTAGAGCAAGGCCTGTTTTTTTGTTGATTTTATTTTTCCCTTTCCCAAATTTAGAACTAGTTGTGCTTCCCCCTGCAAGATTCACAGGACAGCAAACTTTGGGCTACACCTCAAACCCTTTAATGGACTCTGCCCTTAATGGACTTTGCACCATTGTAATGGAGTCTGCTGATCCCTGTGGGACTTTCCTTATATATACTGTGTGTAATAATATATGTGTCTTTGAGACTTATTATAATGTGTGCAACAGTAAAGTTTTTCTAACTTCACTCCTTGTGTGCTGGTCTGTTTCTCCAAAGAGTTGTTTTGTTGCTGCCCTACAGAGACTGGCGAACAAGCCGCAGGCCTCTTGCCTGACGGTCTGAGGTATAGAAATGTAAGACACTACACACTCTCCTGTAGAATAGGGATGGCCAAGTTTAGTCCTCAAGGGCTGCAAACAGTGCTTGTTTTCAGGATTTCTTTTAGCATTGCACAAGGTGCTAGAATCATCAAATCTTGAAAACTTGCACTGTTTTCAGACCTTTAAAACTGTAGTTGGCCACCCCTGCCCAAGAAATCTTTTTGGAGGTAGCCAAGGGCAGAGGAATCCTTGAGCCCTTTCGCTACAACTGTGGCTCTCCACGGACTCTCTTAGGTCCAGAGCCTATAGTGCGTTATTTAATGTTTTTTAATGCAGATTTTGAGAATCAGTATCAAAATCTGCATGTCTATCCCGAGGCCGGCAAAGTCTATGACTGGTCAGAAATGCTGTGTCTACGTTGCTTTTTTTTCCTTGCAGATTTGGTTTGGATTTCTTTTTTTGCCCCAAAATCTGCACCAAATCTGCAAGGAAAAAACACACGTTGGCACAGCACTTATGAACTGATAAACTTTGCTGGCTTCAGGATAGACATGCAGATTTTGATGCAGATCCTCAAAATCTGCTTCAAAAGAAGCATCAAACAACATACTGTGGGCACGAGGCCTTACAACAATACGGGGGATCAAGTTAACAGAAAGCATCCCCCTTATGCTGCGAGATCAGGCACACAAGCACTGTTGAGAGTGTGACAAATGGTGCCATCACAAACATTACTGCAATTAAGCTTCGAGGGGTCACACAGTCTGCAAGTTTGAACTGAGCTGCACTCCCCAATGTCACCACTCATCACACGCGCTGTCTCACGATACTGGTGAGATATATCCGCTACATCTCACATGATATTGAGAGTCTCAAGACAGCTAGTGTTATGAGCACTGACGCCACTGAGGTTATCTCAGGTCACTCAGTTGGATTCTGTGCTGCGTGATACCTGCCATGTAACCTGAGACAACATCAGGGAAGTCTGAGGTTCATGAGCGGGCCTGGAAGCATGATGAAAGGGGGGCTGAAGCTTGCTCAGTAATAGTGTAGAAAGATAATGTCTGTCCTAAAGAGCGGTCCCCCACTGTAAAATGATTTGAGCTGTCTTTGGCAGCTTTTGGACCCCTTTGAAGGTTTTTCTAGGCTCTTGATTTTGCCTCCCATTAATTTGAATGGTGTTCGGAACTTCAACGAACATATGTTCGTTCGGCGAACCGGACCCAAACTTCAAAAGGTTCGCTCATCTCTGTCTTACACTGAAATTGTCTTTGGTTTTTACTGAAATCAGTCAGAGCTCAGCTATTATCTACTATATAATTGTCTAATTCTGTCTGTTTGTCTGTAAAGGAAATCCTGCGTCGCTGATTGGTCACGGATGGCCGGGCGCGACCAATCAGCGACAGGCACAGTCCAGCCGCAAATTGTCGTGGGACTTGAACCACGCACGCCACCGCTACCGTCGGGAGGTCAGCGGCGCTAGCCTCTGATCTCCCGACGGTAGCCGCGGGTCATCTCCTGCTGCACAGAGGTCAGCGGTGATGCAGTCAGGAGATGACTGGCGCTAGCCGGTCATCTCCCGGCTGCTCGCACCAGAAGTACCCCTACCGGCGCTAGCGATCTCGCTCAGTGTGACACGCAGCAGCGACCAGGCCCCCGCTGTGAGATCGCTAATCATGTCAGAATGGCCTGGACCATTTTTTGATCGTTGGGGCCCCGATGCGCAGCATGCATCGTGTGTGTTTGACGGGAACAACGACTAACGACCTCAATACTTCGCCCTATAGTGACAGGGTCCCAACGACCGCCATATCGTTACTGCATCGCTCGTGCGATCTGACTGTTTGACATCTCACCAGCGACCAAGTAGTGACGCTCCAGCGATCTCTACCAGGTCGTATCGATGTCGGGATCGCTGGAGCATCGCCAAGTATGACGGTACCTTACGGATCACTAGTGAGGTGTCACACGTGCAGATATATTGAACGAAGTCGCGTAGCTGATTGGTTGCGCCCGGCCGGCCGCGACCAATCAGCGACAGGTGCAGTCCGGCCGCGAATTGTCGCGGAATTTGAATCACGCTTTGGTGATTGGATGCGCCCACCCGGTTGTGACTAATCAGCGATATTGGCACAGAATTTAACCGCCACTCACAGCGCGAGCAATAACATTTAATGATAATGTATATATTTTACCTGGAAAAACCGGAGTATTCATTGCATTAGTCTTAAATCTTCATAAATAAACTACATACATATTGTAGAATACCCGATGCTTTAGAATTGGGCCAACATCTAGTTTTACTAGAACAGTATAAGAAATGAATGAGGCCCATCATGTCCTGACCTGCCAGCCAAGTGGCTCCTTCAGGTCAATAGTGACATGTGAGAGTATGTCTTACATCCCATATTTGATGCACCTCCAGCAATAAAAGACTGCACACACAGGACGTTCAGTCCATGTGCATACTGTGAGTATTTGATGAGATTTTTACCTCAGTATTTGTAATCCCAAACCAGGAGTGGAGCAATCAGAGGAAATATATAATAGAAGCCCTAGCACCGCTTCTGAATTTTTTGCCTACTCCTGGTTTAGGTTTAAAAATATTGAGGCAAAAAAAACTCCCCAAACACTCATTGTGTGCATGTGGCCTTATGCTAGTTGATTGAAAGAACTTTCTGTTACAGCAAAAAGCAGTATATTTGGTTTGGTGTGGAAATGGCATAATGCAGAATCGTTGGTTAATTCCAGTATTCAATAATCATTGATGAAAATGGGAACTTAGCTTTGTATATCATGTATATGTCTGACACCAAGCCGGGGGCCGGGACTTCATGGGGCAGGCTTTTGCTTCTTCCTCCTGTCACGGAACCGCGCCTGCCGAAGCGGGGCCCGGTGGTGCAGATTCAAAGGAATATTGGCTGAACAGACGCCACCTGTGAGTGTTCCGGTGATGTCCACCGGCGCTGCTTGGGCCTCCGGGGGATGCAGCAAGATGGAACGCTCCCCACAGGCTGAGCGGTAATCCCCGGAGCCAGGAGCTGCGCAAGATAATGTGAGGCAGCTGCGGTTACCTTCCACTTGCGGAGATGGACAGTCCATTTTTTTACACACCCAGATGTTATTAGTGTAATGGCTACTTTGAAGTCTGGTGGGTAGCAGCCCCATACAGTAGACCTACTGAGCCCAGAAGGAGCAACAGTGTTCCTGTGGGATTGAGTGGTGCTGGAGATAAAGGAGGACAGCCAGTGCCTTCTTTTCAGTCGCTGTCAGGACTTTGCGAAATCTGTGCAGCCACGTGAGACAGTGTCCTGCCCGTTTCAAGAAGTGCCCAGCTGCCAGACAATGTAATTTAGGGATAAAAAGATGGATGACTTCATAAGATCCTTACTTGCTAGTGATGGGAAGAGAGCTGAGATACTTTTCCAGTAAGCCTGTGGTACCATGGATGCCACAGTCCAGGCTGAGAGTAGATATTTTAGTGCATAATAT
This sequence comes from Allobates femoralis, assembly GCA_033576535.1. Classification (NCBI taxonomy): domain Eukaryota; kingdom Metazoa; phylum Chordata; class Amphibia; order Anura; family Aromobatidae; genus Allobates; species Allobates femoralis. Next base: position 57,262,194 of record JARQOC010000008.1, on the reverse strand, counting down.
AGTGCTATAATCAGAGGGAGTGAGTAGAGCTGCTACACATTGCCAGAAAAGAGCTGTGTTCATCACACCATGAGGAGCTGTCGACTCTGTGTACTGTGGAGAGCTGTGACCATCATCATCATCAACTGCTCCAGTAAAAGTGTGTTTTTTGTCTTTTAGGATGGAAACACACTGGCTAGTGAAAAAAACGCTCCGATTCACGGAGTTGGACGAGTGTTATCCGACTTTTACTCCGTTTTGCATCCAACTGCTATGCGAGTGCCCGTCATTTTCTTAGATCCTATCTATCCTGTCTATTCTTATCTCTGCGAGAAACACCATGTCAAAATTGCTGTCCCTACGCTGTCCCTGTGCTGTCTTTGTGTGCGGTCCGTTATTCTTGTCGGACTCTTAGATTTGCATTGGTGAGTCATGTCCGACACTCGCATGAAATCGCAACATGTTGCCACTGACTCGTCATCTGAGCTTCGGACGAGAAAAAAAGTCTGACACTCAGAAATGTGCTCTCGGACATTGACTAACATTGGTCCGACTGCAATGCGATTTTTGCTCGCATTGCAGTCGTCTGAGTTTCACGCCAGTGTGTCCGAGCCCTTACACCTGAGGTCTGGATATTACTTATTGTGACAGGTTGATCCTGCACACTGTCCACAGTTTTCACCTGTTTTCATTCTGCTGATGGCCTTCCAGCTGGTGAGACCACTATGGCTGTTGGCCGCAGTTATGCCTGGCTCGATGGAGCCATAGGCTGACCCAGAAAGAAATATCCTAAATAAGAGCGCAACATTATTGTATAACCTACAACATATCATGGTAGTAAACAAAACTGACGATAGCATTGAAATTTGTATCATGCATAACAGAAATCCATGACATCCAAATCTTATCAGAACTGCACCTAGTATCCACCAGCATCATCTAGCAGGTACTCTGGCATATGCATCTTCTGTTCTTTCTTACTAGGCACTGCAAAATACTAAATGAATGTACAATACTGTGTGAATCGACTCACACCCTACGTAAAAAAGTGGTGACCATACAAGTCTTCAATAAGATGCAATAACTGGATACGATTTGGCTAAAGAATGGACAGATATTGAGGGATTTTTATAATCTCAGTTATCACAAATATACATTTTATACCAGGTAACTGTCTTGGAAATTGAAGATTAAGCGCAATGACTTGAGCATATGAAATGTAATCTAAAAGGTAGCTCGTCATCACATACGCCATATGTGTTGGCTTCCACATGTCGTACAGGATGGGAAGCTTGACTGTGCAGCATATGTAGCCTATCATGTACTTGCAAAGCAAATGCTGAATGGCTCTGGTGGTAGATTGACCTGTGACGTGCTGGTGGTGAGCTGAGCTTCTCACGCAGCATTGCTGTCATCTCAAGGGCACTGAGTCAAGAGAAGGAAGAGCCAAGTGATTTAGCAAGTGAAAGGGAGGAGGGGAATGGACATGATTAGACAGAAATATATGTCTACTATCATTTGTATGTCATGATCTACAAAATTCAATATAAAATTCTACTGTGTCCCTTTATTGATAGGATTTTGCCTTAAACACGAATTTTCAGAACTTTTTATTATAAAGCTCCAAGATACCTTTAGGATTTTGACATTCTGACATCACCAGATTTCTCTTGACTTTGGCCATTTATTGGAGCTGAGGAATCTGCCTTGAAAATTAAAATAAAATACCAATGCATTGAATTTAATATTGCATAACATTGTGAGGTTACTGCAGTTTTCATTTCCCTGTGTCATAAAATGGCCCATATTCATGTCTACATGCCATTTAATGGAACTCCATTGGAAAATATACTATAACTGATAGCATGCTGTGATGTAATGTAATTGCAGTAGTAATCGTAGTAATAATATGTATATTCTTGTCATGAAGCCCCATAATGGGTTTCATGCCGAAAAAGGCCAAAAACGCACTAGAAATGCCACATGTGAATGTGAGTTTGGAGACGGAGTTGACAGGACAGGGACTGACACTAATTGATTGCTAGGATGCACAGATGTCCTTGCTGTCCTTTCTTACTAAAGTCATCTGATTACATGACATATTACATAGAGAATACTTGTGTCCTTTAGGACACCAAAATATGTCAGCTTTAAAGAGTGATCATCATTTTAAATTTCCCTTTCATAAATTAATAGTACACATGAAAATAAGAAACTTTATAATATATACAGGATATATACATATATATATATATATATAGATGAAAAAATGGACAGCAGCACTTCCTCCATATGTGAAAAATTGTGGATTTTATTCCCAGGACCGCAACATTTCGGTTTAGTGTGATGCCTTTTCACACTAAGCCAAAACGTTGCGGTCCTGAGAATAAAATCCACAATTTTTCGCGTATGGAGGAAGTGCTGTCCATTTTCTTCATCTGTATTTAAACCTATGGATTTATGGTAGGAGGGCTTGCACCTGAGGTTTTCTATTTTTGTGCTGTTCTGTGTTTTTTTTATTTATATATATATATATATATATACATACAGTCCCTGACAAAAGTTATGTCGTTTATCTATGTTATGTAAATAAAAGCTTATAACCTGACGTTAAATTCATCTATTGGTTGTATAAATTACTCTTTTGAAAGCAGAAACCCTCTGAAATTTGGTTTAGGTTAAGAAAATAAATTGGCATCAATGCTGAAATATTGATCATTTAATGAACAGAGAATGGTCAGATTTTAGCAAGACAAAAGTTTTGCCGCCTGGTCATATAATGCACCCAATCCTAGTTTACGTCCTCACCTGTGCTCAGTAAATGATCGGTTAATTAGTGGGTGTGTATAAAAAGAAACCCAGCACCCCAGACCTTTACTTGAACTGCAATTTGAGCTCTGATAACGTGCCAAAAGTCCACCCTGCTACCAAAGCCTTGATTATCAAGAGGCTGAAGACCAGATCCACTGCAGAGGTGGCTGGCACCAGTGTCAAGTACAAAGAATTAAAAAAAGATTTAAAGAGACTGGAGATGTGTTTGACAAGCCCAGGTCCGGCAGACCCCGCAAGATAACTGCGCAGGAGGAACGTTTGTTGATTAGAAAATCCAAAGCAAGCCCCTCTTCCACTGCAGCAGAGCTCCAACAGGCCTGGTCACCTCAAGTCCCTGTGTCAACCAGAACAGTTTGTAGGATTCTGTCTTGAAATGGCCTCCATGGTCGAATCAGTGCCCAGAAGCCAGCACTTTTTTAAAAATAGCTCCAGTCATGTTTACAGGTTGTGTGTGATACTGCGAGTCTGCATCATTCATTTCAAAGTAATTGAATTTAATCATATACGTAACTTATACATGGGCTTGGTGCTGTGTTTGGAAGAAGTTAGCTATGTTTTATTCTAAGTTTGGAAAACCCTTATAACATAATGTGACTGTCTCAAGGGTCAAGATATTTGGCAGCTGGGCCACAGTTCAGTTCATAATAGCTGTGCCCTGCAGCTGTGGTCCTTGATGTACATGTAAAAGGGGTGATAGTAGGGATAAAGTTTGTTCCATGTTTGATGCCAGTTAGGATGATCAGCCAGATGTGGCTGGCACAGTAGAGGTTCCCTGAGAGATAGGTTTTCACAGCATTGCAGGTTGTTAGCCCTTCCCAACCAGGGCTGGCTCTCAGGGAGATGATGGGGGTGTTGAAGGTGAGTCTAATGAAGAAAGTAAACCGCAGGAGTCGGTCTCTGCTTTACCTTTATACTGCAGATTGCTGTAGCAGGTGCATGATATACAACCAACACGAGGCTTGTGGTCCAACCAATCTGATGAGAACTCTGACTTCTCTAAGTTGTAGGTTTCTTGGTGCCTTTAGCTGTCCAGTACTCCTGGTTGGTTGCTGTGGGCTACCTCCTGCCAGGCTGGTAGTGCGGATCCAGTGGGTATTCATGCCTATAGCAGTTCCCTGATGCTATATACTACTGAAGCCCCGGAGAACTCCACTTAAGTTGCTTTTGACCTTGTAACTCACAAGCATCTAGTTCTGCCACCAGGCTCTATAAGTCTCGGTGACCTAGGGACTGGTCCCTGACTGCAGCTGGCCCCTTTAAAGCAGCTCCTGCTGTCTCCTCACTGGACCTTCCCTTCTCCTACCCTGCCTTACTAAATTACATATAACTCCTCACCCTCACCAGGGAGTGAGGCAAATGTCCAAATAAGGCATCAAGTGCTCAGTCTCCTAATAAGGGATTGGGCAGTATGTGTTTGCTTCATGACATCCAAGAGAGGGAGCGCCAATTCACCTCTGACATGGTATTACAAGAGATGTTAAAACAATACCATTTGTGGCGGCCATATGCAGGAACGCCACAATAATGCACTCAAATTAATCAATATAACATTATTGTATCACAGTGCTGATTTGCAGTCAATCCATGAATTCTTGGTCATCTCTCAACCTCCTTTTATTTTTTTCACCAGTCGTCTGACGATACCAAAATCCAAAATCATGCTTGTGACAGAACATCGATGTAGTAGCTGAACTCGGTGTCCCTTCTACAAGGGTTTGATTTACACATGATATTGATGTCTCCTCGCACAGACAATGCTCAGGAGGGTCAAAGGGTTTTATAGTAAAAGACCATTTGTATATTGTGCTTGGCTCTAGGTCAGTGATGGCGAACCTTTCAGGGGCTGAGCGCCCAAACTGCAACCCAAAACCTAATTCTTTATTGCGAAGTGCCAATAGGGCAATTTAACCTAAATTACAGGAGTGGATGTCACAAGCGCTGCACAGGGAGAAGCCGCAGACTCAACTCTCTCCCCAGTACACTGCTTGCTGTCCTGACACCCTGATGATTAATTATATTATTTTAACAATTAATTGCTTTCAAACTTACCTTTGCAGTCTTCTCTTCTCTTCAGCAGTGGTCATTCAGCTCATGTGTGCGGTCAGCCGCTCCCACTGCCCTTTCCAGACACAGCAGGTGGATTGATCTGAATGGAAAAAAAATGCACAATATTAGATAGATAGGAGATAGATTTTATCATGGAATGAAAGCAGATTCCACACTGAAATCCTGGTCCCTGTCATGTAGCTATGCGCTCCATCCTGACCCTCTAGATGAGATTATGTGCTCCATCCTGTCCCTTTCTTTGAGCTTATATGCTCCATCCTGTCCCTTTCCTTGAAGTTATGTGCTCCATTCTGTCCCTTTCCTTGAAGTTATGCACTCTATCCTGACCCTCTATATGAGATTATGTGCTCCATCCTGACCCTCTCCTTGTAGCTATGTGCTCCATCCTGACCCTCTCCTTGTAGTTATGCGCTCCATCCTGACCCTCTTCTTGCAGCTATGTGCTCCATCCTGACTCTCTCCTTGTAGTTATGCACTCCATCCTGTTCCTTTCCTTGAGGTTATGTGCTCCGTGCAGACTCTCTCCTTGTAGTTACACTCTCCATCCTGTCCCTTTCCTTGAAGTTATGTTCTCCATCCTGACCTTCTCCTTGTAGTTATGCGCTCCATCCTGTTCTTTTCCTTGAGATTATGTGCTCCATCCTGCCCCTCTTCTTGTAGTTATGCACTCCATCCTGTTCTTTTCCTTGTAGTTATGCGCTCCATCCTGTCCCTTTCCTTGAAGTTATGCTCTCCATCCTGAATCTCTCCTTGTAGTTATGCGCTCTATCCTGTCCCTTTCTTTGAGGATATGTGCTCCATCCTGACCCTCTCCTTGAGGTTATGTGCTCCAACCTGACCCTCTCCTTGTAGTTACGTGCTCCATCCTGACCCTTTACTTGAGGTTATGTGCTCCGTGCTGACTCTCTCCTTGTAGTTATGTGCTCCATCCTGACCCTCTCCTTGTAGTTACGTGCTCCATCCTGACCCTCTCCTTGAGGTTATGTGCTCCGTGCTGACTCTCTCCTTGTAGTTATACGCTCCATCCTGTCCCTTTCCTTGAAGTTATGTGGTCCATCCTGATCCTCTCCTTGTAGTTATGCGCTCCATCCTGTTCTTTTCCTTGAGATTATGTGCTCCATCCTGCCCATCTCCTTGTAGCTATGTGCTCCATCCTGACCCTCTCCTTGTAGTTATGCGCTCCATCTTGTCCTTTTCCTTGAGGTTTTGTGTTCCATCCTGACCCTCTCCTTGAGGTTATGTGCTCCATTCTGACCCTCTCCTTGTAGCTATGCGCTCCATCCTGTCCTTTTCCTTGAGGTTTTGTGTTCCATCCTGACACTCTCCTTGAGGTTATGTGCTCCATCCTGACCCTCTCCTTGTAGTTATGTGCTCCATCCTAACCCTCTCCTTGCAGTTATGTCCCCATCTAGGCCCCCTTCTTGTAGTAATGTGCCTCATCCTTGGGGATGAGGATCCTTGTCCCCTTGTACTAATGCCTCATCCTGCCCCTTCCTAGCAGTTATGTCTGCTTCCTGTTCACTCCTTGTAGTAATGCCCCATCCTGCCCCCTCCTTACAGAAATGCCCCATCATGACCACATCTTGCAGTAATGCCCCATCATGCCCTCTCCATGTAGTAAAGCCCCATCATGGTAGTATTTCCGCATCATGCCCCCTCCTGGTAGTGTCGTTCCATCATGCCCTCTCCTGGTACTATTGCCTCTTCATGCCCCTTCCTGGTACTATTGCCCCATCATGCCCCCACCTGGTACTATTGCCCCATCATGCACCCTCCAGGTAGTATTGCCCCCATCATGTCCCCTTCAGTAGTATTGCCCCCATCATGCCCCTTCCTCTAGTATTGCCACCATCATGCCCCCTACTGTAGTATTGCCAATCATGCCCCATCTTGTAGTATTGCCCCATCAAACCCCCTCCTGTAGTATTGCTCACATCATGCTCCCTCCAGTAGTACTGTCCCCTCATGCTCCCTCCTGTAGTATTGCCCCATCATGCACCCTCCTGTAGTGTTGCCCCATAATGCCCCCTCCTGTAGTACTATGGTACCTCCATCATGCCCCCTTCTGTAGTATTGCCCCCTCATTCCCTCTCCATGTAGTAATGCCCCATCCTGGTAGTACTGCCGCATCATGCCCCCTCCTGCTGGTATTGTTCCATCATGCCCCCTCCTGGTCCTATTGCCCCTTCATGCCCCCTCCTAGTATTATTGCCCCGTCATGCCCCCTCCAGGTAGTATTGCCCCCATCATGCCCCTCCTGTAGTATTGCCCCCATAATGCCCCCTCATGTAGTATTGCCCCCTCCTGTAGTATTGCCCCCTCCTGTAGTATTGCCCCATCATGCCCCATACTGGATGGGATTCATACCTAAAAAAAAAAAAAAAAGATCATACTCACCTACTTTAGAACTCCTGCTTTCACTGCAGCTCTCTCCTCTCCCGCGGTTACATGACCGCGATCGCGTCACCGCAGTCAAGTGATGCCGGGCGGGCAGGCGGGGCTAGAAAAGAGTGCCGGAGGGAGGAGAAATGTCTCATCCGCTCTGACACGACAGCTTTGACCTTTGACCTGCCGGTGCCATAGTTCCAGCAGTTCAACACAGCAGTGCAGAGGCGAGGCCGCGTGCCAGTGGAGACGGCTCTGCGTGCTCCCTCTGGCACGCGTGCCATAGGTTCGCCATCATTGCTCTAGGTAATACTATAATTTGCTCTAGTATATCCAGTGTCCCCAGTCCTGGACATAACACGTTTGTTACTGTCTGGGTGCAGTAGAATTTTTTTTGTCCTCACAGAGAGCCACCAGTTTTCATCAATGATTAGTGAAAAAAAATGACAAATCTCCCTCATTGCTATGTTAATTACAAATAGCACACACATTGACATAGATGCCATCCACACAAGACATTAATATATTATTATAGCTACATGGGAATACAAATTGATAACGATCTTTGACACACTCAAAACAGGATAAAATGTCTCACATGGATTCATGGGTTTTTCTATAAAATGAAAGAGCATTTGGGGACATCACAGGTTCAGGCATCTTTATGTGAAATAAAAGGGCATTTGGGGATATCACATCTTCCAACAGACTCCATTTAGAGGGCAATGAATTATTGACACTTCTTATGTGAACTGCCTCGCACCGATTTATGGCTTTCTGCTCTCACTGAGGAATCTTCAGGTCTCCACAGGCCACTAATCATAGAACAATAATACAATCGGTTCTTCTTATCTTGGAATTTTGACTTTACCTTACCTTCCCAGCTCCTCCCCCCCTCCCTAGCCTAACTCTGCTTTACGTCACCTGTCGTATGTACTACATCATCTAGCCCTGCTTTTTTTTTTGCTTATGTATATATGTATGTGTCTTCAGAATCTGTGTCATTATCAGCCTGATGAAGGGGCCATAGTGTCCCGAAAGCTTGCTGTTTACCATCTTTTCAGTTAGCCATTAAAAGGTATCAACCACTGAGGACTCTCAGATTCCAATATATTTCTATCTACAGGCTAACACGGTACAAATATTTTTTACCTTATAGCTACATGAGTACATGAAAAATAAGGTAAAACATTTATAGAAAACGTACAGGAAAAACAGACGTCTGAATGAAGCTTTGAATTTATATCCTGGATTTAAGAAATATAGCTTGTTCTTTGTGATAATGATATGACTAGGATAAGAAAATAAACAATCCAGGTTGCCAGTCATTGACTACAAGCAGAGATCCTTAAAATCATGTGAATTTATTTCACTAGGAACATTAGAAAATGATCATGTTTTATACAAATACATTGGATAGAGTTTATTGGCTTCAGTCTCAATAAAACTTTAATAAAAAAAGAGCATTTAAAGACAGCGTAAAGAAGGGGTTATGTATGCTAATCCAGCACTAAGCCTTGCAGACAGATTATTCTCATCCATGCAGAAAAGCTGCCCATACACAAAAATAGCCATCAGCCGTATTATCATTCAGCCAAGCTCTTGTTCCACAACTTTCCTATAAATGTGAACGGTCAGCACAACCTGTTGTGACTGGTATATTAATGGAAAATGGCTACAAGACACACCTGGTACCACCAATATAGTGAGGAGACAAAAAATCAGATATGTTTAATAGCTTGTCAAATTCTTGTTGCTCCTGGTGGGAAACATCTGTGGCCATTAGATTGTGGAAGTATCCTGTGTCAAATATTAAATGTGGACGGTTGGCTTAAAGCACCACTCCGGCGTTTATTTTTTTTATTCATGGCTGCAGTGATATCACTAATGCATGTCCCTTGTTCATAATAATATATTTACCAGCCCCTGTCTACTGCTGATATCAGTGCCACTCCGGTCGTTCTGTGCTGGTTGTGGCCTGCAGAGTTAGCTGGGTGAGCCGGAGATCACTGCTCAGTGTACATCTAGGGAGCCAGAATGAGGCGACATAGACTCACATGGAGAACTTGTGACCATTAGCTCTGACTTTTGGTCAGTCAGCAGCTGTGGTCACAAGATTGTGGAGCGGAACAGTGCTGGGAGGAACAGAAGACAGCGGCTGTAAGTATGTTGCCAGGGGCCTTGAACAAACATTAGTAATATCACTTCATTGGGGAAAATAATGCTGCTGTGTTGCTTTAAGGTAGCGCTACCAGCAATTATTCTTCTCTAATCTTTTGCAAGGGCTCGCTCACACTGGTGATAATTCTCTCATAAGAAAATGGGATGTATTATGTAATTGACACTCAGCGCAAACTCTGCTCTGATGTCATTTACAGTGGTCAGATTATCTGGCATGCAAGAATCGAAGCATGTGTGAGGAGAAGATGAATGGATTAATTTCTCCATCTTCTCCCTTGGCTGTGTCGGCATATATCAGACTGCACTCAGATGACATCAGTGCAGTCTGATGTTTTATGCATACCCATAGACTTGTATGGGTGTGCACTGTCCAATATATGCTGCCAATTGCAGCTGCCATATGCTGCCAATACGCCAGTGTGTGGGAACACTAAATATGAATTTGATAGTGAAAGTAAAATATAATACTGACCAATCACCATCTTCCCTAGATTCCAGTGCTCCTCTTCTGGAACAGACTCGTGGGATCACGCAAGAGTTTATATGTAGTCTACAAGTTGCTTTTTCAATGTAAATCTATGGAGCCTCATCTTAGAGTTATATTTGAAAAGCACATGACACTCCAGACAATAGAAGTTACATGGGTCTTCCTACTTCATGAACTGAAATGTTAGCCCATGCTTCTTTGCGAGCTAGCTCTATCTCAGTGAGATTGGATGGAGAGTGTTTGAGAACAACATTTTTCAACTCTTTTTTTGGACAGCTTATCAAAAACTCACGGACAGACCATGTTTTCTACGGACACATTGGAAAACCATAATGAATAGTTATGAGGTGATACAAGTCTAAAGCCTACAATTGTGATATGAAAACATTAGTTGCAGTCACTGTAAACTGTAAAATGAGAATTATTGTTCTACCTTCTTGCTTGTTTATACGTGGTGTGCGATGCAACAAAGCATAAACCTTTCTTGTCATCCAAATAAGCAGGCTCTTCTTTTAACTTGCTTAAAAAATCATTTACGTGGTAAAACTAGAAGAATACAAATAGCACAAGTGAGTACTGGACATATTAAAAAAGGACCCAGCTATGACAAGATGCAGTACAAAAAAGACACCTCAAGATAGAACTTTTGTTGGCAGCGGATCATTCGGGTTTCATTTGGAAAAGCGTGGACAACAGAACTCAGCTTTAAAAAGCAACAAAAGGTACAGATATAAAGGCCCCCTTTGGGAAAAAACAAAAATATACATCTTAAATGTCCTTTTGCAGCATCACAAAGCTGCTGTTCTTCCTTCACAAAGCCCAGAAAACAGGAAACTGGGAACAAATCACATGGTATTTCCCGTGTGGGGAGCCTCTGGGAATGTTCCTTTTTTTTTTTTATTAAACTGACTTTGCTGACAATGCACAAACAGCAATCAACACTTACACATACAGGGTTGGAGTTTTTTGCATTTTTGCACTAAACATATTGGGAACAACTTTACATCTGGATCATGATTTTTAACAGACAAAAAACTCTCTTAGAAAATTTTTACAAAATTTGCTGAAAAAATTATTAAGAGGCAATTTTTTCTTTCCCGATATACTTGGACAGGGATATGGAGTTTTTAAGAACAATGCAAAAGAGAAGAAAACATACAGTATGTGCACATAATAATCCTCTCACAAAATGGTTTTTCTATTACCCAGAAAAGCCAAGGGGGAACCCACAATTCACTAGAATCTTAAAAGGGGAATAAACGAAAAAAATGCTGCCAGATAGTGCTAACCACACTAAACATTTACAACAAAGAAACAATTATAGCCAAAATCTGCATAAAATTTTTTTGCTTAAAAAAATCAAGGATGCCATAGAAAAATTTTATTGGGGAGGGCTAAGTGTGCTGTATTTTTTTGACGTCCTGGAATTTCTGGATTTGGCAACCCTGCTTGCCGGGGGTCA